>JAPMOR010042325.1:63488-110226 GCA_026543865.1 Argiope aurantia
GTATTGGACGGAGTCCGGGTGTCGCGTCGGAGGTCCCAGAGCTTGGCGACAAACTTGGTGACCATTTGGCGACTTTGGCGCCAAAATAAATGATACCCGAAACTTCGAGAATTTTCCCGATCCGTCCATTAGGAACCAAGATACGCCTCGAACGTTCCTGATTGGTTGAGAGGCTTCTAGCCCCGTCTCCTGAGACCTATAAAAGGAGGCAGCCGCAGCTGCCAGAGTAGTGTAGTCGAGTAGTCGTAGTCGGAATCGACGGAGCTGAGTTGTCGGAAACGACAGTAGTCGTAGTCGGAAGCGACGGAGCGGAGTATTCGGAAGCGATGGAGCGGAGTAGTCGGAATCGACAGCGAAGAATAGTCGGAATCGACGGTGAAGAACTGGTCTTCCAGGGATTAGCAGATTAGCGACGGAGTCGAGCTAGTGCTAAACTATGCTGTGCGCTACTGTCTGCAGTAGAGTTTTGTTGTGTGCACGTCACGCGGCAGAAGATAATCGTCTTCTCTGTGCTTTATATAGTTGTCGTCTTTGTGCTGTCTTGTGTATCTTCGTGTAAATAAACGTCGTTGTTTTTATTCTACTGCCGCCTGCTGATTGAGCGTTCTCCACGCCATATAACTTCCACTATCCAAACGAACTCGGAAATTTCGTAACAATACGTATAATATAATGATGTTTTTATATTTAAAAGAATATTTTAATTTCAATGTTCAGAGCAACAGATATCGAATATGGCGGTTTTATCTGTTTTCAAATATATTCCTGGTAGCTTTACAATTTTTTGGAACGCTTGCGATTTGCATCGGAAGCTTTCCAAATAATACAAGACATTATTTTCTTATTTCTTACATTTATAAGAAACTATTAATTTTGTAACAAATCATTGATAAATAGTTTGGCAATGCTCCTTTTTATGGATCCAAAAATAAACTGATAATTCTTTTAAATGTTATAGAATTAAAGTTATCTTAAAAAAATATAGAAATCTTATTTTTTAAAACAATTAAGAGTTAATGAATATAAGAAAACATTAGTTTTAAAATAATATTTATTAATAATATATTCGGACACTAATTACCTTACCCGAAAAGATTTTGAGCTTTTTTAGTAACAGCCCATATTGTATTTAGGAACTGTCTTATAAAAAAAAATGAGTTTTCAGATCTTAAGGACGCAATTAATCCACACCATCTGTGTATCATTGTCCTTCAAAAAATTGTGTTAAAGTCGGAATTTTCAATTATATTAATGAGTTATAATATCACACAAATGTGGTCCGGAAGGAGGAATTTAGTTAATCTCGAACTAATTCCCTTCATCTCCATTACTTCCCTTTGCAAACAATAAGAGTTCTAATCCATCCACTCCTTACAATCTGCTATCTCTATTTACCACCCAATATACCTGTCGAACAAAATACTCTGGATATTCTTATATTCTTGCTTCCTGGACATTTCATCATACCTGATAAAAATGACCTCAACACATTATGGAGTAATACCGGCATTAACACAATAGGGCAACAAATTGAATGCATATTGAACGACTATAATACTTGTCTCCTTAACGAAACTAAATGCATTCACTTGCATGAACCGACCAGACTTCTGTTTTTTTCTATCTTGATATATATACTTTAACAAGTATGCCTTTTTTTTATGGATGGATAACGATTTATCGCTTTCCTTTACTTATTTCTCATCATATGTAAAATTTCCCATCCTAGCGTACCTCAATATATACTTTTTAATCATCCAACTGGTTGGAGTATAACACCATGTAGGCCATAACTAAAAAAACAGTTAACATTTCAAAATGTTAAAGAAGAATTCATTACTGCACTCAACAACTTCATATCAAAAAGTTTCAATTTTCTTCAAAAAAAACAAACTAAGGGCAGAAGCTTGGAGTCTAATTTGTCGGAAAAGCACAGCGATAAACTTAGACATCTAAAGTTATAATAAAGCTCAATGTGTGTGTGTGTTGGCGCTCTACAGGCCAGACCATTCAACCAACAGCTACCAGATTTGGCACGTGTATACCTTGGAGGCTGGGAATGTGCACCTGGGGGTCATTTTTTCGAATTTTTAATTATAATTTTATTTATTTAAAAATTAAGCAAACTTTTGGCGTGTTTCTGCTATAATTTCCAAAAATATTACCGCACAAATTAGATTTTTTCAAGAAGATAAAGATCAAAAATTTATCTTTTAAATGATACAAATGTTTTAACCTTAAAATTAAATTTATATTTTTAATGAATTTTTAAATAACTGTTTTAACTATATTTTTCAACAATTTTTTTCTTACAAAATAAAAATAAAATTTAAGCTGCACGAGCATTCATTCATGGGGAAAAATTAGCTTTTCATGGGGAAAAATTAGCTTTTTTCAAAGTGTTGCCATCACATTGATTAAAGGTCCAATTAAAAATAAAATATCTTTTTGGAAATGAAATCTACAAAAATATAATTTTCGGCACGTGTTTGTAGGAAATAAAACAAATATGAAATATTTTTTTCTATAAAATTAAATTAAAATTATTTTATGATCTTTTACACTCTCTATATTATTAATCCAATAAATCAGTTTTATTTTCAGGCAAGTTTTGTTTAATATGAATAGGATATCCATTCAAATCAAGGCCACACAGCTATTTGTAAACATTTAGTTAGGCACAGATGTGCTAAAATGGTCTAAATGGAAAATGATTATATTTTATGTAACTTGGTTTAATAAATGCTCTAATAAATAACGAATTTTTGATTTTACATAAAGCTTCTCTTGTGTAAATCACAAATAACAAAATGTTCTTGAAACACTAATATTTTAAATAAAAAGAGTTAATTTCCAATCAACTAAATCAATCACTTACACTGACTGATTTATGAAAATTTGAATATCACTATTCAATAAAAAAAGGATAATTTTAGATTTTCCATCGATTGCTTCAAAGAAAATACGCCAATCAGCGCGCAGGTTTCTCAAGATTAATTGACCTAAGATTATGAAAATGTTGATTTTTTTTTCTAAATTTTTAACATTTAAAACCTCATAAATAAGTCTTAGATGATCGAGGAAATTAGAAACATCCATTCATTTATTTAAAATTTGGTGTGTCCGGAATATTACTGATAATATGATACCTTACTGCATTAAATTTAGATTTCATAATTTTTGAAATATATTTATAGGCCGAAACAAAATATTATTATTCATTTCATTTCAATCCTTTTGAATGCAAAACTAAAAACTGAATTTTATGCTGAATCTGAGAAATTTTTGTTGACTTATTGTTTGAGATATTACTTAAATTATGGAAAATGTTTTGTAGTTCACATAAGACTTATATACTGAGCTATTCTGTTTGCAATACTCATATTCAATAATAATAATAATAATAAATAAATAAATAACAATAAAGATGATAAATAAAATAAAACGCTTGGTTTTATTAAAAAATATCTTTATATTAATTGCAATTTCATCATTTCCACTTTAAATTCAAGTTGAAGTTTTGCCGGAAATGACAACAAATTAGCAAAATATATATAGTAAATTGAATGAAACTATCTAAACAGTATAAGTTTGGTATGACTATCAAAATTTGAAGATTAAAAATGTTTTGTTTGAGAATCCTTTAAGAGACCAGTTACTTAAAATATTTAATTGAAAATTATAGCGAGTGGTAATACTAGCGAACCGGCTGGTCGCCAAAGGCGGCTAGTTTGAAAATAAATCTAGGCTATTCGAGAAGCATACAAATTCGAAATAGGAATCATGGGAACGATATATAGGTAATACTAGTTACCGAATATCAAATTGAAAATTATGTGAAAAGGTCAAAAAACTGTAGATTATTCGAAGCAAATATAAGAATATTATGCCAGAAAGGAATTAATGTTATTAAAAGATATTGAAAATTGCAATACCAGGTAATTAACCAAGCATTAATAATTATTTCATTACGTTTTCACACTATAAAATTACTGTTGAAGAGCAAAAATTTAATTTTCTTTCATCTCTATGTCTCCGGTAAAATATAGATTTCAATTTATCTGAACAAAAGAAGTTCCTTTCAGAAACCCATAATTCATCTCCAGGTCTCGACAATATCAATTATATTACGACGCAACATCTATCTAATGCATTTTACGTAATCTCTTATCTCTCTACAACAGAATTTGGGCGAACATATTTTCCCATCCTTCTGGCAATATGCTATTATTATAATTATTTTTAATCCTGGAAAAGAGCTATCAAACCCAAGCAGTTATCGACCCAATGCTCTCATTAAATGCCTATGTAAAATGCTTGAAAAGATGGTCGATTAGCGGATAATATATTATTTGGAATCAGTTAAAATGTTTAGTCCCTATCGAAGCGCGCTCACAAAGTGGTGTTCTACGGTTGACAATTTAAAAGCATTGCAAATAGAAATTCGGAAAGCATTTTTTCATAGACAGAATATCCTAGCCATTTATTTCGACACTAAAAATGCCTACTGACATGCTTCACATTTTGAAATTTGTTGAAATTTGCATGATTCCAATCTCCGGAATAATCTCCCCTATTTATTATGATTTTATTTAACTTAGGAGATTTAAAATCCAAATTAGAGATCGATTTTATTACTTATTTAGTAAAAATTTAGTAACTCAAGAGAGCGTCTTTAGTCAAGGTAACGTTGCTTGCTCTGAGAGTCAATGGTACTTTACACTTCACATGCAATGCTTTTTATTTACGATGACGATTTGTGTATTTCTTGTATTGGAGTTAATGTTGCCTTTATTTAGTGGTAACTTCAGATAGTCGTAAATAAAATCCAACAATGATTTACTTTTAATGGTTTCTTTTTTACAGTCAAAACAGCATATGTATATTTCTACCGCAAACGTCGCTTCCACACACAGTCTGAGATTATACTTGACTGCCAACTTATCAAAGTTAAATATGAAATCAAATTTTTAGGACTTATTTTAGCCAAGAAACGCATTTTCAGCCGCATGTAATTCACCGAACCTTCTGGAAGTGTTTTCTAATACATTTGTGAGCTTCCAATATATCCAAGATTCACGTCTATAGAGCAGCCCCTAACCGCCAAGATGGATTATATGAGCATGATAGTTCGCAGGACAGAGTATCTTTAAAAAAACATTGGATTCCAACCATCAATCCGCTCTGAGACTTTATAGTGTAACATTTCGAAATTCACCTGCTGAAAGCTTGCATGTCAAGTGTTGCCTCCTTTTCATCATAGCATGTTATTCTGACGCTTCATTACTATTTTATATTCTCATTTATTTGATCATATTTTTTTTTAAATTCATTTACCAAATGTCAGACCATCCGTCATCCTTTCATTTTTTTTTACTATTATACAATGAAAATTTTTGGAAATTAAATCAGGAAAACTATGTGAAAACAATTTTTATTTCAGGATGACAAACTCATTGGGACTCTAAAGAGGAAAATAATCTTCAGAACAGTTTCCGCAAAGGTCGCTGTACAATAGATAATTTGATTTTATTAGAAAGTGTTATTCATACAAGCTTTCTCAGGCGCCACCATCTGGTCTCATTTTTTTTTTTTTTTGATTTAGAGAAAGCTTATGATAGAGCATGGTGTTGTGGGGTATTGAAAGAGCTTTTGAGCTTGATTTTCGTGGACAGTTGCCTATTTTTATACAAAAGTTTTTAGAACATCATTATTTTAGAGTTAGATTAGGAAATACTTATTCTGATGTTTATTGCCAAGAAGAGGGTGTTCCTCAGGGCTTAGTTTTAGTGTAACCCTATTTTAAAAATATTTTATCAGTTTTATCTTCTTGCATACAAAGATCACTTTATGTGGACAATCTTCAGATTTCTGGTTCTTGTAGAGATATGAGATTTATTGAAAGACAGCTGTAAACAGCAATTAATATGATATCTTGGACAAATAAAAATGGTTTTACTTTTCTGCTCAAAAAACCTTTGGTGTTCATTTCTGTAGAAGATTGTTACACCCAAATCCGGAATTATTTATTCAAGGCACGCCTTTAATCATGCAGAATGAATGTGTATTCCTTGATGCAATTTTTGCCAAAAGATTGACTTTCCTTCCCCATATTACATATTTGAGGAAAACTTGTCTCAAGTCTCCAAATATTTTTTCTCTCAAACACTGCTTGGGGTGCTGATCGCACTTGCTTACTACGCGTATATAGAAGCTCATACGTTCAAAATTTGATTATAGGCGCATTCTTTACGGATCTACGCGACTTTCATATATTTAACGGCTTAATTATACCCTCCATCAGGCTTTAAGGCTATGCTCAGGATCTTTCCCCACCTCTCCAGAAATGAATTTGTATGTGGAAAATTTTGAGCCATTTTTGATTCGCAGAATTAATATGCTATCCTTTTGTTTTTATTTTAGAGTTTTATAGACTGAAAATAACCATTTGAGGAAAATATTTTTGAATCACAGTATGTACAGGCTATTCAATAATCGGTCTTCATGTATTGCTCCTTTGAGACTACGAATTCTTCAATTACTTCCAGATGAATTTCAGACTCTCAATGTGAGCAGTAGTAATTCCTTTGTAACTCCCGCTCGGATATGCAATAACATTACCTAAATGAATCATTTTAAGAATCTATATAAAGTAGAGATTTGTAGCTCTATTTTTAAATCTATTTTCATTTTCTATAGATAATTATTTCAAGATTATATGCCCTTTTTAATCAGATGGCTCTGAATCTGATACAAATACTGTTTGTGAGAATGACATTATAAGTTATAGACATGATTTTACCTCTGTTTTTACCTCTGAATTAATAGCATGACTTGACTGCGTGTCGGCCATTCACGTATCACACACACATACACTTACTATTTGGAGAATCTCCACCTGTTTGCAGTTAATCAATGTTTCTGCGATTATACGCCATATTTTAATTGAGTGTTCTCATTTCTACAGGGACCGTGTCAAATTTTTTAGATCCTCCGATTTTAACTTTTTACTTCTAGGAGAAACACCTTACCCAAATGTATTCCCGTTCTTTAAGAAAATTGGAATTTTTAGTGAAATTTAAATTTACTCTTATACGCTTACTTACTGTTTTACTAGTTTTTAGATGAATTTTATGGTAATAAATAGGAAAACTCAATAAGTGAACAGTGTTTCGATGCAGTATATCCTAGAAAAGGATCTTTCGCCAGAAAATAACCACATCCAATCCAATCTAATCGATTCATTAAGCATTTAATTAAGTCTTGGCCCAGCAGAAAATTCAGCACAGTTATTACCCGATTGAGAATCCTTCACATCTTGACTCTCACATAGATGTTTGTAGTTGAGGGAACATGCTATTCGATGTATACTATGTCAATACCCAATGTCTTTGAGGCTATGACACATTTTAATAGATTGTCCATGTTTCAATACTCAGCGCAGTTTCTGTTTTAATTCCGTAAACAGTATTCTCCATTAACACAATCTGCATTAAGTACCACATCCTCGTTTTTTTATTTTAAAAAAAATTATTAGATTTAAATTTTATATCTGAATATATTTTTTGATATGTTTTAGATCTATAAAAGTGTTTTTTTGGAGAATAAATAAATTGACCACATATGAAATAGGGCAATGCTTTCAATCAACTTTTTAAAACAAGACCATGCCGTAACTATGAACCGTATGTTCGTATGCAACTTATGTTTAATGCAGTATAATAAGGAAATGGTTTTTGCGCTAGTAAGTAACATCCACACCAAATCAAAACTTATTAATAATAAAAATTTGAGTAGAATTTCAATCGGAGCAATTTAGTACTATAATTTCAGCATCGAACTATAAATTCCTTTAAAACGCATTTTATATACCGATATCATTAATTTATATTCGAAACATAAACTTGTTAATAATTTAGACACTATCTTGTATTTTTCAATCAAAAAAAATTCCAAATTAATTCGGATTCGTCCAATATGAAACCAAACTATTATTTTAGTAAATAAAATTGTTTATAAACTATATTATTCATAGAATTTTTAAATGCATTACGATTAAAATGAAAACCTATCATTCTGAGCTATATTTGTATGAAGTATGTTTCATCTCAAATCCAAAACAGCAAAGAAAATTTGAAATAGAAATGTAATGAAAACAGATCACGTAATAAAAATATTCTTTGTTGGAAATCGATACTCGAAGAAAAATCGCTCCAAAAAATTTGATTTCTTTTTGAAAGAGTCGTAAGTAAAAGCTGTGTTACGTTAACTGAATATATTTACGGAAACTCGGTAGGAATATAAGTTGCCTCCAAAGTTAATTCTGATAACTTTCAAAGTTTATAATGCCAAATATTGTTATAAAATTCATAATATTATATATTCGCAAGTAAGAATTCCTTAAATTTTCTATTGATGTTTGAATCTTGAAATAAAATACATAAATTAGAAATGTATTATAATCAATGAAATATTGTTTTTTGCTTTTTTAAGCAAATAATGTTAATTCGTTACATTATAATTGATAACTAAGAGTAATAGATAAAGTTGTCACATACTTAGCTTAAGAATATAATCTAATTAAGATTCAGCCTTTTAATACAAATATATGTGATAAATTTAATAAATATGCTCGAGTTCAAGTTTCATGTTGATAAAAATATTAATGTGAAGACATTTTTATTTTCCTTTCTCTATATTAAAAATACTTATAGACTTGTTAAAATAGTGAATTTTAAATCCATCTTTATGCAATGAATCATAATGATGCAAATTTTTTTTAAAACTAAGCATGGTAAGATGACGATCGGAAAATTTCATTCTTTAAGAATGCATCTAAAGTTCTCTGAGTATTTTTACCTTAATACACCTTGAAGAGAAGAAATTTAAGACATTTTTTTTTTCGTATTTTTCAATTGTTGTAGTTATTCTTGCTTTTATTTGGTCCAAAATAAAAGAATATTGTAATTCATGGCTATGATTAATTATTAATATCTAAAGCTTTGCTTACATAATCTGCAATATTTTTCAGACGAAAACATGCAGGACCACTTTTAAGACTTCACTTATTACTTTGTTATTAAAAGATTGAACTGCGAAACTAAGAGAGAATATTTTGTTCTTCCTTTATACTAGGAAATATATATTTTAAGGACTAATTTTCAAAATTTCAACTTTCATTGGAAATCGTATTTATTAGCTTATGTATAAAAATAGAAATTAAACTTTAAAATTAAATAAATGATATATATATTGCAACAACATCTGTAGAAGCCTTATTTTAATAAAATGAAAGAACATGTTTGATCTTGATCCAAGCAATAAAACAATATAATTAAATTCGGCAAATTGTTATTTTTGAGTTCTTAATTATTTTGAAAGTTCCAATACTCCAAATATTATATTAAATTTCAAGAGAAAATATATGGAATAAATCTGCATTTTAATGAAAGAAAACATTTCTTACTCTTCAGGAGGTATGTATAATGTGTTTCAAGTCAAAGACTTATTTTGCGTCCGTCACATAAATAGGCATTGAATCCACTGCATTGAAATTAAAAGAAGGTAATTTTAAGAACTCGTTTGAGGCTATGATGAGTTATAAAAAAACGCACAATTCTTTTTACCCAATAAAAGAATAGCAATTTTTAAATTGCTAGATGCATAAAATATGCAAATCCGTCTCCAGTATGGATCCATTGGTGCATTTTCGTCTTTTTCGCGTTGTTACATATCTTTGCGATATTTCAAACTACTTTGAAATATTACTGCTTTTCATAACCGAGAATTTTAAATTAAACAACGTTTAGTCAGTTTAAACCTACACACTTACAGCCTTGCAATTTTTTCTATAATGATATATATATATAATATACACATACACATTTGAGAATCATTGATAGATTGGGAGTAACAGATTTTGTAAACAAAAAGTCCAGATTCTTTGAATAGTTAATTAAATAGCTACTCGATAGCATTATTCTATTTTCCTCTTATTAAAGCTTTTACACTTTTTAGGAAAACATATTTCAACCTTTTTAGGAAAATGTACAAATAAAATATTCAGTAAAATACCTTTATCAGTTTCCATCTCAGAAAATATAACTGACTTTTAAAAACAACCTAAATGAAAAAAAAGTGTGGAATTTGCAATAAATAAATAAATGAGTATAGAAATATAAAATATTAGCAAGAAATCTTACAGTCTGTATCCCCATTTAAGAAAATATCCCAAGTCTATTAAACGTTTTCAAATGTATCAGCATTTTTTAAGTTTCGCATACTTATGTAAGTTTTTAAAAAAGAATGAATGGAATTTAAAACATGAAATTAATGCTTTATTACATAACTCTGTTACGATGAATTGAAAATGCCGGAAGCTTATTTTTCCCATTCACAGTGAAGTAAGCTTATGACGAATTCTATGACATAACCTTTTCTTTTGAAAATCTCCATAAAGTCTGTATAAAAAGTTCAGGTTTTTGTGTGGGATCAATTAATATAAAAATTTCATCTTATTTTTTATTAGTTATTATACAATGTAAACGTAATTGTGATACAATTCTCGGCAGTAGACTCATAAGGCAGTTTTTAATGGATTTATTTAAGTTCCTACTCTTAACAAAATTGCCATAAGGTTATCATTAGAAGACTGAATGTTGTTTATAAAATATGTCAATAAATAAAAAATGCTCGAAGTTTTATAAAATTTAAGATGCTGATATTCATCAAGGTCTTCAAGAAATGACAAATTAATTGTTGTCTTAAATAAAGGCGTTTTGATAGATAATTTATCATTAATTATCCTGAGGCTTACTTAAAAAAATGTCTTCGTTGCAAGCTGTCTGTTTGCTTTTGATATAAATCTAAAATAACCAATAATTTACTCAATGATTAATTTCTCTTTTTCATTGATTCTATTTTTAACCCTTTCAGAGGTCGTGGGAAATATGCTTCCCACCAATTTTTTTAGTTTTTGTATGGAATTATGTATACTAGCCCAAGTTATGCCAAATTTTGCAATTGGACAAAAACTTGGACATTTCAGTTCCTTATCTCACATACAATGGTGTATCTTGATTTGATATTTAATTACTAATTAGCCATATTAATTAATTAATCAAATTAAATTGATTTCATAAGCTAATGAATCATTTTGCTTAAACCAATCTTAATCTTAAAACTATTTTAATATACCATAACTTGAAAAAAATGGCCTTTTAAAGGATTAAAACGCTTACTAGAATTTTTGATATTACATTTTTAAGATTCTCTATATTCGATCGTTTATAAAACAATAACAATTTTATTTACAACTAATAACATAAAAAATAAAGTATTTGTAGAAGCATCTAGAATTAGCATAAACTAACGTCGTTAGAAAGAGGAGAATGGCGTAAAAAACATACATTAACGCCACGATGCATTCCCGAACGGGGAACCCTGAAGACTCCTTGTCGGTTGGATGGCGTAAAACCCAGACAGGGAAATTCATTCGAAAATTGAATTGTTTCTGTCCACCAGATCAATCATTCCACCACATATTCATATAAAAGTAAAAATATTAAAAAACTGCTTGAGAACAAACTTTTAATACTACCTAATGAATTTAATAATATTTAATAAACTATTTTTAAAAAGTAAGCCAATTTTGAATTGTAATGATGAATTGGCAAAGAAACATTTAAAATGCGAAGAGTTGTAGCAAAAACATTATAATGGAGTTTATTACTTATCAGCGATGTATTATTGTCAAGAAATAAGGTATGAAGAATAATTTTATTGAAATTCCAAATTATACGCGAGACAAATTTTTTCACTTTTCGCATTTAAAATTTAATGAAATGTAGTCTAGAACATTATTTGTTGAAGGAGATAATTCTGTTAATATAAACTATAATGGATGTTTATCTGTAGGATAATAAATGAAAGCGTATTTTATTTACAAATGATTTTTTGTTAAGTTATGTCTTACGTTTATATATATAATTAACACTTTATGAGACATCAGTAATGTGGTCGTATGTTTATTATTTTATTTATTTCCCCATTTATTGTAAATTAAATGAATATGGAGGTTAAATTACGATATATTTTTAATCTTTCCTTTACTTGCTTAAAAACTTTAGCTCAATTTTTGATATTGCTGATTATCAATCTAAAAAAATTTTTTTGCACTTATGTAAAAATGATAGAAATGCCTTGAAAGTATAGACATTTATTTTATATTGTATTGATTATATTTTATTTATTGTAAATTTTCATTTTATAATAAATTTGTTAAATATTTTTGAGTCCCATTGAAGCATTATTATATCATACGAAATCATTGGTTATTGCCATTATATATCATCACAAAATATTCGTTAACCGATTTCATTGACTAACAGGTGAATGACCTGAATGTTATATGAGATAATAAATCTGATGCCATGTCATATTCTATATAAACAGTAGATAATTCGATATTCTTAAAGATTAGTAATCAAATTGAATAATTATAATTTTTACCTAAGAGTAATTAAATTATTTTTAGAAACAAAGTTTAACTTTTTTAGCTCCCTTTATTTCCGAGGGCTGGAAAAAGGATAATTCAATTCTTGCCGAATCTTGATTAATATCCATAAAAAACCATCATGAAAGCTCAAAAATTTATCCAAAATATTTTTTTTTCCTTCACATCAATAATACGTTTATTATTTTAATATTTTAATTTCTTATAGGTCTCTGTAAATAGAAGAATATAAAAAATGAATTAATTGCTTTTTAATATTTTTCATTAATAAAATATCAAAGATATTTTTTTTTTACTTTAACAAAGATATAAGCGATAAATGACTGCACTTTTTCATATTTATATTTTCTAAGGATACAAGAACTAAAATGTTAATAATAATTTCATATTTATCTGCAAAGAAGTTCCACTTTTAACTAAAAATAAATATAGAGATATTTCAAAAGTTACATTTCAGTTATCTATCATAAAAGTAATTAATTATGGTGTATACATTCAAATTTCCAGAGTGAGAACTAATAGTTACCTAACAGTCAGATAATTTATTAAGTTCTTTAAAGAACACTTTTGCTGATATTAAGTATTTGGAAAAAAATATATTGTTAAATTTCTTGGAATAAAATTTCAAACAGATGTGAACCGATTTGAAAATATTTCTCTTGCAAATAATTCTCTGAGAATATTCCTTCTTTCTCCTTGTATAATATTCACCAGCAGTTGTAATGTCATATGTATGATGACATTATTAAATGATACGTCATTCCGTAGTGACATAGCGAGCCGTTAAGATGCAATATATGACTTGAAATTCTTTTTATTATTTGAAGTGAAGTGAACTTTTCATAATATTAAATATTATTTGTGAGATTGCTTAATTAATGCACCTAAATAATATGAATAGAAAGTACTGTTAAACTGAGGCCATATTTTTCATAATCTTATCTTTTATTCATATAAAACTGAATGAATTACTGATAGTATAAATCGTTATTACATCTTGCTAATAAATTTCACAGATAAGATTATATAGTTATCAATTTCCTTTCAGATTAAAAATTTAAATAATTAATCCTAGGTATTAGAGATCGTCTGCAGTGATATGATTATACGCGAATTAGCAAAAAAAATTTTCTTTCATACAACGGAATAACTCAGGATATGTTCATATGAACTAATAACTCGAAAACGATTGATGTTACCACGATGAAAAATGTATTCATTTTCTCTCTCTGGGCTTCGATAATGCACTTTATGCATAATCTATTGATATTATGCAACTGATGTAACAGCATCACATATTTCAGAGCTTATCATATCATAAACTAATAAAAACAAGAAAATCGCCGGATTTATTAGTTTTATGAGTATAATTCTCTCCTTGAAGTATTTAAAATGATTTATGTGTCGATGGGAATCGTGAGCAGATTTTAATTAAAAGGACTACATTTGTTGATTTACTTAGCTGACTGGCGATATGATGTGTAAGTGATGACATCACTATAAATTATTTATGAATAGAAGGTATAATAAAAAACGTATATTACTTAGGAGATTTTTAGCTTCCGTTCCAGACGTTATTAAATTATGAGATATGCTTAACTTTCGATTATAATGCTGCGACTAAAACAGCTGTGAATCGATGGTATTATATGAAAGAAGCACCGATGAAGTTGTTTGAAAACTGATTACTTACACATATGATTTATTTTCTTATCTTGTATCCTAAATTGTTATTACGTCCTATGTTTTAATGCCAAAATCAAAATATTAAATTAAAATTAATTCCTTTAAATGAATTGCTCGAATGTGCGAATTTCAAAATCTTATGTCTGTGTTGATATTATTCCTTATTATTTTAAAATTAAAACTGAAGCACTTAGAATAATTTTATCTGAAGTTTAGTTTGCACCTTTTGCAATGTGATATTAATTACTGATATTTTCTTGCTTCGTATTTGATTTAAAAGATAAAGACATAAACCAGATAAAACTACAATATTTCCTTCATTTTTTTTTGCATTGATTTGCAAGAATAATTTTCCGCTTTGAATTTACCTGAATGCTCTATTACGTTATCATTTGAATATCGAGAGAGGAACGCAAATTTTAGTACTTGAACGATATGGCGGGTATAAAATAATCATAAAAAATTCTTACTTTATTTAGAGTAACTTTGTTACTTTCCATACAGTAATAAATATCTACTTTATGAATATTTTGCTTCCAGTAATCAGTTTTAAGTTTCAGCACTATTTTCAACAAAAATTTTTTGAATAATTTAAAAATATGTACACAATTTCTTTTTCTAAGCAGTATCTAATAAATCTATCTTTCTACGTTTTAAAGGCAGATTCCAAATTATTTTAAATTAACTCAAGAAATATAAAGTAAAATTTTTATAAAGCTTTTAAAAATACTTGAAATATAAATATTACAGAACGTTCTCTTTGATATTAGGTTAGGAATAATTATGATATTTTGTTATCTTATAAAATCTTTAAACTTTTGCATAACACAAACGTGTTCAAATATTATAGCAGCACAGTCCGAATAAAACAGAAATGTATTTTTATTCAGTACAGAACTTACTTATCCTTTATCCAGTATTATTAAATGACTCAAATTGTTGTGTAAACATCATTTAGTTGCAAGTAAATAGAAAATTTTAGAAAAAAAGTATTTCTGAAAAATGCAATATTTAATGATAATTTATTTTACTATTTTTTTTAATTTTAAGAATAAAATATAAAATTGTTTCTGATAAAAATAATGCATTTTCTGCATAAGTTCCTTTTGTCTTTTATGCTTATACAGTGATGACCAAAATTGTGGACACGTTTGAAAATCGCTATGTTTTTAACTTTGTATGCTTATATAAAAGTTACATTTCACAAAAATGCAAACTCTTACATATCATTTTAAAGAAACTTTAATGCTGATTTCAATACAAAAAGCAAAATTCAAATATCTGCAATACCAAAATGGTTATTTCAATTTAAATTTGAATAACAAACATAGTGATGAAGTGGATTGTAATGTCTAACTTTCCTGAGAAATCGCTATTCTTGTTCTGGGAACCAATCAACTGTTATAAACTGCTAGCAGAAGCTGAAATCATGTTTAAAGGTGGAACAAGTCATTAGTGTGCTTTTTTCTGTAGAACGAAGGCTATTTTTATGTAATTAAATTGCAAGTTAGAAATTTCGTTAAACATTTTTATATATAATTTTTGTAGTTATTTTAATATTTAGTCATGTAGCAATGACATCAAATAAAAGAATAGATTGGACACCTAGAAAGAGAACTAAGATTATTGTGTTACATGAATGTGGTCTTTTCATATGCTGAAATTGCAAGTTAGGTGGTGGCTCAGTGACTGCATCTGGAGTCAGAAAATTTTGTTTACGACACCAGGAGACAAATTCAATATACAAAAAAGGAAATGGCTGAAAAAGGTGCACCACAACTGTCGTTGACATAAAAATAAAAAAGGCTATATCTCCAAGATAGAAGATTGTCATCAGTGGCCATCAGAAATAAATTGAATGATGTTGGTACTTATGTTATTCAAGAACAACCAGGAGGAGATTATTAGATATTGGACTAAGAGGTAGAATTGACTAAGAAAATGCTTATCTCAATTTATAGCAGTGTATAAAAAGATCACAGTGAGGAAATGAATGCATTAATTGAACTGATGATAAGTGGTGACAAGTTATGAATAAGTTATAAATGATTAAACAAACATAATGCTATTCGGTAGTGATTGCGAAAATAGGTGAGACATAGAATAGGCGAAGTTCTACATCCTTACTACATTCAGGTAACTATGAAGAACCCAGTTAGTGTTATGATTTGGTAATGCATGTCAGCAGACGATATTGGTTTTCATGTTATCGTTGGGACATTAAATGCAAGAAAATGCGTTGACACTATTCTAGAGCCAAAACTTACATCTTCCATCAGTGATCTCTTTCCTAACAAAGCATCGTTTATTTTTCAGGAGGATTCAACTCTTTGCCATACAGCAAAAATATCGAAAGAATGGTTTAGTACAAAGAGCATTGAATTATTATCATGATCAAAAACTAGTCCGGACCTAAAAATTATTGAGAACTTATGGCACCGTTTGGAAACTCCTTTGAATATGAAGCGTTCATCAAATAAAAGAGAATTAATTGAGGCTCTAATTGTTTCCTGGCATCATGCAATAATGAAGGAAGAACTTAAAAATCTCGTCAGTTCATTGAAACATCAGTGTGAAGTTGCAATAAAAAAATAAAGGTTGCCCTACTAAGAACTGATAACTCACTGCAGTCATCAGCATCCAATGTATCTCAATAATTATTGCCAATCAACTTTTTTTGTTGCGAATATTTGAATTTAGCTTTTCGTATTGAAATTAGCATTAAATTCTCTTTAAAATGATATGGAAGAGTTTGTAGTTTGTTAAAAGTTACATTTTCTATAAGCATACAAAGTTAGAAAACGTAAAAATTTTCAAAAGTGTCCTCAATTTTGGCCACCACTGAAAAGCTTCCCTCTTAAATAATTACGCTTCATGGTGTTTAATTGACGATGTTTTACACTAAAAAAATATTAGAAACGTTATATGTGCAAATAAAATCATTAGATTGAAAAATCCGCAAACATTTTTTTATCACTTGAGAACAAACATGATGTTGTTTTGGTTAGAGGGTTTTGAAGCTCGAAATCGCGTAGGCAATAAATAAAACATAAATGGCAATTTTCCTCCTCATCTTTAAATCGCATATATTTTTGTCTGCTTTTACCAATATTGCATTATTATTATGCATGCTTCTTTGAAAGCAGATGCATTTTTAAAAGGTTGACTTGCTTTCACCAATATTGCTTTATTATTATGTATACTTCTTTGACAGCAGATGCATTTTTGGAAGGTCGATGTAGAATTATGACATCATAGCTGTTATTTCATCTCAAAATTGGCTGAACTCCAAAATTTGGTTTGCCAGCTGGAAAAATTGAAAATGAATTGCGAAATTGAAATGCAAGGAAAAATATAATCAACAGTTTCTCACTCATAACAGAAAAATAGAAAATAATTCTTCAAAATTAATTCACTCCATCATATATTGTAATATTTGTCTTTCGGTTTCTGACAGTTCACCAATTCAATTTTAATATAAATAAAAACCATTGTGGCTATGAATGTATATATAATTTCTGAATAACTCGAGCTCTAACTTCACTTTTACTTCTGTGCAGAACAGGTTATTATTTCCGCTCAATTCCCAAAAGGTTATGTCGGCCAAATACCTATCTGAAAATATATGTTCAAAATGTATTCTCATGCTTCCTTTTTCAAGCTTTCTACCTTCTTCGTTAGTTCTCTGCGATTCATTCTTCATGGCTTTGTAAAGAATCCTGTTAATCGACTAAAATGGAATTACATTCTTCATATCAGAAATAATAAAATTGTTCAAATTCTCCACGAGTGTTTTGCAAGTGTGTATCTCCCACATTTCGAAAAATATGGTCCAAATTTAACCAAATTGTCCTCACTCATCATTTAAGACCAGCGGAACTCAAAACTTAAAAAACTAATTAAATATTCAATTAATTAAAAATGAAACACAATTTCTCCTTTTGCCCACAAGAGCTTGAGAGGAAATTAACTCAAATATTTTTATCCATCAGGAAATCCAATTTGGTTTTTCATTTCAATGATATTAATTTATTTTTGCACAATATTTCTTTTATTGGGATTATTTTATTACGATTTTTTAAATTTAAATTCATTAAAATTAATGTAATTTTCGAAATATTTTAAAATAATTTCTGTTCAATTTAAATATGGATACTTACAAGATTTGAATTTATTTTAGAATAGTAATTTAGTATCTAGAAGCAGGCATAAGTCAATAGTTCAAATGATAGCAAAAAAAATAAAAATAATAAGAGTAAAGAAATACATATTCGACAACAGCTGCAATTTCGAGCCATGGGGAAATTTACCAATACTCCACCTCTTTCATTAAAATTTCGGTGGAAATTATTTTAAAAAAATTACATTAGTTTAAAAATAAAAATGTTACCTTCTCAATGATGAGAATTTAATTTTTGAGAAATTTTTCTTTAAATTTCTAGTATATTTTAGAAAGTTTAATGGGATTTGAAATAGCTAATTAATATAATTGTGAAATAAGAGAATTTATAAGTCCTCTTTTGTTGAGCAAAATCAAAATTTTGAACTACTCTACCCGTATTCTTTATAATTTCTCTTTTATTACAATGCATGCTCCTTGAAAAATGTTCGATTTCTTAGAAAAGTAGCTGGTATGTTATAAATTTTATACATGAAAGGATTTTAATCCCGAGAAATGCCAAGTATGCTAATTAATTGGTTACAAAATTCAATAGGCGTTTAGCGTCATATTAATTTTGTACTTCATGCTAATGATTTAAAATTAAAGCTTGGTTACCGAAACACTCTTCATTTTTCAAAAATAACGCTGTACTACAGAGTAAGTAAATTGCTTTAGATAAATATAGCCTTAGAAATAGTCAGGTATTCAAAAGAAAGATCAGAAAGGCATTCTGAGTGTTGATTGCTACAGCGTTGCGCTGTAGAATTAAAATTAATTGAAATACATTATGTGTATTACTACCAATATTATAATGAAATATTTCTTTTATGAATTTTAATGCTAATATAATAGTCATTCTATAATGGTAATTAAATTTTGATCCTTAAAATTAATATTGACTATTATTATTTTATCTTTTGATAGGTTGTCTAACCTAAACCGTATAAATTCCTATGGAATCAAAATGATATATCTCGAGAATTACATAACATTGTGTATTTAGTGCTCAAATGATAAAAACCATTAAAATTATTTTAGAATTAATATCTGAATTTAATTTACATTCAAACTCGAAGCTTTTCAAAAATTTTAATAATTTATATGTTATATTATTGAAATTAATTTTTCAAACTTAAACACATATTTTTTTGTCAATTTGCATAATCAGTGTTTCGTAAACACCATCCATAGAGCTATACTATGAAAATTTTTCCTTATTTTAATTGAAATAACCGGACTAATATATTTCTTAGATTTCCAAATAATTAAAGATTTCATAATTTTTTTAGTAACTGTAACTAGATTATTATTAAAATTGAGGATAACTACAGCAATTTGTAGTAAATATGAATTCACTCAAACATTTATTGAGTATTTATTTTTGAGTATTTACATGTTTCTTGCCAAACATCTGTATCCAGGATTCGGATAATTTATCTTCTTTAAAAGAAAAGTTTTGCTAATCCTGCGATTTGAAGTTCCATCTTTCAAATCCCTCTCAATCTCAAGGTCTAACAAACACATTGAAGATAGAATTACCCTGACAATCAAGAGAAGTTCGAAAGGAATAGAACATTATTCATTTCAAAATTCTTTAATTTTAAAATGCTGATTTTCTTTTTTCTCTGACGCCACTTGTCTGGTAACAATTTAAAAACATCGTAAAGCATTTTAATGTCGCACCCAGTCTCACTACTCAGAAGCAAAATAAAATAATTACCTATGCGATGGAACTAGCATATTTCGTTTTTCATATGTAGCTTAAAAGAATGTTATTTTTTTTTCTATGTTTTCTATAAGATCCATTATAAAATACTTTTAAGATTTCGACATTTTGATTAGACATGAAAAAGAAAATTTATTCATTCTTGGATTTTATTTATGAGAAATAAAATATTTTTAATAAAATTTATCGACCACTTAAACCGTTAAAAGTCAAATCACTTTAAATACAGAATTAAGATATTTTTGAACAAGTAATATATTTTTTATTGAATCAATTTATAAAAGAATGAGACACAAAATACCACTCAAATATGAAGAAGGCAATGAACAATTTTTTTCCTTGTAAAGAATGTTTGCTTCAATTAAAATATTGCCTCTGTAAATTATTAAATTAAAATGTGCCATTTGTATGTAAAAATTATTCTCTACGTATTTAAAGAATGACTTTATTCCGTTAAACTGTAAATTAATGTTTCTTTTTGAATAATAATCTTAGTCCAATTTTATTCCTTCTTAGCTGGTTAGATTATTATGTCATATCGTATGAATTATATTGCATACGGTATCTAATTTTAATATTGTTTTCTTGGAGTTAAAAGGACACGTATCTCATTTTATAACTTTTTAACATTTACCGTCTATTTTTATTTGGAAAGTAGACCTAGTTTATCTAAATGTGAAAAGAGATTCTTAGTATAAATCATGTGCGAAGGATGATACTTCAACTTCACATGAATTACCTTTCAACTTTGGTATTATTGAAAAATGAATATACACGTGAGTTTCGGAAAGTGATAAAAAGAGGAATTCAATAATGAATTCTAAGAATTCCTCCTAGTTCTTCTGCATGCCCTCTTTTTTTGTAGACTAAATATTTTTCACACATCTGGGAAATTGCTCAGTCTTCTGTTATATTTGAAATTTCAGCATATAAATCAAGAGAATTTTTTTATCGACATTTATGGATGAATATTCTAATTATTCTTATAGTACTAATGCAGTTAAATATTTCATTCCTATATATATAATAATTATATGTATAAATTGTTTCTTAAAATGACTAAAAAACTAAAGAATATAATTTAATTAACTAAAGCTAACATAGTTGAAACACTTAAAAAATGTTTAGGATTACATTTGCAGAGAATTAAAACATATGCATTGTCTGTTAGAAGACGGAAAAAAAGTATCGTGCAGTTTGTTGATTCCCATTTTTATTTATTATAGCTAGCCTGAAAGTATAACATTATTTTTATAAGAACTTATTATGATATGTATATGGCAACGAAGTGTTAAAAATTGCTACTTAAAAAATACAAAAAAAAATATCTAAGCAATCTAAATCAAAAATCTAAATAATCTACGCATTAAATTTTTCTTTAAAAGATGCATGTACTTATCTTAACCTATTATTTAAAAGTATATAATTATAAAATAGTTATAAATATTCATGAAAATAGTATGATTTCAGCTTTTTACGATTAATTAAAATACATTCAATTTATCAGAATATGAATTTATCAAATTCACTGCAACTTAAAAATAATAATGAGGTTCACTTTAAAATACTTTTATATAAAAAGAAATTATTTTGAATAAATGGATTGGCATTCTTCACTATTGAAAGACAATTGGACTTCTACATTGAAAGAACTTTGAGAAAAGAAATTCTTTAAAAGGATAAGAAAATTGTTAAAAGTATTATTTTTTCCTTTCAAAATATAACGTACATGCGAAGTTTTAGAGAACTTTATAAAAAATTTGCAGTCAAAATTATAAATGTTCTGATACATTCTTTGAAGAAAATTGTTACAATAATCTCGCCTTGTAATATAAGATGCAATGCTACAAAGTCATTATTTAACGAGATATATGAAATTGATATCTTTACCAAAATTTAAAATTCATATGTCAGAAATGAATGTATATATATTTAAAGCTATGAAACATTGATTCCATTTTGAAAAAAAAATAAGAATTACCTGATAAGCGATTTCAGTTTATAAACCCGCTTTTATTTTCATATTTTTGATGAGGGATAAAAGGAAGAGTGAGAAAGAACTTCTTTTACATCTATCCTTTAGATACCCTTTTGACATAAATTAAAATTTTTTATGCACTTATGTATATTTAATTTTAATAATACAAAAAAAAACATTTGTACCTCACAAAACAAATTCAAGGATAAATTTTTTGTACTAAATATGACAAAGAAATTAAAATTTGACGTCATTTGTCTTCGCATAATCAGAGGTAAAACGTATGTTTAACAAAAACAAAATTTAATATTTCTGTCAGCGATACATTAAGATATTTAACATGCTAATAATTATTCAATGAACGAATGAATGAATGAATGAAAAAAATGGATGAAAGTTTATTAATTGAAGACCTTACTGAATTAGATGAATTATTTAATCCTGTATTACTTTAACATTTTAACAGTTAGTTAACATATTAGCTAAAATTTAGTCATCATCGACATCTATAACAGTTGGTATAAATCCATAGACAGTGAATCATAAACGTTTTATATTAAAAATGTTTAATACTTAACTTTAAAAAAATGTTGTTATTCTTAATTTATAATATCTATTATCAAGTCTTCTTCGAAATATTTTTTGTTTCAGATTATTTTTTCTAAGATTTAGTGAAAATTAACTATTTTCTATAAAATTATTCAAATGCGTAACGAACAGTAGATCATTATTTTACCTTGCTCTGAGAAATGAAACTTATAACAATAGAAAATTTGATCACATTCAATTTAATTACTTTTTTTTATTAAATTACATGAAGACACAAGTTTAAAATGTTTTAGGAAAAAATTGATTATCGTTTAATCAAAAAATGACTTGTGTGTTTTATAATGTTACAAGCCTGTAAAATTGCTTTCCATCACGGTTGGTTTTATCACAGGGAAGACTGATTTACAATCATCTGTATTGGATGCTGTTCAGGTGCCGAGCCAGTGATCCCAGAGCTTGGCGACCATTTGGTGATTAGTCGACAAAATAGATATTACTGGAAAGTTTGAGAATTTTAAGGATCCGTTCATTAGGAACCGAGATGCGCCTGATTGGCCTAGAATGCTCTCGGCCCGCCTCTCGAGAGCTATAAAAAGAAGCAGCTTCAAGCTGCAAGGTGTCGCCAGTAATGCTCAATTTCAGGGCAATATCGGACGCCAGGCTTGTACTTAACTATGACCTTGGAGATAGCCTTGCTACGCAGGGCGGGTGCTCCTTTAATTCTACCATCTTCGTCGCTGCAAGGTGTCGTAGTTGGAAAGTTGGAAGTAACGAGTCTTTGAGAGGATAACGAAGCAACATGGAGCGCAAGTTAGTGCTGAATTGAGCTGTACGCCGAGTTCTGTAGTCTGCTGTTGAAGCAGCGTCGTGTTGTATGGGAAGTTGCTAATCGTTTAGTAGTGAATCGGCAGTTGGATACAGCTAAAGCGAGGAGACAGTGAGAACTTCAGCCATTTGAAGGGACCGTAGAGCGAAGCTCTGATGATCCCCTCTCCTGCTGGATTCTATCTGGCTGCTTTTTGTGCTGTAGTCGATTACTACTTGTGGGATACTGTTTGCTGCAGTGTGCTGTCCTGTGTATTCTTTGTATTCGTTGTCTGTGTCTCTGAGTTTAATAAACGTCGTTGTTGTTTTCTACTGAGGCCTGCTGATTGTATTTCCACACCATACACTCACAACAAACGACCCCAGTGATTTGTAGCAATATCATGGCATATACTTATCTCGGGCTATTAAACGTTATTATTATATTTATTTTATTTCAAAATTCATTAATCAAGATTTAAAGAAATATGACTAGTATTCATATAAAGCAACTGAAAATGCATCAAAGTTTTGATAACTTTGATACAATAGTAAAATTAAAAATTAAATGAGAGTTTTGAAGTAATGAAACTATTTCTGCATTAAAGAAAATAGCATATATGTTGTTATTTCAAAATACTAATGGCAAAACTTTAGAAATTCGGTGAACGGATGGCCAAAAAGATTTTACATGCATTAGCTTTAGAGTGATACTGGGAAACGTATAAAATATCGTTCCATACTAAGCATGCACTTTGAGATTTAAATTCTAATTTGAATGCATAAATTATATGATTATCAATAAATATTCAGTACGCTTCCAAGGATTTTCTTCACAGTGTTATTAATTAGCATCCAGATTCTTCCCTTATAATCAGCTTTAAAACTTTACATATACTCGCGCTTTCCTACCCTAAAATTTAGAGGAATTTATCTTTGTCAATTATATTTAGCTGTAGTTGCTTTAAGATGTCCCATTAGCTATTTCTTGGTTCTCATTAAAATATTGCTTAAAAATAGCATAATCGAGAAATCTAGACTTACATTAGGTTAAAAATTTCGAATTAGTTTACAGGTTATATTAAACTTAAGTTAAATTTAAATGGAAAAATAAATATAAGTTTACTTATCTGTATTTTTGAGGGAAAATCGCCCTTCATTTAACAATATTTCATAAACTGCTGCATAACAAAAAGTGAATTTTCGAAAATCATTGGAATTATCACTTCTTGATTAATAATATTAAAATATACTTTTGATAATTACTTTTAACTTGGTTTTTTTTATATCTTTGGGATTTTATTGTTATACTAGTTGCCTACGGTGACCAGTTGATTTCCCAGGAATGTTCATTATATTTAAATCGCATAGACATAACTTCATGCTTCCGGGTAATTATCAGGCCTTCAAGAGGTCTCCTTTTTCTTTTCATATGCTTTGTTTATTAGTGTATATGAACATTTCTAATAGAGTTTAGTCCTATGACATCATGACTCTATTAAAACTGTAAATGTCCAATTCATCTACATTTAAAATTTCGCTGTTTTGTAACTTCACTTTTTCCAATTCATCTAGTAAACTAAATAGATGTATTAAACAAACAAACAAAAAAATAGCAGATACTTTACAGATGTTAGCCTCTTCGTCGTCAGTAACGCATTCAGCGCGTTCAAGTGAAACCTCTGTAGAGTGGCCATAACGTGCTTCAAGCATTTTTCTACATTTTAAAACTTTGAAACGTTTAAAACGCTTTGTAAATGTTTACTTGGTAGAGTTTTTATTTTTATTTGTTCTAATACGGCGGAAAACATGACTGTTGGGAAAAAATTTTCTAGGATAGGATGTCGAAAGGGTTAAATAAAATCTTTCTGAACTTCCAAAAATAGAAGAAAATTAAGTACTGATGAAACAAATAAAACCGATGGAACGTCATGGAAACAATATATTTATTTTGGGAAAAAAGGCAAAAAAAAATAGCAAATTGACAAAATTGGAAACAAAATTGCACGATTATTAAATTGGTATCATTAGTAAGACAATTTTTTGGAGTTTTATAACAGTCTAAAATTTAATTTCCGCAATGACATTTCCTGAAATTATTCGTGGCAAACTCAAAAATTCAGCTTAATTAAAATTTCAAAAAATCACTTAGAGGTGCATATTCCCACGCTTCGAGGTACATATGTGCCAAATTTGTCAACTGCAGGTAAAACATTCTTGTCTGTAAAAGTCAACACACACACACGAAAATATTTTATTATACAAATTGCTTAATATGGCATACATATATGAAGTTCATAAAATATATAATTAATATATATAAAATATATAATAAAATAATATAAATTAAATATATATAAAATATAATATCTGAGTTAAACTTCTGACATAATTAAATCTTTAAGATATCAAAAGACGTTAAAATTATAACTGAAAAAGAAATGTTAACGATTTATTGAAAACCTTGGGCAGTGGAATGAAAAATATATTACGAAATCTATTGCTTTCCTCGAAATATTATGAAAATCCTATTAAATATATTTCGTCATGAACTAAAATTTAAATAAACTTTTACAAAGAAGGAAAGAAATCGCATTACTAAAATGCCCATTTTTCTTCATGGCATATCTTTACATGTCGCATCAAAAAATTAAGTTCTAGGGAAAATGAGTTCTTTGCAGATTTTTTTAAAGTTTGGACTATTAATCTATCTTACTTCTTTGAAAATTTGAAAGCGCCGTAATTAAAAATTCGAAACTTCTTCAAGAAAGAATTTCCTTCTTTTGATTTTTGTTTCTATTTTTAGAATTTGAAACATTGTTAACTTGATAGAATAACATTCTTTTTGTATATACAGAAATTAGTTTTCTTGGTAACCTTTCGTAAATGCTCTGTGCATTTAATTATTTTTTTTTTGAGATCAAGAATATTTAAAAGATTACATTTTTATGCCACCTTAATTTTAGAGTATTATCATCTGAGTGGATCAGTGAGGTTAATTTTGCTTAAATGTTAAGCCATTGTATAACATTGTATATGTTAAACCATTTGGAATTGTATAAAAAATGTGTTCAAAATGTTAAATGATAAGGTCAATAATATTGTTACAAACCTGCAATTCGGCTTCCCAGCACAGTTTGTTCCATCATTGGAAAGAAAGTTTTACAGTCATCTGAATGGGACTAGCGCGTCGGAGGTCCCAGAGCTTGGCGACAAACTTGGCGACCATTTGGCGACTTTGGCGCCAAAATAGATAATACCCGAAACTTCGAGAATTTTCCCGATCCGTCCAGTAGGAACCGAGATACGCCTCGAACGTTCCTGATTGGTTGAGAGGCTTCTAGTCCCGCCTCCTGGGACCTATAAAAGGGGCTGCGGCTGCCAGAGAGTCAAGTCCGAGTTGGGAGACGACGAAGCCAGTAGTCGGAGAGACGACGGAGTAGTCCGCAGACGGAGCGGAGGAGTCGTAAGCGACGGAGTCAAGTTCGTGCTGAACTGAGCTGTGCGCTACTGTCTGCAGTAGATTCTGGTTGTATGCTGCTGTTGTATGCTACACGTCTCGGGTGAAGATAATCGTCTTCTGTGCTGTATATAGTTGACGCTTTTGCGCTGTCCTGTGTGTCTTCGTGTAAATAAACGTCGTTGTTTTTATTCTACTTCAGCCTGCTGATTGAGCGTTCTTTACATCATATCACTCCCACTATCCAAACGAACCCCGGTAAAGAGAAAATTTCGCAACAATATATATTGTCAATTCTATAAAGAACTAATTTAATATCTTTGAATGTGAAATTCAACATTATTAAATTTAATATTTATCAAGCTTTTATTTTAAAAATATTAGAAATAATATAAGTGCAACACTCTTGAATCATATACCTCTTAATTACAGTTTAATAAGAAATAATAACTTTTGAGTCTAAATTTAAAAAAAATGAAAAATTACATCATCATTAACCACATTATATTTATATTATGGGATGAGTTGCTTTTTCGATAAATATATATAGCGTATTTATTTGAATGTCCTCAATTCATATTCATAATTTTGAAACAAAGAAGTTTAAATAATATTAACTATAAATTATTATTGTCAAAATATTTGAAATGTCAAATTCCGTATTCATTTATGAACACATAATGCCAATAAATACATAGAAATGCCAAATTGATATAAAATAATAACTTAATGCACAGAGAAATAAAATTTTATAAGTGGTGGCAATAAAGATGATTACGAAATCATCATTCAGAAAGCATCGGAGATATCTTTTAAAAAAGAAAGATATTTTAACATCTTATTTTTTAAGTGATATGAATTTTGAAAATCTAACCATTGGTTTTCAGTAATTAGGTTTTGAATTTGACTGAAATCTTTCATTTAAGGAGAAATGAATTTAAAACATTTGATCATTACTGAAATGATTAGATTGGATCTCTATCTGAAACATTCCAGTTATATATGGTAATAACATAGAACGCCAATTTTATTTTGTTTTTAATGTATTAGAAAAGGTGGGTTTTATATACTTGTTTTTATTTCTGAACCAATGATTTTGTTGGCGCTTGAATAAACTCTAATAAAACAAATTTAACTGGCTGTTTGATTAGACTTATTATTTATAAATGTTGCTTTTTGACTTAAATTTTCTTTATTTAAATTCCATACGTTTTCCTAAATTATTATACAAAACTGATGTTATAAAAGAAGATGAGGACAAATTACCATATAAGTAACATTCATGATCTAGAGGGAATTGGACAAATCAAAAAGTTCTTAATTTTCAAATTTGCTGCTGACTATATTTAATAAATTATGCTTATTCTATTTTCTCCATAAAAGTATTCTTTTCTATTATTGTTTTTCTTTATATTCCTTTTGTTTGTTATCTCCTACAAACCGATGTTTTAATCTTTACGAAATACGAGCTTCATAATTGATTTCCTGTAAAACTTAATTTATACATAATCACACCGAAAGGTATTATCAGTTACTTCTTGCCGAAAAACGCTATGCGTATTTTTATTTATTAAAACAAAGAAAATCTAAATTTATGATTTAGTGCTTAAACTTATTTTTCTTTTAAGTCAAGAATTTAAGATTAATTTCTGGTCTATAAATACAATATTTTATATCTCTATTTTAATTCTTGAGCAATATAATAAAAGTTTAGAGTTAAATATTTCTTCTTTTAATGACCTCAGTATGTCTTGTTTCATTAAATTTTTTATGAACTTTATTGTTTTAGATAGAAACATTTGTTTTCATACAAATAGAAAATATTTATAAATGAAATGTTATAACGAAAACGTAGCAAATGGATTAGATATTAAATTGCAATAATTTTTCTATTTCTATGAGATAGTGCCATTTTTTTCTATTGAAATGAACAGCAAAACAGTTTCTATTCATTTACATCCGCCAGATTTCAAATTCTGGAGAAAATCCTGAAATACAAATAATAATATTCAGAAATATAAATATTGGAAACATTTAATGTATCGTAAGGAATATTTCTGAAATATAAATTTAAACATCCTTTTATAAATAAATTATTAATTACTCAAAGAAAATATTATGAAGCAAAAGGTTTCCTTTATTAATAGCAAACACATTTTCAGCCTTACATTTCTTATAAAAACATTGAATGAAAATGAGAAAGGCTGAAATGAAGAAATCCATTTTGAACGTATAATTTCAATTTTGAATTTCTGTCTGTAAACTGTAAAACTTAAAACGAGCATTTGTTTATTGGTCATAATGTTCCTTAAATTTACTCAATTTTTTTTAAAATATAAGAAAGCTTCTAAATTAGATAAAAAAAATTTTGGAACTAGAGAAATAAATCTCAATTCCCTTCCTATAAAATTTTCAAATTCAATATATGAAGAATGACATGTAAAAGATAGACATATAATGTAAAATGCTTATTTAATATAAAATTTATATCTTCCTTAAAATATATTTTTCTAGCTAATTGGGCTAGATTCCAGCAATATATAAAATAAGCAATAAAATATATAAAGTATTCCTCTTTCATATTAATCTTTTAATTCATATTTCGCTGTTTAATTTAACCTGTAAATGGAGATGGGAGGTAAAATGACTTTGCATTGTTCATTAACTCTGATTATCATCTGGTATTTTGTCCTTGAATGCAATCATCAATACCTTCAAGTTGATGATTCATCAAGTTGAGTTGAAGTGAGTTAGTCAAGTTAGTTGATCAAGTTGATCATTGAATACCTTCAAGTTGCAGCAGTATTTTGCCAAAACTCAAAGTATGAACACGGGCGTATAATTCAGTTATTCTTTTTCAAAGTTATTTATAAATTCATTGACTCGATGTCTCTGAAATTTCTTTTTATTTGAATAATGCAAAGCAGAATAAAGAAATATTCTTAAAAATATTTTAAAATATTGAATTTATTTTTGTTTATTAAATTCTAACAGTTATTATCATTAGTGTAATTCCAAAATATCTAAACGAAGTAAATATTTATTGAAAGATCGTTTAGGTTTTTCTTATGACATCTTTCCAACATTTAATATAACATTTTTTATTTTTAATATTAATATTTTCATTTTTAATATTGAAATGTTTTAATTACATCATTTCCAAAATATATTGTTTCCAAAATAAATTTCAAAGCTGTTTACAAAATAAAAGAAGGAAAAGAAAGAAAATAACAATAGAGTCATTTTGATTCCATATATCTGTCAGTGTGAGGAAATTATTGTCTCCAGTAAAGGGTTAAAGAGCTTAATTTTAACGTCTTTTAAACGTAATTCTTAAAGGTATAATTTTAAATACGATTAACTATACGTATACGGAGTACTGTTAAGTCTAATTCGCATGTAAAAATTATTTTTCGACAAAAGTATTTTCAAAACTAAAGAAAGTAAAAACAGTTTCAAAAAGAAGAAATTCAATTTTGTTTTCAAATGTCTTATTTGAATTATGTTATTCAAATATCAAATATCTTATTGAATTTATTAGTGAATTATGTTATCAAATTATGCTCTTCATTTCGAACACAGTCTCTTCATGAAGAACCTGTTCTAATACATTTGCTGGGGAATAAATAGCTCTACGCGTATGTAATGGAAATGTATAATATATGTAATGAAAATGTATAATAAACCAAAAAAAATTCCTTTTATTAAGGAATATAAAATCAACGATTTTTCATCTTTCCATTTCAAGTGCAAAAAAATATCAATGCCTCTCATAAAAGCTGAATCTAATTATGAAAGTAAGAGAAGAATGTTTTATATATTTTGAAAAATTATTTTAAAAGAAATACTTTATTTATCTAATAAAATTAATTAAGACGTGATTTTCTTTATATTTTGTCCTCGAACATGAAGTACTCAGTATAAATTCTCATGTCAAAAGCCATATTTCATTATATATTTTTAAGAATAACATATATTTCAAATTACTTTTAAAATATAGGAATATTTTACTGTGTTAATATTATTTTTAACTCTTTTCCTTGTCTGTATAAATCATAATTTCATAAAAAGTGTAAAATTTTGAAATATTTGTGATAGAACTCAATATTTAAAAAAGAAATAGTTTCTGACATTTTGTCTTTTTTCCAAAGGCTACAAAACGCCATTGTAATACACAAAGTATGTAAAGCATTTTTCCCCCGATTTAATGTAATATTCTATATTTCATCGACATTCGGAAAGTACCATCAATAATAAAATAATATATATTGTATTCTCTATATATTCATGAGAAAACAGAGATTTGAAGACGACAAATGCGAGAATCGATTTTTCCCCCTCCTAGTATATTGCACTTTTTACACTAATGATAATAATTTCGTATATTTATTCATGCAGCTTGGTAAATGTCATCTAAAAAATACCTGCTTCTTTAAGCACTGAAATTCAAGCATCTATTTGTTTTAAATTCCCATTTCGTCTTTGAACATAAACCCTCAACGATAGGGTTTGATGCAAATATACATATTTAAAATTGGAAATTACATTTTCATCTTCAGTCTGATCACGTTATTTCGTTTAAGGATATTCCTTCTGAAAAATCGAATCAAATTCTCAAGCAAAATAAATAAATAAACAACTAAATAAATGAATAAAACGAAATTCATTGGTAAGCTTTGAAATAGAAAAACAAATATCTCATTTATCAGCTTTCTTCATGCAAACAATATAGCTGTATGTCGTGCTCCTATTCTTGTTTTTAATTTAAGAATGTTTATAATTTTATTCATTAGGAACAAATTTTCTGTTCGTTTAAATTATCTTCACACATTCTTGAGTTTTTGAAACCTTTTAAATACATTAAAAAAATATTTTCAATTTTATTGCTTGGCACATTTACATTTAAAATTGGTAAAAAATGTTTAAAGAAATTTTTCATGATTAATATTGTTATTCAATCATTTATTTTGAAACTGGAACGCCTTTTATAACTAAATTATTTAGTGTCTTGTTTTCGCAAAATTCGAATTGATGACAATGACTCGAGATTAATATAAAAAAGCCATTAAACAAGTCAATTATCGTCTATCTTTTAATCTTTAATTTCATGAATCAATATTTTTTAATATATATATATATATTCCAAATTTCATACCAAAATGTGCAAAACTTTTTTAAATGAAATTTCGTTTACTAATAATTCTGCCTGAACCGAATTAAACCATTAGGAACCTATGTTTAATAAATTTCACTTTATTTATATCAAAAAATTGCTTTTCTTTTGTGGTGGAATATGATTATCAACTATTTAGAATAAACAATATTTTATGAATCTTTTTGAATGTTTTAAATATTTTATACAAAAATACAAAAACTGTAATGCGTTCAAAATATATTCTAAGTCTTTTCATTCAAGTTATCCGGATCTAATTTTTTTTCAAAAGCGGGGGGGGAGGGGTTACTACTAATGAAATTCACTAATCCTGCGTTATTGGAAATAACTTAGCCTATTGGTGTGAAGTAAAATATTGATTGTTTTAACTAATGAATTTATTTTTTTTTAGCATTTGGCTTTAAGGAAAGAAAACTTTCAGTTTTTTTAAGAGAAACATTTGTTGATTAGGTAGGAAATACATTGTGTTTCACTAAATACAAAATATTATTAGTTTAGCTTTTTAATAAAAATCAATAGTATTCTGATTAGAACCAATAAATAAGTAAGTGTTATATATTTACAGATTTTTATAACAATAAGTTTAAAAACTAAAACGGATATCATGGCAGGAATTTATTGATATTATTTGTCTGAAGGAAACGCTTGATCCTTATAGTCATGAAAAAGTTTTCGGATTAAACGCATTTTACTTTCTGAAATACAAAAAATAAAATGACAATCTTTAAGGGATTAGATGTTGACTTTTTTAACAGTTCTAAGCTTCCCTTAATGATGCAAAACTATTTATGAAATTATTTTATTCCGGGAACATGGTCACTCAAAACGATAATTGCTGAATGGATAAAATTTAGAATTATGTAACTAAAATACACAATTCATTAAAAAGTAGGTCTTACAGATAAACTTCGGGATTTTTTTTTAATGCAACTAAAAATATTACTGATATGTCCATAGTATAATCCATCCTAATTCCTACACTTTGCAAGAAGATAAAAATTTAACTATATAATCATTCTAAATAATCATGATTAAATATACAATACGTAAAAGTATACAGTTTCTTTATAAACTTATGTTATTATTGTGTAAAGCAAGAAAATGTTCCTGTAGTAAACAAAGCATTTGAGAAAATATATAATTGTATTCATATATTTTATCAAAACTGTAATCCTAGAATGCATGAGATTTATTTTTTTATTTAAAAATATATGTGTTTTGAATAGCTCCATATAATTTAGGAATATCATTAAAAATGTTTGTTATTTTTTGTGAAATTAAAATATAAAATATTGTGAATTAAACAATTACCAAGTGACACAAATTGCATTATAACAATTCTATAATAAAATTAAAAACCCCTTTCTGCCGATATAATTTTTACAATAAAAAAAGTGTTTTGATAGCATTTTTAATGATATACAAATTTATAAATGAGCTAGCTCTCTTGTTATTGATTTACTGTTTAATTCTAGTACCGCTATTTCCACAGTAATTCTTTACAACAAATGTTTATAAAAATACATTTAAAAAAGTATTTTCATACGCTCATTGTTTTCTTTCGGAATGGTCCTGTGAAGCTTTATTAATGGCAATAAAAATGTGTAGCCATATGGCGACAAGATGCATTGTAGGATTGAAATCCAATTAACACTGGAAACAATGTGTTTCATAATTTTTGTAGAATACTGTCGCAAAATTTTTAACTGAATTTATTATATTTGAAACAAATATAATTCTTTATAAAATGCACTTTTCTTCATAAATATTGCATGTGTATAGTAAAATTGTTAAAGTAAAAAACAATATGCATTAGTGTTATCTTTTACACGACTCTTGATTCCCAAATCAGGATATGACATCACTGTTTTAACCCTTTTTAACACAGGGATTGTGGTTCTCATTCAGCATTCAAGATAGTGCATCAGTTTGAAGTTTTATTAATTTATTTATTTTTAATTTCGTTTTTTTTAAATACTTTAAGAATGATAAGAATATGTATATTATTTTTTCTGTAAAATTCAACTTAAAACTATATAATAAATATTTTTTTTCATAGCAATAAGCAAGTCCTTGTTCTATCTAAATAATATTGCATCTAATTACTTTTCCGAGTGCAAAGTATTAATCCATAATCGCCATTTTTATGTCTCGGTTTGCAATTCGAAATTCGTTTTAAAGTTCAAAATTATGAAATATTTCACTTGCTTTTCTAACCAGAATGAAACTAAGCATCTAATATTATACATTTTTACTTGAGTTCCCAATCATTTAAATATTAATTTCTTGTACAAAGTCATAGTTTTATAAATAAATAAAGGAATAAATATATATATAAATATTATGTTATATAAAGTTAAAAGTTTTGCAAAAGTTCACCCCCTTATATGCCATTTAAAATCTTTACATTTTTAGTCAAGTCATTTTTTTACAGGTTTTTAAAAGCAGGTTACTTTCTCCATAAAATATTTTGAAAAAATTCGAATATTTTATTGCTATTATGATCATGATACTCGATTCTAGGAAATGAATTTTTATTTTTTCCTAATGCAGTATATACTAAGAGTTTGAATATGGTTTATTCTTATAGAATATAATGCAAAATTTACAACAGTTGGTTGAAACCTGAATCTTTCTCTATAAATTTATTCGTTTAGTAATAATTCAATAACATATGAACAAACAATAATAATGTTCTAAAAAAATCAATTTTTCAATAACATTATTTCCAAATGTTTCAAAAAGTTTTTATAGTCGAAAAAAATATCGTTAAACTATTTTAAGTTTCCGATTAAGGTCAAATGGGCTTTCAAAAATATACTTAATAATATAATAATTAAGTAATTATTTATTATAATAATTATTAATTTGTTAAATACTTGCTTATTTTTTTATTAATAATTATATTCATTTTACAATTGATACTGGTATTGAAAAAGTTCCTATTACCTTTTTCTTACTTACAATGTTCTTAAATGTAATAATAAGCATAGATAACATAATAAAAATATTCAAAAATAAGCCATTTTATTATATACTCATCAAAATTATTATTACTAAGTGATTCGCTGTTAATATACTCTAATGGATTATTATATAAGTAGAAACCATGTATAGTAAAGGACAATAGTAAACTGCATTTGCAAATTTATTCTCCGAAAAGGGATTTCTAATTTTTGCTTATATGCAGAGACTACGTTTCAAGTAATATTGTTTAATGAAAAAAATTGGTCTGAACTTGTTTCCATATTCTTAATCCTACAGAATTTCAAATTCCGCTTTCCAATTTGCTTTCAGGAAATCAAAGAAAAAATAAGATCTAATTTTTAAAAAAATGCCAAATTAAAGTGTATTATTTTGAAATATCCTACCAAATCGCATTTATTTAATGAAAAAAAAAGTTAAATGATAAAAATAACCCTTATTATCTTTAATTATTTATAATTAATAAAAAAGAGGGTGATATGGGAAAAATATCAGAAATGCAATGGTATTTCCTTCTTAGGTCTTTAATATGCAATCGGATAATAATTATTAACTTTAATAAATGTTACTAATAAAGTTTCTGCGTGGTTTTTATGATATTAAGTATAACTATTTTGATGTAAAAAAAAGAATTTTATAATTTGTTTTTAAAGTTGGCATTTATTATCAATAATTTAAATATATTTAGTAATAATAATTTCAATATATTATAGTATATTTAATATATAATAAAGTAAACTGTCAGAGATTTTATAACTGATTTAGTCTCTGAATTGAATATTGAATTATAATACAAAATCACAATAAAAGACCTTTCTTTTAAAATATATATGAATTTTTTTCCTGCATACATACATACTTTATGAGACTCACAATACATTTATCAAGATAAAATCATGAACTTTACAGAAATAATAAAAAAAAAATATTTTCGCTCTTACAAAAGAACTGCATTTATTAATGCACCAATATATTCTTTTGGTTAAAACTTCAAAAGCATTTTATTCCATATTCCTTTTAATATATTGTATGTATTATATCGAAATAACGTAATATATTTATTTATAGATGCGTGTAATATATCAAAGTTAAAATAGATGCAAATTTTATATCTTCGATATAATTTACAAAGGTAACATTTCAAAACTTTTAATATATTTTCTAAAAATTACTTAATTCATGAAAAAAATACTTAATGTATTAAAATCTAAAGTAAAGTAAGAATGAGATAATGTAAAGTTACTCACTTGTATTTTTTCAGTTCTTATTCTCATTTAGTATTTATTTAAGATTTCAAAACACGAATTTGTGAAAGTATTCTAAGAATACTCATGCTGTTAACAAAAAAAATTATTCTTTAATTTTAAATGGTAAAAGAAAAATTCTTTTTTTCAAATTAAAAATTGAAAAATATATTAATTGTTCATGAGCTTCTAAATCTGAGTTTTTATGGGGAAAATAAACTCAGATTTAGAATAAATCTTTTCAATAAATAAATTCTTTTCTGAGAATTTTAGCATTTTTATTATTTTTTTGTGTTTTTGTAATTACAATTGTCATTGAAATTTTAGCTTAATACGAATTATTTAGCCAAAGAAATATAAATACTACTGGGATGTCCCATATATTCTTTTTTTTCCTGTACAATCAATTTTCTTTCCTTAACATTTGAGAGTTTCTATAACAATAAACTTGGTTTTTCCTTTTTATTTACATTACGGTGACATTTCATTTAGACTGTAGAAAAAAATTTACTAAATAGAGTGACATACATTACATTTATACAAAATCACATTTAAAAATATTTTAAGAAATTAAGATTTTTTTATCGTCTTTCTGTTGGAGAAATAATGTCTTGGGAAGATATTGTCATTCATATTTTTTAGAAAAATGTATTAACATTTTTTTATCGAAAATAAGAATTGAATAAATTAATGATCCGAAAAAATGCAAGACTTCTATATAATCCCGATCTTACTGAAACATTAAATAAGTTAAGTGAAGTAGAAAATTGATTTTCATTCTTTTCAATCAATGCACAATTATGTAAGCATAAAAAATATTATCCTTATAATCGGAGAAAATAATCACAAGGATTTAAATGGCAAATAGTTTTCGAATTAGTCGCTAAGAGAAAATAATGATTTCTTGCCCATGTTTATAAGCAGCTATTCTCGTATTTAATTGGGAAACAACTTCAAGTATTTAGCATCATTTCGGGTTGACTGATTCAGTTCAAAATAAATAGCAACAATAAATGTAAATATGAAAAGTGAGATTCAGTCGTTTATGAATTAATAACATGCTTAAAAACATATTTCATCAATAACTTTAAAATTATTGTGAAATATTAACACATTTTAAAAGAGGTAACTGAGAATATTTTTATATGAAATTAAAAATTTAAATAAAGGAATTCATTTGTTGACAATCTGTTAAGTTTGGATAAAAATTTATTTCAGGATAAGATTTTTTTTATTCTCATGGATAATTGTATTATATATTTATAAAATTGCCTATGTGCAAAACTTATTGAATAATCCTATTACATTAGATAATATAAAGGGAGAAATAAAGCATTCCTCCCTTTATATTTTCTAACATTAGAGAATATAAAGGATTCTAAAAAGCACGGATTTTATTTTCTGTTCTGCAAGTCATTACATGGTTTCTTCTGTCATAATTTGGTATTATTGCGCTCTACCTACATTCCATTACATAATAGAAAGGAGGAAAATAAAGCATTCGAAAAAGCACGATTTTTTTTTCTGTTCTGCAATCAATACATGATTTTTTCTGCAATTATTTATTTATTATTATTGTTAGTATGATTGGTATTATTAGTTATTAATATTGTGTGTAATTGTTTATTTATTATTATTGTGCTACACCTACATTAGATAACAGAAAAGGGAAAAAAATAAAGCATTCGAAAAAACACAGTTTTTTTTTCTCTGTTCTGAAGTCATTACATGATTTCTTTTGTAATTATTTTGTATTACTGCGCTACACCGATATTACATTAGATAATGGAAAGGGGGGGAATAAATCCTTCGAAAAACCACGGAAATTTTTTTCTGTTCTACAGTCATTGCATGATTTCTTCTGTAATTATTTGGTATTATTGTCTTACATATATAAAATTAGATAATGGAAAAGGGGTAAAGGGATAAAACATTCGAAAAAAGCATCTTTTTTCTGTTCTGCAGTCATTACATGATTTCTTCTTTAATAATTTGGCATTATTGTGCTATACCTGTTTTACGCACACATTACTTCGGTTAACTGTAATTTAATGGGAAATTTACATTATTTTTTAACAATGAATACTTTATTAGTAAGTCTATAGATTTGAATCGACAGTATACTATGAAGATATAACTCACCTGGAAAAAGATTGAAACTAAATAAAAAAAAAGAAAAGAAAAATATAATTAAAAAAATCATTTCATTTGACTTAATTTTCATCTATGTCTTCAATAAAAGATGAACATAGCCGTAGAATCAACAAAATCATCGAAGATAAATTAATTAATGGGTTCAAAGAATTGTAGTTATTTCTTTAGATGACATACCCAATTCATTAGGGGAATCAATTATTTGAACGCAGCAGATAATTGCCCATTGCTCTGTCATTTTTAAACTACGACTTTCTTATAAATCTTGCATCTCATTTAAAGAATGCATGGCATTTCCTTATTTCTAATTATTTGGTGATATATTTATTTCTGTAATATCTGGTAATGCATGCCTGGTCATTTAACATAAATATGTTATAAATATAAACGATCACATTTTGAATTTTAAAAAAATCAGATAATTACTTATTACTTTGTTTTTCTTTCCACCAAAGAAGTATTCATTATTAGTACATGGAAATATGATGTAAATATGTATTTTTTTATTTTTTAGTTTTATTCCAGAATTGTTAAATTTAAAACATTAACATGGTTATAACCTGCTTCTGTTATAGCAAAAGCTTGCTAAAAATTAACGTAGAAAGAGTGTAAGAGAAAAATGCACAATTATTTATAAAAATATAGTTAACAATAAAAATGTCACAAAAATAAAAATCATTTTATGAAAACGGGCGTGTTTTAGTGTGTATGTTAAAGATGCAATTACTTTTCTGTAATTATCATTAAAATACCGAAACTGGCATAAAGTTACTATTTTAAAGATACCATGAAAATAATTTTTAATAACTTGGTTAAAATTATTTATATTTTTCGTAATAGTTATTAAATCTAAAAAATATTGAAAAAAACCAGCTATTTTATTTCCAATAAAATTCGGTACAGTGTAAGATTGTGATGTTGATAATGTTCTTTAAAATATGCCTTCTTCAAAAAAAAAAAAAAAAAAGAGCCCAGATATGATGAGAAATAAAGCAATAAAAAAATCCCGTAAAGCAACATAAAACGAAAATCCTTGGAGATATATTTTAAAAATCCATTACATAAAAAAAATATTTTAAAAGTAGTGATAATATTCTCAAACCATTTCAAAAAGAAAATAATAACCTTCAAAGTTTATTATTTGAAGTTTTATTTTACATATTATTTCTCATAAAAGCTACAGCTCTGATTCTTCAAAGTTTTAATTTAAAGAAAAAATAATATGAGTAAACGTTGAATGGTTTTAACATGATTCCGCAATAAAGTTTTCATATAAATTCAGAAGCATTAATATATGGTTGATCGGCAAAGTTCTTGTAAGCCTTTTAAATTCTAAACGCCATCTCATATAGCTAGTAAAGTAACAATATGCTGAATTTTTATACAGGTCACAGCATTCGTAGCGGGGAAATAATGAAATATGCAAATGACTGAAAAAAGTCCAAGGAAAAAATAAAAACACTGACATATGTAACCTCAATTCCCCTCACCCTTAAAAGTGTTCTCAAATTTTTTTCCTTTTTTTGTTATTTACATTTTAATCCCACATTGCTTATCTCAGAAAAAAAAATGTGTGATAATTCCGGAGAATACATTTTTCAATTTTAGACTAACCCTTTTTTCATGTCATTGAAAGTTCATAATTTTAAGCGCAAATATATCCGCTAATTTTACAGATAACTATATGAAACCTGTTCTTGTATTTTTATAATGCTATTGCGTACGTTATTCTAATTGGATGTTTTGAGAAATCTTGAAATTTATAAAGAAAGAACTAAAAAACTGCTTTTTCTCAGCTAGTAGCGCTATAATTTATTGTAACTTATATCAATAAATTCGGCATATGCATTTTACTATGGAACTTGTACTTCTCTGGCTATATATTAAACTACATTTAAAGTTTTAAAAAATAAAAATATATTACTAATTACCATCTAGAATTAGATATTATTATTTAATTCAAATAAGGAAATTTATACTATTTCCCAGGGATAATTAGAACATTTCACATACTATGGAATGTAGAAAAAAAAACTGAGGTAACCTTTCAAATGAAAGAGTTTAGAGGGCTCAATTTAACTTTATGGAAGCATAACAATCGGTTACTTTTTGAAAGACTAGAATTTTGCATTTTGATGAACATTTCTCTTTGCTCAACTCTTAAAAACTGCAAAATAACTGGTCCTTAAAAACTCGTTCCAATCAATTAAAAACATATTTCAGCTGTTTTTTAGAAACATATTTCGTACGACGTCTGTGAAATAAAAAAAGTCATATTCTTCGAGTGATTTCGTAATACACATGAGTGATTATATATTGCTTTTCGAAGATAATAAATATATATATTGAAAATTGAACTTTATTTTTTTTATTGATTGTAACAATAAGATATTTATTTGTTATGCCAACATATTTCATAATTGTTTCAAAGAAAACAACACTTCCGCTACATTTACAGCTGTTGAATTGAGAATTCAAGCGCATTCTTTTCATGCATGCTCCACACTTTGATAAAATCACATGAAAAAGATTTAAATTACTATACATGTTAGATATTAATATGTTAATTTAACGAGATATAATTAAAAATTAATAATAAATATGTTAAATGAAATATAATAAATATGTAATGTATATTTAACTGAAAATTATGAAAAAACTTGAAGTTTCTGCATTTCGAATGGAATAGAAGCAAAAAATCAAAAAAAAAAACATAGAATTTAAGTCCAATGAAACCAATGACTCGTTTAAAGTGATACAAGATTTTATAAAAAAGCAATAGAAATTTTACAACAAAGAAAAATAATGATGTTAATAAAATTGAATAGGTTTCATATTTGGTTAAAATTTATTTTAGCAAGATTTGTTGGAAGAACCCTACAAATGCAAATCATTCAAACTATGATTTTTTTCAAAAACTAAATATATATATATATATATATATATATATATACACAAATTAGAATATTCACAATAAGGATAACAAGAGGTTTTGAGCAAAATTATAATAAAAGTAATAATGTGTTTATCTAATCATGCTAATCTTATAAGGAAAAAAAAATTTAAATTAAAAAAAAATATTTCTTTGTTTGGAATAATCGAAAAGAATAAAGAATTAAATTTTCCTCGAAAAGTGCAATTTGTAATAAATAATGCGATTTCATTTTAAATTAACTCGGAAGGAAATTTAATCATTTATATTAAATGTAATATTTCTTTACATTTACAAATTGAAATATTCCAGACTTTATTTTGAGAACAAGCAAAATTCTTGATTTTATAAGAAATATTCATTTTTGTGCCAAAAATATACATAAAATTATTTATTATTGGTTTAAAATCCTAAATATTTCGATATGAAACCACACTAAATCATTTTTTTCTTTTCCCGCTTTATTTATAATACACTAATACATTTAAAATGTTTTTGAATCTTTTTTTTTCATTTCTAAGATGGAATTACGATTCTTCTACGGAATTTTACATATCCCCTAATAAAAAATAGGAATCATATGGCTGTCAAATCAAAACTTTTTTAATCCAGTTTTAATGCATAGTTGTGAGTGTAAGCATTCAAAACCTTTCGTTGCATGGAAATATATCGAATCTTGAATGTCTAACTTTGTATGCTAATATGAAAAACTTGTATTGATGCAATTCAAATGATTATGATAGCTTGTGTGGAATACTGCATTAAGCTGAACTAAAGTTCAAATGACATTGAGAATTTAAAAGTATCCCAAACAATATAGAAGTGATGAAAGGTCAGAGCGGCCATCAGTATCGATTATCAAAGTAGCTGTGAAAAATTGTCTTTAGAAAAATCGTTGCTAGGTTTATATAAAACTTATCGCGTTAAACGTTTGAATGATTACGTAAGACATAAGAAACCAGATATTTGGAAAACCGAACTATGGGGCTTCATCAGAATAAAGAATCGACTTAAAGACTCGTTTAGGTGTGAAATTACCTGTCAAAATATCACACTTCACTGCTTCCACTTCCAATTTATTTCTCAAATCTTACCGTATGAAAAATTTATCTTTTTTTTTTCTGCAATGAAAAATTGCCTCATAATTTATAGTTTCTCAAATTCAGAGCTGCAGCAGACTGTGCAGAAATGGCAAAAAGTGACTTGCAAACTGAATTTATCTCTTTATTGTAGGGAAAAAATTAATAATTTCACATATTGTTCTTTAGAAGGAAATCGCTGACTAAAAATTTTATCTCAACTCTACCTTAAATGATAAAATATATTCTGAGTCATTTTGGATTTAGTAGCATTTCCATTTTTTTGCATTTATATTTATTACAGTTATTTTGTATTACTTTCTATTATACAAAAAGAAAAAGAAAAACTCATAGATAGGAAATATTTATGCTATGAAGTAATGCTGACTTATGACTGACATTTTTGCATGTTTCATCTACATATTCATTTATATAACTTTTATATAAAATATCATGACATGGCAATCAACGATATCATTATTTAAAAATCAAAATTTTAATTTTTAACTGCTTGTTGAACAAAATAATTAATGACTGAAATAATTTCTCCCCAAAAAAACAGTACGATAACCATTTTTATATTCGAACGATATATTAATCAGAATGTCTTAATATTAAGAAATAGTTTTTTAACAGCTATATTTCCTGTCTGTTTTCTATATTTAAGTTTTACCAAAAAAAATTGGGAAATAAATTATTTGCAATTACTTACAAAAATATCGATTTTTAATCTTGCATCTTTGACTCATAAGCCTTTTAATTAAAAATACAAAACGTATATGAAATATAATTCTTTTCTTTATATTTCCATTTCTCAATTTGGATTATTATGGACTTGGTAGAAAAATACCAGTTGTTTGACACTAACAATTATTTTTCTTCTTAATATTCTGAAAATATTCTCAACATTTAGAAAAAAAAATTATACCACAAATATTGCAAAAGATTAATTTTTCAATCTATAAGATTTGAAAGTTATCTTCCCTCACTAACTGCGAAACAATCTTACACATTTTTAAATCATAATTTTAGAAATTATAGAAGTTTTTGGTTATACTGGATAAAAAACCCTTAATCAATACAAAAGTTTTAGACAAATTATAAGTATTCATTATAGAGAAGTTGAAATATGTTTCAGTGTGAAGAAATGTTTTGGATTGTAAATAAGAATAAATTGCGATTCTGTATAATGAGGATATGATGCTTCTTGAAGTTTTGGAATGCATTTTATTCTCATTTTCAACAGATATTATTATATATAATGGGAACCTGGGATGTATTCGGCAACAAAAATCATCTAAACTTGAATTTTAAATAAAGGGTATTTTACCTATTAAGTATATATGGTGTAAAATGTAGTAAATATTTATAATATATAAAATGTTATTTTCCTTCTAAAACGACAATGTTTTTTAATAGTAGTTCAAAAATGTGTTGTGACAATTTATTTTAATAACCAGATGTTGATGCATTAATTTGAAATAACATAAATTACTCCAAAGTTAGTATGAAATATAAGTAAACACTTAAAATTACAGTATAGTTATTTATAGTTAAATTTTTACCATAAAGCATGATACGTGATGTAATTTGAAAAAATCTGAAGAAAAAGTAAGATATTCTCTCGTTAATATTAGTTTTAAGAATATAATATTGCCCGAAATAAAATAAAAAAAGTTTAACGTCTGGAAATAATACAATATAAAATTTTATATGAATTCTTAAAAATATTTGTATATTCTTGCTTTATTTGAAAAAAAAACTTAATGAAAAAGGCAATAAAATGCATTTATTTATTATAGGGCCAGAGGTCAGTTACATTGTTAAAAGTTTATTTATGAATCTATATACAATTTTAAAATGTGTATTTTCGCTCCTTTTATATATTACGCGCCATATGAAGGCTTTAAAGGTTGCTTTAATCAGTATTTCATTATAAACTACTTCACATTTTTTAATAAAAGACCTTAAGTACTAAAGTTTCATAAATCTTAAAATAATACTAAATAAAAGTCATTTATAAAACTTACACCTTAATAAAAATGCAATTTTTAAGATTCGGAACACCTTAAAAATCAATTTCTTCTTATGTATAATGTATTCAATTTTAATTTTTTTATCTACATTTTATTGTTGATGATTTCTTTTCTAAATAGCATTCTATATTTTGCTATCTTAGTAGACGGTTTTATACGAACCTGTAGTTTCTCGGTAATACGAGGTCACATAGAGTACTACTACGTTTAATATCATGTATAAATATTTATTTACATGTTATTTGGATTTTTTTTGTTATATAAACTTAAAAATAAGCATAAATAATAAGAACGTATTATTATTATTTATTTGACTTATTATTTACTTGAATTTGAAGTTGTAATATGCATGAGTTAAAATGTGGAGAAAAAATACTGTTGCAATAAAAAAAAATTAAAAAAGATTTTTGGTATTTAGGCATATTTCCTTAAAATAGCACCCGTTGGCTGTTAGATTGCTCTATTGACATTTCTAGAGGTAAATTGCAGCTAAAACTGAAATATTAAGTCAAATATAATCTACGGAAGATTATGTTATTGTATTATATAAACTTAGAAATAAACATAAGTAATTATAATTAATTATTTATTACTTTGTATCTGAGCCAAAATTAGCATGCATAATACAATATTATGTCAGTATCCTCAATTGAGTCATTAAGTAAATTAATTAGTGTCAAACGATGTTTTATGAATTTAAGTTTTTAATTTCCCAAAAATAGGCACCCCCAAAAATATATATTATTTATAAACTGAGATGTATGAAAAGATTACGTATTTTCCTACCGTTGACAATTTATGATAAATAAATTATGCAGCATCAGTCACTATTTTGTATTCACATGAAAGTTTAAAAGAATTACGGAGGTTTGCACTTTCAAAAAGGAAATTTTTCTGTTCAGTCAAATGAAATAGAAGACATTTCACGATTATGAAAATGTATACGTTTTTAAAAGCAGAAAACGTATCAATAAAATTTTAAATATGTAATTAAACTCTACTCCTATGATAAATACATACATTTTATTAAATTAGAATTGCTTTGGCATATTTGTATTGTTGGTAAATTATGTTGATTTTATAAGAGACTAGAAAATTTGCTACTTAACCAGGAAGAAGCGGTTGGCTAACTAGGCTGCAAGTAAATAGTAAGGGCAAGGTTAGTCTCCTCTATTGTGAAAGAGTAACAAAAATTAGCACATAATATCACAAGTCATTGGCAGTATCGTGACCAAGAGTTACAACAACAATTCTCAAAGGGAGGAAGGGGGAAATATTGCAGAATACGTTGAAGTACAATTTTTGTAAGTAAAACTTTAATCATTAAAATTGTTCCTTGGAGGATTCGGTTTTTGCAAGACTCATTTGTAATGAAGTTCGTGACTCGGGGTGAAGGTGGATAAGACATTGTCTTGGTTTATTAGAGTAATGAGACTCAGTTTTAAAATTAACATTTACATTCATCAAAAATTCCATCTCATTGATATCAACAAAATAGCTTCGTCGTTTTAAAGAGGCCCTTGCTAATTTGAAAAATAATCTTACAGCGAAACAGAAAATTTTGTTGTATTTTGCTCCTGGGATACAGGTGTACTTCAAAATGCTGTAATTCTATCTGCTGAGCAGAGAAATTATCTTGGAGAGGAATAAATTAAAATGGTACTCTTGATGAAAAATGGAATTTCTGTTTATCGTTTCTCTTTGATGAAAAGTAAGCAATTATTTGTGGAAAGTTAAGTCGATTGATCGTTGTTCAGAATAAAGTCTTTTCTCCACTAAAAGGAAGTATGTGTACGTCTTGATACTGCTTACATGAATTTTATTTGGTTGAACTTATTAAACTAAGTAGGTAATGTTAGCATACATACTGCTGTTATGATTTTTATATTTCAATTACATTTACGCATTATTTAATTCAGTATTTAATTATCACGAAAAAAATAAAATAAAAAAAGGACTCAAATTATAAAATATAAAAGATAAAATATAAATATTGAATAATTAATTCTGAAGAATATGAAATATTTGTGTTGTATATAAATGCTTTTTCCAATTCTGTATAGAAGCTATTTTCATTATATTATATACCATGAATTTGAATTAATTCATTTGAAAAAAAAAAAAACCTTTTTACGATCACTATTCGAAGCGATGGAATCTTATATAAATATATAACCCTTGATCATATATATATATATATATATATATATGTGTGTGTGTATATATGTGTGTGTGTGTGTGTATATATGTGTGTGT
>JAPMOR010042325.1:110236-168665 GCA_026543865.1 Argiope aurantia
GTATATATGTGTGTGTGTGTGTGTATATATGTGTGTGTGTGTGTGTAATTATTGTAACTTTTTCTTCGTCTCTGAAGTTATGTTTTTGAATTTCAAGTTTCACACTGTAATGATTTCTTTTATGCTACTGCGATATATATTAAACAAATAGATAGATTTATATACTCTAAATTCAGGTCATATTTCAATAGGAATATTTCTGTGAATTCAAATGTTTTTGTTAAAAAAAGTAAGATATAAACATCAGTTGATGAACATCAAATATTCAGCAATAAATCACTGCTGATGAGAGAAATTTTGCTCTAATTTTTTTTTATTAAACATCTAAGAAAATTTTCCATTTCAACATTTATTTTCGATTGGTCTAATGTATCAGTTAATGCTCAATAACTTTCTAATTTCATTTATCTCTATCTAATGAAATGTATGCACTGTTAATAAATGACATGACCATCATCGATAAGCAAACGAAGTTTGATTTCAAAATTGCACTTGATATAAGAATTATTTTAATGGATTAAAATATCCGATAACTTTAATAGGATTTTGCCTATTAAAGTTATCGGATATTTAATCCATCTAAAAAATCTATTAAAAATATCGGAAAATTAATAGGATTTTGCCATGAAAAAGATTATTCGCCAAATGTGATAACCATTTATAAATGTGCTGAATATGCTTATTGTGGCAATCTTAAAACAGCTCGCAAGCTTTTGACCTTTGGGATAATGGTGAAATTCCGACACAGCATATTTTAGTCTTATCTCATTTTTTTAATTTCCCGTTTAGGGGTTCTATGATTTTTTATAGGAACGAGTACTGCTGATTGTTTCTTTGGAGTTGGTGACCATGCTGCGACAAATAATAAGTAAAATTATATCATTTTAAAACAGTCATTGAAGGTAAAATGAGAAGCTAAAATGTAATCAAGATTCAAATAAATGGGTAAAATGTTATGGAATTTAAAAATGGTAAGAGTTGTACATGAGGTATCTTATCAAGAAAGAAAGATAATGGAGTACAGCAATTTAGAAAAAAACCTTAAACGGTGGGTATCGAAATTTAAGCATTCTGACAATATATGTTGTACAAATATTTGACAATGACATCCCGAACACAGAGGTGGGGTGGTTGCTCACTTTGCAATAAGTGAATATGGGTGAATCTAGTGTGCCCAATGCGTAAACGAATTAAAATAGTATATGCTTTTCTGTTCTCTAATGTAGGCCAAGTTTGCACATGGGGTTGATAACATTAAGATTGTTGTTTGTCTCCAGGTTCCATTGTTGCTGCCATTTAGAATAAAGAAGCATTTTAATATGTTTCTTTATGTTGCTCACAGGAATATTAGTATATATTGAAGTAGTCACCAATTTGGCAGTCTTGTTTGCCTCAACGTTGCCTAAAATTCCAACAGGAGAACTATACTACAAAATCATAGTAATTAAAATTCTAGAAATTTATATTTACTAAAATTAAATACTCTTCACATTCAATATTTCTGAGTCAGGTGAAAAATAAAAGCAAATACGTTTTGAAAAAAAGTAAAGTGGTGGTATATTTTTCACACATTCTTTATATTTGTTTTAAAAGATATATAAATATGCTACTGCAATGTATTCTTTAATACGATTGTGAGTGATTTATATTTGTTTGATATTATACCTCGGATAATAAAGTTTAATCGACCATATAATTAAAGGCATGCTATATTTCTGAGTGATCTTGTGAACCGATGTATTTTTCCCAAAACCATCAATCCACATATTATTCTCTAACACTTCATTGAATTAAAAGGTGTATATTGAAAAGAAACTAGAATAATATTGCATTTTTTAAGTTCGGTTCTCTTACCTCAGTTGATGTTCCATTAAAGAACTTTACTTCAAACATCTTCGATAAATCACTGTCCATTGTGCATTACAGAGAAATATCTCTTTGGGAAAATTTTCCCCAAAAGAAATAATTGTGATTTATGGTGGATAAACTTTCAGAGAAATCGATCTATTAAGGTTACTCTAGTTCAAAATGGTGCATCATGTCCAACCAATTTTCCTTAAAATTTTTTTTAGAAAGTAGAATGCACGAGTGCAAGTATTCGTTGTTAAAATTAATATAAATCAATAATTTGAGACATTGATTATCTATGCAAATATTTCTTTTCTCAAAAGAAAACCTGTCAGAAAATTTGTTATTTATGCTTAACGAGTCTCAAATTATTTTCAATTATATGAAAGAATATGTGACACCTACTAATGGAAACCAAAGTGTTATAAAATAATATTTTAATAAATGTATGTTTTCATTAGTTTTTGTAGACAATTTTGACAAAAAAAATTAAATATATCAGGATAAAAACTTTTTGTTTTAAGGCCTCAGTAAGCATATTATTTTATGGCTTTTTAGGTACTTCGGATGACAGTAATGTCTCCTGGCTATTGTATATTTAAATAATAATGTCTATTCACTTCCAATTTACAGCCTTTAAGAGTAACTGTTGCTAGAAATAAATTATGAGCTGATCTAAAGAAAAACAATTATCAATTACAAAACAAAGTATCAATTTTCATTATAGAATATATATATATATATATTTCAAATATAATGAATTTTGGACAAAAATTGAGATGTATTTTAATGCAAAATAAATAATTTTAAATTTATTATTATTTTTTTTGAAAGACTTTCATTTTCTAAAACCTTTTATAAGTAAAACACGATATCTCAAAAACATATACATTCATTCAAAATATCAATATAATACATTCATTTTAACCCTAGAAAATTGCCTTTATACAGTTCAAATGCTTTTAAATTAGTTTAATTAGTTTTTATTTTGAGCTGCCTAATGTAGTTTTAGGCTGTGAAATTTTGAATTCAAAAATCTCGCCAACTATAACTTTTCTGAAAAGGTAAATATTTCTTAAATCCTACTTCATTGATTTCAAAATAACAGTCAGTAATTTGTGAAGAAAAATAATTTGAGTTCTGAATTAAAAGTAAAAGAATCCAATAGGTTGTTTTACTTTTTGAGGCAATTTTTCCAATTTCTTTCATCGAAATTTTCTTCAGTTATTGAATCTCAAATGACAAAAAAATTCCGATTTTTGTTATTCATTTTCTTTAATCATATAAATTCATTCAATTGGCTGAAATTGTTCATCAGAGAACTTATACAAAAATTTGTTTTACATTATAGTTAATTCTCTTAAGGTTGGAAAAGAAAATTATAAAAGAACTTCATTTTGTTATCGCTTTCTATATTGGCCCTACCCATACCCATTGGATTTACCCATGTTATTTTTTTATTACTACATTGTTAAAACATTATAATAGTTTGAAGAAATTAAACACATCCCTTTGTACTCATTTATCAAAAAAAGACAATTCAAGGATAATACTAAGCCGTTATATTTTTAAATTGAAATAATAGTTATTTTGTAAAACACTTATGATCAATCGTATAAAAAACCACCTTTCAAAAATAATACACGAAAATTCCAAAACAATATATGCATATATATATATATATATATATAATATGTGTAGGATGGAAGCCTAGCTACCATCTGAGTTCCAAAGCGAATGAAATAGTCAAGTTGTGCATTTCATAATTTAATGGAAGACAAACAAACATAAAGACGGCACGACATAAAATTAAAAAGGAAAGAAGTAAAGAGTTAGAAGGGCGGTTGCTGCCCATTTACATCAAGTTAGTTAACATCGCAGACATTCAGTTAGCCACACACAAACACCAAGTCCAATGTTTCACTTTCGCTCGTTCAAGCTCATGTCCGTGTGACGTCAGCTGGTGGATAGAAAATAGGTGCAGTGCCACCTGGTGGTCCGCGGAACACGGATACCACACACACACACACACACACACACACATATATATATATATATAATTACCTATATGAGAAAAACCACTACAACCCACTTTACTTCATATATTTAGAATATATTTAAATACTATAGGACGTTTTTTTTTTTTATATTGACGAGTATCAAGTATCCATTTTGGTCGAACGACTACCAGATTAATTATAGATCAAGAATTCTTATAAATAAATGTATACCCTATTATTTATCTGTACAATTTATTTTGCTTTTGAGATATGTGTTCATAGCCACATACTGACTTTCATCCATCTTGTGTATTTAAGTCATCTATTAAAAATTCCTCTATTAAAAAATAAATTCATTTATTATCAAATATTCAAAAATAAATTAATTCATCCATTAAAAAATAAATTTAAAAATGGCTTTTTTTGGATTTGTAAATATATAAAACGTAGAAATACCTCCAAAATTTTAAACTTGTTTTACCATTTACAATATTTTCTCTTTCTATTTTCTTTTGAGTCAAATGAAATAATTTTTTTTTCAAACAACGTTTACAATTAAATATGAAAAATTTATAAATAATCAATTATTAATAAAAATTAGAAATTCATTTTCTGTATTAAAAAAAGTATATTTTTGGAATTTTTATACTATATAAAATTAGTTCTCTTGCTATAAATGCTATGAATAAAATTCGAAAAGAATTGCTATATTGTTTATTTTTGCATTATTTACAACCTTATAAAATCTTTAAAAACTCTTTCTTAGCCGCAGTCTACCATGTAAGAGATGCAGATTCTAGTTCTTACTGCTTATTATATTTCATAACGATCAGTGAATCAGCAAACATAGTGAAAAGAATATCATTGGTCGTTGACTTTCGAAACCATAATAATTAATTTTCTGTCCTGGTATAAGAATTCTGAATTCATTTTGATACATTTTTAACTTGCGAATGCATTCTAAAATTTCTAATTCTTTTTACTGAGACCAAATATGATAATATTTAGATACGACCTATTTTTTCTTAATTCGAGAATGATCCAGAATTACTAATTTATTCTTTCTTAATGATATATTTTGTTGAAAATTATAAATAAATTGTTGAATATTATTCAAAATTATAAATATCTTGAATTAATAAAAATGTAAATAGTTTTTAAAAATTAATAGATTTTAAGTTTTAACATAATGCCTAAACGATTTATATACACACTAGTAATCAATCTGTTTGGATTAAATTCACATTTAAAAAATACTATTAACAAACTTAAAATACTTTTTTTCCAGAGCTGATAATTTTGAATAATATTCAGTAGTGCAATTTTGGGTTAAACTAAAGGCAAAAATATCTTCAATCCATTAGAAATTTATAAGCATAGATTTTCACAAAATCTAACATCAAAGAAGTAGGAATTTATTCGCATCTAAATTCACTGACATTAATCTCTTTAATTGGAATAAAATCATTTATTTTCATCATTTCTTCATCATTTCTTTTTCTTCATCATTTTCTTTTTCATGGATTTTTAACTAAGTTTGCGGGCTGCTCTTTTTATCTCTTAATGCCTTAAATTTAAAAAAAAAATGAGCATATCGTTTATAATTTCCTAAGGATATTGCAGCTGAGATGTGGAAATGTTAAAATATCTTTGAGGGAAACATAAGAAAGGGTCTGGGGTATTAGTTCTGAACAAAGAAACTATCCGCATAAGGTATAAATGCTCTAATCATATTGAATCATGATTCAGGATGAATTATTATTATTCGCATAATAAAGACGTTTTTCCCTTATCAATTTGTCTTATCAATCTATCAATTAGATACCCTGTAATTACATCCATATTAGTTATAACATTTAATTTTTGCTTTCTATTTTTCATTATCATTGCTTATTTAACAATTTTTACCCAAAGAAGCATTTTTATATACGTATAATTAATTGTTCACTATGTTTTACTTTAAGACATTTATAGAAATATAAAAATACCTTCTCATGAAAACTTACTTGGGAAAATAATGGAACAAATTAATAAATTTTATTCTACAAGTGAAAAATCAAAATGATTGTGAAAAATTTCAGTTCATGTTGTAGAATGTAACAAAGTTAATAAGATTTCACTGAAAAAGAAATCTGCATTTTCAATTAGCATGAATAATATAATTAACAATCTATTAATACTGAAAATATAAGGGACAACTTTTTTGTACATTTAAATCAGCTGACTGTTAAAAGATATTACAGAAAAGCAAAGAAATAAATTTCATAACGTTCCCACGAATCTTGTTAAAAGAAAATTTTGTGTGTGCGTGTGTGTTTAATCGTATAATTAAAGGGAAAGCAAATTTTACAAAATAAATAAATGAATTAAAAAAAATAATGGATGTTCAAAAAAGTTTTAATTAAATATTTAAAAGAAAATATGAATTCATACTCTCGGGAAAGTAGTTTTATGAAAAGCTTTTGCTTTCATACTGCAAAAGATTCAAAATTTTCAATTAAATTAAAACTCAAGTTTCAAATAAAAGTTAGTATTTCACTAAGAAGATATTGTACTTTTTAAAAAAATTTCATATAGTCAAATGCAGGCGTCTATATAGAATATAAAATTTTACTTGGAAGATGAGCAAGGAAAAACGTAACACATAATTAAGTTCTTTCAATTAAATGTAATCTGAAAAATAAATTCGTTCAATTATGAAAATTCCTTTTTCTTTTTACTTTAATATGTGAAACAACTTGCTTAATTAATTAGGAAGATTTTGTAATTAAATGAAATTTATCTTTAATATTCATATCAATAAAATCTTAACCTTAATATACCATATGCGTTATTTATTGGATTGAGGAAAAGACTAAATTAATATTAATTGTAAAGTTATGAAAATAAAATTAAAAAACAGGTCATGAATTGTGAATTTGTTATGAAAGATGTAAAGTTAAAGAAAATTGATATGACGAATAGTGTAATCCAAATTCTATAGAAATTAAAAATAATTGTGTCAGCATTAGATGAAATGTGATTGTAAACACGAGCTTGCATATTTTAAAGAATTTTAATGTAACTTTATATCTTATCTAACATAATATAAACCATTCAGTTATTATCTTTAAAATGAAACATATTATAAACTGGTGAAAAGTTGAGAATGAGAAGAACATGGTCTGACATCATTAAAAAATGAATAAGATAATAAATGCATTTTTTTTAGTTTCGTTTAATTTTTAAATAATTTCTCAAGATAAATTCATTAAATGTTTATTTCATTGCAGATAACAAAATATTTTATTATTTATTCTTAAAAATCATTTGTTCTGAAAATATTAACTAATTACTTCCCTGCCCACCATTTAATTTTCAATAAATTACAAAAAAGCAACATTTAAATTATCCAGTGGATTATGGAAATTTTATGAAAGAAAACGAAAACATTTTTAATTTTTCTGTATTGTACAAATGTTGCTCAGAATTAAACATGTCACGCCTACAATTAATTGCAAGACAAATATAGATCGTCAAAGTGCAATTGGGCATTCTAGTCTAGTTCCTTATTGTTGAGGAGAGAAATCATTTTGATTAAAAAAATTAGCTCACAAGAAGCAGTTAAATGATTCTATCAAAAGAAGATTTTCATATTATTAGCAAGCATCTTGATGGTTAAAAGATAATAAATATATTTTTTGGTTCAAAATTATATTATTACTATATCGTAATAATAAAAATTATAAAGTACAAATTTAAGATAAGCCCTTAAATTAATTATTTAATTGAATGTCAAATACTCTAAGGAATTTTTAAGATATTTAAATAATATTTTAATAATTAGTTCCAATTCTAAACGGGAATACTTATAGTAACAATAATAAAATTCTAATAAAGCATATTAATCCTATTCAAAGAAATTTTTTGAACCGCGAGTAGTAGGTTGTATAAAATAAAGATATGCAACATTTGATTTAACAAAACATGATTTGAAATAATTACAGATCTCGTTGATCAATTTATAACTCAGAAGTACATTCTAATCAGAAAGGTATTTTAATACCTTTAACATATATAACTCATCCTTAATTAAAGTTATTTTTGAAACAAATGAATTCGAGTTTTCCGATGAGGAATTATTTTAGGTCTTGAAATGCCAAATTTTTAAATAACATATTTTTTATGAATAAAATATCTTATTGTACGATTTTGATATATTTATTGATTCATTGTTACTAGCAGCTATTTCGTTCTGAAGAATGAAATTTAAACTCAACATATTTCGGAACATAGAAAACAGCTACTTAAATTAATTTCATATTCCTTTGAGCTTTAACCATTATCTTCTGATACAAATACCTACTTCAAATAAAGATCAACATCCCGGAAAATTCAAATTATGGTATGTAAGACTGTTCTCATTCTAATTAAATTACATTGAAGCTAGAATAAAAGACCATAAAACAACGAACTGGTGCTGCTTGTAAATGCATTATATTTGTAATTTGTCATGTCTTTAGAAGTCATAAAATTTTTATGGATATCCACTCTTTGAGGATACTTATTTTAATGAAATATTCATAATACTCGCATTTCATCATTATAATGAATATTCACAAATATTTAAATGACAAATGTTCTTTCATTAAGCATCTGCACCATTTTAATATCTTTCATTTGTATGATTTTCTAGGTTTCGAGCGCAGTTAAATTTCTACATGTCAACAATTTCCTCACTGCATCTTGGAATTCAAATTGACATTTTCGGTGATTTGTTTTTGGATCTCACAATAATCTAATATTGTCATTGTATGCCTTGAAAGTATCTTTAGGAATAATCAAAAAACTGAAATTAAAATTCATCATCTCATTACAGAATTTAAATATTTACTCTTATAGATTTATAATAATGTTAAGCATTTTCTATATTATAAACAATGAGTTAGAATGTACAGTCACGGAAAAAAAATGATCTACCCAGCTTTATTCTGGCAATTCAAACTTATAGCCATAAAAAAGTATCATTTGAAAGTGTGTAACGTACTCGTAAAGATTTTGAAATTACAAATTTCGTAAGTTTTTTTTCTGTAGGATGAATGATTTGAAAATAAATCTGGTTGGGTTTTCTTCAGTTGCTATACATTATTGTATTCTTCTCTCTTAAATGAGGTACATAATTAAATCCTTAAATGTTAATGAAAATTCATTTATAAAGGAATTAATATTAAAGCACTGAAATTCCCATAAAAATAAATTTCGTGATGATTATTTCTATATGTAGCACATCATTCAATTATCTGAAAAAGTAGTAAAAAGTTAATTTAACAAAATTTGAAATTATTTTTTGGTTTCTTAATGTTATTTGATACAAGAATGATTTTTGACGTTTACTTTTAATTTGAATAAAGTTTGCTGAAAAAGTTATGATTTTAAAATTTTGCTTTTCTAGATAAATATTGCTAAATATGACATTCAAAATCCATTAAAAAGTTGAAAAGTTAATAACTAAACTGTTATTTTTGTAATCACAAATTTCAATATATCAGTTACGATCATTATTATCAAAAATTTGTCAAACTTTGTAATCAAGTTAAAAATTTTCATTTTTCTTTCTTCGTCTAACTATCTATGATAATAAACACGGAATCAATTGAATAATACACCTTTAGCTATTGACGAAAATTAATTACGTAGAATAAAAATATTGTATTAATTAAAAATTACCCTGAAACAGGAAGCATTCGATAGTACAAACTTGGCAGAATGTTGATACTGTTTTGTTTTTTTAATCTTTATGAAGCATTGTCAAAAATGATTACATGTAAAATAGTCCATTGATCGAAAAAGTGAGTTTAGGAAATCAAAACTAATTTTGTGATCTTTCACTTTGTTCTTATTTTACCAACTTTTTATAGTTCCCTCTTAGTATGAATCTTCTCATATGTAATGTGAATTATTCATACTAACTCACTTGCATTTCTTTGAAAATGAACACTTTTCAAACTTCAAAATAGTTCATTGCATCTTGTTTGGAAAGTGCCATACGATTTCATAATTCTATTTGGAACTAATAATATTCATACATTTTAACTTGTCTCAACACTATTTGAAACTAACTAATCAGACACAACTTAAAAGATTCTGACTTCCGATGGAATTTGGAAATGGATTATACAATTAATAATTTCTTTACAATTAGAAAAAAATTTTCGTTTCATCATAGAAATCGCTAGTATTTACTTTTTTGATAAGTGTAGAAAAATTATTGCTATGATTAAAAAAATCACTTTCGTGATTAAATTATTATTAGCCCTTTAACTGTTTTCGTAAAAAGAAGCAATTCTTTTTATTTTGTTTCAAAAACTTGAGTTTTTAAATGTGGAAAAGATAAAAGCACTACTGAAATTTCGGAAAATTAAATTCGCTACGCAAATCAGATTTTGCAAGATTTAAAAGATGTGTCTTTAATTGTCTGACATCAGTACGAATGATATTAGGAATAACATCTGAAATCTCTAAAAGTTACTGATCACAAATTAGGGCAAATCCAGTTTGAAAGAGATAGATCATATAAGCTTCTTCACATTTTATACTTCGTTAAACATTTGACCAATAAACTTCATGTACTAAATTTCCGAAAATTCAGTCATGGATTGGATAGATTAAATTATAATTTCAAACTTATTCCTTTGTCTACATCAAATAATGTATAAAGAATTTTATGCGGATTGATTTTTGCATTGAAATAATTGTTACTACTTAAAAGATATTTACTGCTTTAAAAATGCAAAAGATTCCATTTCTGTGAAATACATTCAGGGTTTCCCCATAAATCCTTTATAACAAGCCTTAAAACAATGACAGCTCTAGAAATGGTATCTAGCTGGTGCTAAGAGATCATTCAAAGTGCCAGTATAACGTTTTAGACTTGAAATAATTGTAAGATAAGGAAGAAATGTTGAGCACAAAGCTGTGGAGGATCATTTATTTAGTCAAATTGAACACTTTGTGCAGTTTAATATTAAGAACAAGACTATTCAACATGCACATCAATTTATTTCGGATTTTTTACCCAGAATTAATTTATTACCAACAAAGAGTTTTTATAAATAAACAAAAAATCATTACTCTTAAAAAATAATTACGTTGAATTCCATAAATTCTTTTTTGTAGATTCCATTGAAATGGACGAAACAGACATAAAAAATCATGGATTATTAAGTTATACTTACTTATTATAGAGAAAATTTTAAACGCTGACGGTTTAGTTCAATGATTTGTAATTCTTTTCAACACAATAACGGTGCCTTATAGGCGAGTATTATTTCAAAAAAAATCAAAGATAAAACAAACCCAAGCTATTAATTTTTATGGAGATAATTTAAATACTGTTAGATATATAAAATTTAGTATATTTTTAAGCGCCTCTTTGTTTTTCATTTTACAAGAAAAAAATTACATAAAAATAATGACGCTATGGAGCAAATACCTAAAGGATATATCTCGACTTATAAGAATTAATATAAACAATTTAAAAACAGAACTCAAGATAATATTATGTTTCTGAAACAGGAAAAAGTATTTATTTTTCAGGCATCTTGTGATATAATACCCAATATATAATAAGAAACTTGCAATGAGTTAATTATCTCTGCTTTCTCAAGTCTTTCTGTTAAATTGATTCAAGCAATTAAAACGAAATAAAATATAGCTAGAAAGTATAGCACTTTGTAAAACCAATCTTGTTATGGTTTTTAAATTTAATATCTTGATAAGTCACTTTGAATCTTATGTAGAGCTTCAAAAAATATAAATCCTTTCTAATTTATTCTGCAAAGAATAATCTTTATGAATCTAAAAACAATAATGTCTGAAATGTTATTGAAATAAACTGTCGTTACTCAGAAGTTATTATTTCTTTAGTTTTTAGCTACAAAATAGTCTTTATAATAGCAATAAATTCTTTCTTCGTAATAATAGAGACTCTGTAAAATTCCAATAAAATATTAATAGGACACTGGAGTAACGTTTAGAGTTTATATATCTATGTAAGTGGTGAAATGATTATTGTGTTTTCACAATTATTCAAAATACGTCCACGTTTCTACGCCAATTTTAATGTAAATATGTGTGCACTGAGTTCATCTGGAAACTTTTTCTCTTTTTTATGAACATTTTCTTAATAAGAAAGACTAATAATCTTTTTAGAAAAGAAATTCAGCTTATAAAGCTTTAAAATAAGGATACTGTTAGATGTAACTGCAATAAAAATTATAATTTTGTGAAATGAAATGAGGAGTAAACTTATATAATAAGTTATATTAATGTTTTAACATTAAGGCTTTATATGAGAAACAGGGCATATATAAATAAAACCCAAGATAACGGAATTGAACCGAAATATATCTTTACAAAGTATGGTCAAATTATTCCCATTTATATTAATTCCCTTTTATTTAATTATTATCCCATTCGTGTATATATATATATATATATATATATATATATTGGACACGAATTTAACAAGCAGCCATCAACAGAACAAGCAATTAAAAGCTACATTTTAGGCCTACAGTTTAAAAGATTGATTAATCGATTAAAGGATCAAAGAAGCACAAGGATGATTTCCTTGATGAAACATTTCCAGATATGTGGGTTAATAAAGATGGAGACTTTTTATGGTGTGCCCATTCATTTGATATCACACCACTTGATTTCTTTTTCTGGAGGTACCAGAAAATATGAGTTTGTGTGGATGAGATCTGTAATGTGGAATAATTAAGAAATCATATCACCACAAAAATAACGACAAGTTCTCCAATTAAAAAAAAAATTCCGGAAAAGTACAGAATAGACATGATATTCTCCATGAAACTAATGATGCTTATGCTGAAGTGTATTTTTACAATTTGTCATCGTACTTCATTACGCAAAAAGTCTTCTTGCAAAGAATAATTCCAGATATAGTAATAGCTGCTAAATGGATGCCTAATAATCAATGACCCGGATCTTTGTAGAAAAATTTGTGGCCACGTGTTTGGCAATTTTTAGCGACTAATATGAAGGATTCTTTATATCTTGGAGATAATTTTAATAAGATTTAATAGAAATTTTTTCTTGTGATTGTTCTAGAAGCACTTTCGTACTCTTATGGAAACTATAAAAAGTTAAGAAATATGGCAGGGGTCAGTCGAATATTAATGAATGTTGTTAATGAATAGTGGACAATTCAAGTGACGAGAGAAGTTGAATGAAATATTTCATCTGTGACTTCGCTCTGAGCGCTTTAAACTTTTGCGATTATTTATTACCGATTTGTTGTTTGTGTGCAGCTGTTTACTGCAATTATTGTTCTTGTGTATGCTTCAACTGTGTTTGTATATTCATGTAGAATAAAGCTTTGTTATTGGACCCCTAAAACGTATAATACATAATTTTTGAATTTTTTAGTAACATAAAAAAAACGAATTGCAAAAGAAAAGTCAGCAATTTTTTTTCTATATCTCATATATGTATAAATTTTAATAAATCGTTATTATCTGAATAATTTAGAGATCTCATGCATAACGAAGCTACAACTTAATGTTGTGAAAAGATTTCATTTATAGATTTAAATTCTATATATAACTTCCAACATATATAGAAGAAAACTCTTTCTTTACGTTCTATAGAGGAGAATTTGAACTAAAAAATTTTTCATACAATTGCTTTCTGGATAGTAGATGCTCATTAAGAAAGGGGTGTCATTGAAACTTTAAAGATATTTATATTTAAATGTTATAAACTTTCATTAGTTTCCTTCTATAATTCCGAAGAACATTATCCCAAAAAAAGTCATTTTTATATTACTCAGGAATATATAAAAATTTATCAGTAATGCACTTCTATTTTTGTATAATTGTGCCTATTATTTTAAGGAATCATTGAAAATATTCTAAGCATATTTTAGAAAAATACTTTTTTTATTCATTTATATTTTTATACAAAAGTACTTTTCGAGAACATAACTTACAAATAAAAATTATATTTAATTTCTGTTGTAAGATAAGAATTCATTTTAAAAATAAAATAAGGATAAAAGTAACGAGATTTACTGTAACTTTTTTTCATAATGCAATATTTTGGTCAAATTGTTTGAATCCTACTTTTATTTTATTTTTTCTGATGCACTTAATATATATGGAGATTAATAATCAGAATTGTTTAAAGATCTTTAGTATTAAGAAATGAACCTGTGATTATAAAAATGTTGATTGTTCAAAAATTGATGCATAAAAACTTCATAAATCGGTCAGATTCATCGCAGAAGATAGGGACGTTTATTTATTTATTTAAAAGTTGGTGTCAAAAGTATTTCGCAGAATTTGATTCCTTGGGACCAAAGGATTGTGTAAAATTTTAAATTCGTAATTTTTTCATAAGTTTATTGATTGACTGAAATAAAATAAAATATTTTTATTTGCATCGTCCTTTTGAAAGTAAAAAATTAATTTTACGATGAATCAGAGAAATTTTTGTTGAATATTTCTTTAAGATATTATATAAATTATTCTGCAGTGCACATATAATTTCACTGCCGAAAGACTGATTTCAATTTTTATATTTAAAAAAAACATGGTAATATAAAAAGCTTTTATATTGATTGTAGTTTAACATTTCCACTTTAATTTAATGTAGAAATTTTATGGATACTAACAGAACGTTAGAGAAAGTAGTACAATGAAACAGAACTGTTAATAAAGAAAACACTTTGGAAATTGAATATGTAAAAAAATTAAAATATATAACTTCCATTAAGCAAAAAATGTAGCTAATTATAATCTATGAAATAAATGAAACACAATTTGATTAAATAAATGCATTTATTAGAGAATGGCGCCACGCGTGTATAATATCTCTGCACCATTTGCTTGAGACTGTTTGTAAAATGAAACTGCACATGATTATAATATACTTCGGGATTATTTTAACCAATTCGAGACAGAATACACCACGTGTGTCCAAATAACTTCAGAATCGAAATATTGAATTGCAATTATCAATCAGTAGTGAATTTCGAGATCTAGGGATGCTCTTTAAAAAATAATGCACCGTCTCGAATGAGTTAAAAAAATTTTTCACAAACAGAAAAGGATTTCAAGTGTACAGAAAAGGCTAAACTAACAATACAAAAACATCACAAAGGAAGATCTGAATGCTAAAAGAAAACTTGATGCTAAATATATGAGGCTTACCGAGAAAGTAAAACTGTCTGGATAAAAGCCAAGTCCAAAAATATACTTGTAAAGAATTATTTCTTGTAGTATTTTTAACAATTTTTTACTTGGTCTTTCCCACTAATATGAGATAATTGTCTTGCTTTTTGATGAACTTCTGTACTCTTAAATGGTAAAATTATATTGACTAGTATGTAAAAGTAAGTGACTAGGATGTTGAACTCTTTGATTCCACCCATACCTACCTACTTAACACATTATTCCTCCAAAGGGTAAATTGTTCGCGGCAACTTAGGCTAATAAGGAGCTAGAAATGTTTACGGAGAATTGTAAATGACGAGGTAATTGAGGATAATTTGGCCTACCAGCGCCAAATAAGCATCATTAATTAGTGACAAATTACCATTACTACTTTAATTTGGCTGCTTTTATAACTTTTGACTGGCTAATTACAGAAGTTGTCTCTCATTATGTTTAATTAAAAGTCGCAACACCAATATCGATGAATTTGGATGGACTTTACATTTTGTGCGTTCATAAAACTTATCAAAATATCAAATCCTGACAAATGAGAAAAGAAAAAATCAAAGATAAAATTTTATGCCACCATAACTGTAACAACAGAGGAAACAGGAAATTTTACAAACATAAAAAGCTCTTAAATATCTCAAACACGACTATGGGTCTTTCGCAATTTATGTCTTGTCCTCTATTGGCAGCGATGAAAATATACTTTCTGGGTAACCCTCGTAATTTTCAGTCCAATACAAAAGACAAATAATTTAATAACTCTTAAATAAATCTCAAATTAAATAATGGAATTTTCTTTAGAATACTTCCTTTAATTTCTTATGTCTATCAATTACAAATATAGGCCGAAAAAGAATAGAAGTATAATACGAAGTATGATTTATAAACAAAGATTAAATTTTTTATTTATTTTTTCCGGAAGTGCAAACTTTTTGTAATTTCCATATATTGGATTTCGGATAAGTTACCAAATGGGAGCATTTTTAGATAGCACTTGACAATTTAAAAGAAATCACAAAATTTTATGCCTTAGTCTGATAATAATATTTTTCAAAAAAATAAAATGCTTCAGTTTTAGAATACGGCAGCTATTCCCATTTTACATAGAAAATACCTGCATTTTCATTTTGAAGATTCAAATATTATTTTTGAGATACATTTGAAATCTTTGAATAATTAAGAAGAAGCAATAAAGTATTGGATATTGAAAATATATGCTCGAAATTTAAAAATTAGCCAAGCTAAGGGAAATTAAATTAAAAATATTTTTTTTTGTTTCTTAACAAAAATTATTAAAGAAAAGATGGAATATTTATTTTAAATATATTAATGTACAGCGATATAGAGAGATGAAAAACTGCTATAAGTGCAAGCATTTTAAACAAAGTTTTAGTATTTTAATTTTCATTTAGGTGCCGAGTACAATCTACAAATTATAGTTCCTTCAAATAATTACAGTTTTCTAGTGATTATTGAGGATTTTATGGTACTTGAAATTTAATTTCAAAGCTGCAATCGAAAAAAAAATAATTGGAAAGTTAGATATAAGGGCTTAATTTTTTTTCTGTATCTGCATATTTCGGTGATTATAAGTTTTCGAATTGTTTTAAAAGTTATTTTAAATTTCACTTATTTATAACTTAATTTGTGGTGAAAATGAAAGATAAAATGTCCTTTATGAAAGATAAAATGTCCTCTGACGAAAATAACTTAACGGATTTTATTAAATATACCATATTTGCTACACATAAAAAATCATTTACATTTGAAAAATTCGATTTTTCATCCATAAATTTTCAACTTTGTGTCTTCAGATGCATAGGCAACGATAAATACAGTTCTATGCTAAAATGAAAGGCATAGATTGTGAATATAATAGTTAAAAGCATGTATTTTATTTTAAAATATAATTTTAATGGAAAGAATTATGCAATATTGATGACTTTTATTTTATTAAAATTAAATGCATTGCAGTCTCAGTGTGCTTTTCATAATCTATTTATCTATGATATGCAAGCTATTAACAGCATATAGTGACATCTAAATTGTGTAAACTCTCGCAAATAAAACAGTTGAATAAATCATAATTTAGAAACAACTACATAATTCAATGCTGTAAGCACATACAAGTTCATTATCAAATATTATATTTCATAATTTACATACAAGTATTATTATACAATATATAATGAAATATGTGCACGCAGTACTTCTTTAAATACACATTTAATTTGCTTAGAATAGTTCCGACATCGGATTTGGTTTACACTATATCACAAAGTGCAAAGTACAGAACACTTTTTACTTTTCTTGTCATCTAGCTTCAACATGTGAAGCAATATACTTGATAGCAAAGAAATAATCAGAATATTGGCTTGATCATCCAATTATTAACAAAAGAGATTATCTGAAAACGGATAAATATAATTTGGTTCGGAAATTTTTATAAACCTTTAAGATTTATACTTTAGAACAAAAATAAAAAAAAATTTTAAAGTGCATAAATAAAGAAAAAAAAAAATAATACAAGAACAAATTAAGAAAATAAAATAAATACCAGAAAAATATTTTTAAATTCCCACCGAATGAAAATTAAAGAATTAGAAGAATTAAATCGTCAAACCCAATGCGAATCAAGTTATTTCGTAGATTTCTGTTTCAAAAAGTATTCATAAGTCCAGTGTTCAGGATTTCAGAGTATTTTTCAAATAATTTCATCGATTTTTTCGGAATGATTTAGGTACCGAAGATGAGGTAGGAATGGTTCACTCTCCGAATGTCCTATGACAGACAAATGTTTTTCTGGACCTTGCGAATTTGCTAATTTATCATACGCTTCGAAATCATTCACTTCGCCAGAACCAAGACATGACACGAATGATGAAAATTTCGACATGCGCCTCCACCCCGGATAATTTCTTTGAGGCAGAGTGGTCTGTCCCATTTCATCTAGAGGGATTTCATCTAAAACCAATTTGGGTGTCACAAAGTCGAAAACGTCCTTCTGGGATCTTAGACATTGGTCACAATTTTGACCAAGACATGGGCAGGAGTTTCTCTTGGCTAATAAACGGATAGGTGGGGAGGATGCTGGGATATCTTGCTGTTGGGAAAGGGATTCATCAAGCTCCACCCCTGATTCAAACTTATCATGGCTTGAAGAGACTTCATTGGGTGTTGGTTTCAAGGCGAACGTCTTCGGACTGCTAGGAGCAAATCGGATCTTCTTTTGAGATTCCAAAGATAACCTTCTGTTTGCGTTGAATTTGGGATATTTATTGTGTCTGAGGGAGGAACGCGTGACTGATCTCAAAACATCTGGAGTTTGTATGGAATAACTCTGCTTTTGTGGCTTTCTATCACGGTATTCTTCTTGTCCAACTAACCAGTAAGTTTTCATTTCTCCTTTTCCCTGAAATAAAGGCACACAATAGATAATTCATTATTTGTAAATAAATATATTGGTTTAATAAAGTAAGTCAAGAAATAATATTGGAAGTAAAGTTTTTAAATAATATATTGCTAAAATTCAAATCCCTAGTCATAAAAATGCAGAAAGAATATTATGCTATTTTAATCGCTTTCGAAATTATTAAAGTAATGCAATTTGTAAAAAATGTTGCAAAACGATAATTATTATTAATTAAGCTAAATATTGATATTACAATTTAAAAGTTTTAAATTTTCTATATTGTAAAGTTAATAAGCCAAGAACAATTTTTATTTAATGCTAATGCATCTTCTTAATTTTTACGTTACGTTAAGTTACGTTCTATATTTTCAGGAAAAATTGGTGTAATTAACTTAAATCCTATTTCCGAATTTTATTTCGTTAGTGATATTAATATATTTCATTTCCAAAGTGGTGACTATACTTCAATTAGTCTTAACTGCCCTAGTTCTTTTATAAAATTAATTTTAATTAAAATCGTCGTACATCCATAAAAAGCCTTAATGCTATTTTATATGACTCCATAAAGTTTTCAGTTGTGATAGCGTTAGTTTTCAAAATTGATAGTATTATTTTAATGTCATAACATTTACACATAATACAGCATAAATAAAGAAAGTGGATTTATTTTTTAATTAGACGTTTAATTTAGACATTTAATAGCGGTTCGGCAAGATGTATTGGGCGAATAATTGGTCTTGAAAAATAACTTTCAAAACTTAATTGGTCGATATTAATTCAAACCTTATTATTTTATTCTTTTTTGTAGTGCTTGAAATTTATGAAATAATTACGCTGTCAATGAAAAAATTCTATGATATTTTATATATATTTGTAGCAAAATAATTTATTACATAAGAATGCAAATTTATATATTTATATACTATATAATGTAAGGAGATTTTTATCAACTTGATGTTATTTATCAATCACAATAATAAAAACTTAGTTTAGGGAATAAGCATAATTAGTTTGTCTCTGAATGAAAAATAATAATTATAATAAAACAAACGCTAGTTATTCTATACAAGAAGAATAATTTATTGATATTTAAATGTAATAACTGCAGAATAACATTTAAGATATATTAAAACTTTTAAAACATCACCAATTATTTGTTGCTACTTTATTTTCTCTAATTTGCATTCTTATATTTCTATCTTTTTATTATAATAATCAATGAGTTTTTCTGCTTTGCGGTTCATATTACAGAGTTTAAAATAATGTCATGGATATAATTATTTTAACATTTATTTAAGAAATAATCAACTGATATTGAGTATGAAAAGAAAAATTTTGATATGTGTCTTTGATTTTATCATGTAAGATTTTTATGAAGACATTTGATATTATTTCATATTTATATCTATTATTTCTTTTTCTGATTTACTCATATTCAAGGGAAGTTTATAAAACTGAGTGACAAGTAAAAAAAAAGCACTTTAATGTGCAAACAATCCTTGTGTTGTCAGTCTAAGATGTCAAGCAGAATGGCATGTTTTCTTTAAAATAAAAATTTGTAGTCAAAGTTTCTTGTTCAATATCCTCGTGAATACCGTGCTATTACTCAGCTTCTGTTTTGGGTTGAAAATTCTTTTAAAAGTTTCTTATCTGACAAGGATCTATTTCACGCAATTTCAATGAATTTTCTCTTTAAAAAAAGAAATAATTAATTTTTAGAATATTTTAAAAACTTAGTTTTTCAAACACTTTAATAAGTAAAACTTCTTTTCCAATCCTCATCGAAATATATATGTCATTAAATGTATAATGAATAAATTATTTCTACCAAAACACACACAACAATGATGTATTTCTATTTTTCAATTTTTTTATGTGTAATCAAATTCTAAGAAATATCCTACATTGCCTGCAGCGTCGTCCTAGCTGACAAACAAAATTACTCAAGACACTTCAAACCTTAGTTCGAATTTCAGCGGACAATAGTGAATATGAATTTACCCTGAGAAAAATTTATTTTTTCCTCTTATTTTAAATAATTTCATACATTGTTTGTTTTTATTAAATTCATTTTTAAATTGAGTAAAAAATTATTCTGTCATAAACAATGTAAATGGGAAAATGCCGCTTATTCCGCTGTATCCATTCGACAGTAGAAAAAGACATTTTTTGGGGAAACTAATGAATGATTTTATCATGTATCAAATTTCTTATTCAAAAAATGTAAGATTACTGAAACAGGAATGCTAAAGTTTATAGAAAAGTCTTTGGACAAGAAATGACTGTATTTATCAGGATCTGTCAAGAATTTTTTTTTTAAATAATAATCTGAAGTCAATAAAAAGATCAAGTTACGTATTACCAAAAAAGATGTTTTATTCAAATTGAACAATATTTCAGTAATCCGCTATAAGTTCTGAAATTTGATTTTTTATTTGTCAAAAAAGTAGGTTTAATAAAAAAATTACAAAGAAATTGTTTCCAAGTTCCAAAATATTAAATTTAGAATGTTAGTAAACTTTAATAAATTATATCAGCATTACGCAAAAACTAGGAATCCGGATTAGCACTAAAATTGTCGATTTTCATGAAAACTTATTAGTAGAAACTGTTCCAAAATTCAAAATTGTTCACTATATGCATTTTTTTTATATTTTATGAAATTAGGCCTATTTTTGGAATAAAGGAAATTAAAATAAATTAACCTTAAAATTATATAAAGAAATAATTTTTTAAAGTACAAAAATGTGAAGTTTAAAATGTTAATTGTAAATTAAAAAAGTTATACCTCATGTGGAATTTTTACCTACCAGAATCTGCTTGGAAAGTACTGGGGCATGCAGATCCGAGATACCTAAATTTTACATGACACAGATAGAATTCTCGTACTATTTATTCATCAGCGTTTAGAATTTTACTTTTTTGTACTATTTAAAAACAAAAATTCCTAATTTTTTAAAAATAAAAATCAACATTTTCAACAAATATATAATATAATAATTTTGGACTCATTTCAGATGACCTAAATTTTTTATTTAACTGAAAATTTTTTTATTAAATCCGTTATCATGCTCCCAACTTTTTATTGATTTTTAATTTTGAATTTAATCAAGTTTTTCTTGATTCATCTTGTTATTTAAGAATAATGTCCAATAATCTTACTTTTATGGATATGACACCTCTTTCTTCAAGTTTGTAGCCACCAAGTTTATCCAACAATCTTTTACATGCTTCACTGCAGTGAATTCGAAGGGCTATTGATGATAAAAAAAATCACAAAATTTCATATAAGCGATTTGATTACCACAGATTAAAAATATGTGAGCTCTGCAAAAGCATCTTGCGTAAGAGTGAATTTCCAAACATATAAATTCAAATAAATATATTCCTCATTGTCAAAAAATTGTGTTTTTTTTTTATCCACAAAATTCTTTCAGCTTTCAATCACACAGTTTATTTAAATACAACTTAATTTTATTGATACCCATCTTTAACTGACACTAATTTAAAAATAAATATTTTTTGGTGAAAAATCAGGGCTAATATGAATAAATATATTTAAAATTGTTTGAAAATTTAAATAGATATGCAGAATTTGAAAGATCAGGAAATATTAAACAATGAAGCATCTTTAGACCAAAGGTATTGTTGATCATTTACTAAAGAAAACGTTTTACTGTTTCATTAAAATTGCAGAGAAGTTACATGACATAGATAATGGTTCTTTTTTATAATATTTGATTACTCGAAAAAATTTATGTTAATCACATAATATTCTCAAAGAATTCTGAAGATTGCTTTTTGCCGGTTTGGGATCAGAATAAGATTCTTCTTGATCGCAGTTCAGTGCAGAAACATTTAGTCCCAAAAGGGAATGAAAACTTGCATCAACCACAAGAAGGACCTTATTCTTCTGTCAAGTCAATTGAATCATGGATTACTTGAAATCAACGCTTTAACAGATGCATCAAAATACCGATGCGAAATTTTATTTTCAATATGAAAGTATAGAAAATCGAATAATAATGCTGCAAAGGGGAAAAAAAAGAGATGGTTAAAAAAATGTTTTTTTTCCCTTCTTTTTCGGTGAATAGATGCATGAGTAGCTATAGGTTTTCTAGAGGATGACTGACGCCTCGGAAAGAAGTACCTGATTGTTTCGTCAAGTCAATTGAATCAGGGATTACTTGAGATCAACGCTTTTCACAGATAAATCAAAATAAAGATGCGAAAATTTATTTTCAACATGAAAGTGTAGAAAATCGGATAATAATGCAGCAACGGTAAAAAAAAAAAAAAAAAAAAAAAAAAAGAAGAGGGAGAGAGAGATGGTTAAAAATGTTTTTTCCCCCTCTTGTTCTGTGAATAGATTCATGAATAGCTATATGTTTTCTAGAGGATGACTGACGATTTGGAAATGTCAAAAGAAAAGCCCTTGAATCAGGGTGAAATCTTTTTTTCATGCTATGTATTGACTTCATATTAAAGGAAGTATATTATTTGTTTCTATATATAAATAATTTCACCATCAAATTATAGTGTGGATGAGGTGCCCAAGTGATGATCCTATTGGTCTGTCCTACCAGTTCCATGGACAAGGTATTGATCCAATTAGCAAGTTATGTCTCAATCTTCCCTTTAAATTTCTGAATGAATTGGCAAAATGTTTTGCCAATGCATGTAAGGTTCTATACTTAGTTGCGAATTGATAACATAGTTACGAATGTAAACAGATGATATCAAATAAAGCTTAAACTCTCAATTAACTTTTTTACTGAACCCATTTTATGTTTTAAATTATTTTTTTATTTTTAATTAAAATAAGCATTAATGAATAACTCTAGCTGTGGATGAAATGCAATGCATGATTTAAAAGTAGCATAAAATAAACTATTACAATCACATTTATGAAATAACATAAATGCGTAAGTTAATTCTTCCGTTTACAGTAGAGTTCATAAATACTTTCTTTTTCCTTTTTTCGTATTTTTGAATTAAGAAGGATCACAAATGAAATGTATAAAAAAGTATCTTAAACAGTTCTATGCCTATAGACTGATTGAGCGGAAACAACCCTTTCATTTTTAAAGAAATCTTTCATTCTCAGATTCTTACATTATAATTTATCCATCAGTCATTGGTGTACTAAACTACACTGGTGTGCAAAACTTAAGCAACAGGTATGTTTTTTGCCATAACTTCACGAAAAATCATCTGAGAGACATGCAATTCAGAAATGAGATACAGCATTTTGTTCTGAAAGAATGGCGAAAGCATAGTTGCGCAGAAATGAATACAATGCATACAGTATGGAATCAAACAAAAAAAGGCTTTATTGAGCTCATAGTATCGTTACACATGATTGTCTGTCCAAGAGGAAGATACCCCATACTCAGCACCAGATTGTCCAACAGTTCTTGAGGTAAGAGTGCCCATTCCTCAATCAGCATTTGTTTAAGTTGCCGGGTGTTCCCAGGAGGATGTAATCGTGCCGCAAGGCGTCTCCCCAAAGCATCCCACACATGTTCTATCGAATTTCAATCAGGGGAGCACGCCGGCCAATCCATTCGAGTGATATCTTCACTTTCCAGGAGCTCCTCAATAGCATGAGTCCTGTGTGGTCGTGCATTGTCATCCATAAAAACGAAGTCTGATCCAATGGCACCTCGGAACAGACGCACATGGGGAAGGATCACCTCCTGACAATAGCGATCTCCAGTTACAGAACCTCTGTCGTAAACGTGGAGCTCAGTCCGCCCGTTCATCATAATGCCTCCTCAGACGAAAACTCCAGGACCACTGAAACTGTCTCTTTCCTTGATGTTACAAGCAATTCCCAACGCCAGTTGATTTGGAGAGAGGTCGGGACACGGTTTCATCCCAGCCGCTTATTATGAGCCGCTTTCATCCTTCTTTCAGAACAAAATGCTGTAGCTCATTTCTGAATTTCATGTCTCTCAGATGATTTCTGGTGAAATTATGGCAAAAAACATACCTGTTGCTTAAGTTTTGCACACCAGTGTATGTTCAAAACCCAATTATATATGCACCTAGTTTCTCTTTAAGATAAAGTATTTATTTGGAGTAAATAAAAATTAAACTTTAAAGGAACTCATTATCCTTCTATTTACAAGCGTTTTCTTTTTCAACTATGAATAACGAACTTTTTATTTCATCATTTAAAATTCGAAAATTCGAGTTTGGTGAATTTAATGTCAGCGTGTTCATTTAGTATATTTATTTAATGAAAAGCACTTAGGAGGACAGAAATGAAAACTATTTCATTACTATACTGTCGAGTAATATGATGCAATTTTATCTAAAATTAAGAAGTTAAAATTAAACAATTTATTTTAAGATTTACTAAGAGTTTTTATTTGATAAGGCATTTTCAAATGTTTGAAAAAGACATATCTCGTATTATCCTATAAATTTACATCTGTTCCTTTTATTTTGATATGATTCAATAAATAACCTGGCTAATTCATGGTTTTAATTTTATGTCTATAGTAATAGCCAACATATCTTTCAAATTTTAAGCTGAATGGCATTAACTCAATAATGTCTTATTTAAGCTGTAGAATCTGCTTTCAATAAAATAACACTTGAACGAAGAAGTTTTATTATCTTCTAGTGTCAAAAAAATATTCTAGTATACAGACAAATATATATAATATACAGAAGTATGTATAAAATACTTCAAAGCAATAAAAGATAATGGCATCTAATTTACAAATATATGGTTTGTAGAATATATTTATTTTATTGAAGTGCTCTTTATTGTCTAAGAAAGGTATATTAAAATTTAAGAAACATGAGGCTAAGAATTGTGAATATTGTTATAGTATAATTTGTTATGGAAATACCTTATTCATTGTGTTAAGACAAAAAATGTCCTGAAATGAAATAATAGAAATTATTTTTTAATTCTTCAGTTATATTTTTCCAACTATGTCTAGTAAGTTTTTAAATATATTTTTTTAATGTTATTCAATTTGAAACATATTATCTGGAATTTATAAGAAAAAAATATTAATTATACTCACGCAATCCAGTTGACTCCATTCTGGAGGCCGTGTTTACTGTATCGCCGAATAGACAATACCGTGGCATCTTTTGCCCAACTACTCCAGCACAAACTGCCCCTGAAAAGAAAAAGTATCTTGGTTTCAACTCTAATTTCTTATTTAATGGTCATGTCTTGTATTTAATATGTCAGCTTGCGATTGAACAAAACTAAATACTTGGAAAACACGGAAGAAATTTAAAACAAAGTCTTTATAAAAAGCCTCAATAAAAAAATATTTAATATAATCAATAATAATTGCAGTTTATTTAAAGAAATTAGAGACACAATATATGAAAATGATGTAACCTTATTAACTTATAATATAGAGATCCAAAAAAGTTCTTGATATGGATGCAAGCTACATCTTCAACTCAATCGTTGTCCGACATAAAGTAAAAAATCCTCGCTGAATTGTAACTAGAAAGAAAAAGTTTAAACATGGCAATAAATAAATTATATCGTTTCTTCAATAGAAACCTTCTTCCACCTCTTTCAAAACTCATTTTTACAGTTTTTCGATTGGGCATTTAGCTATTTGCGCATAACATACTTTTGTAGAACTTTCTGGAATTTTTGCCGCACTTTACACGCCATCCAACTCTGCAGTCTTTATTCGACTTTACAATCTATACATCATATTTTTATGATATTATAAGATTAGAGATTAAGTAGATAAATTGTAAACAAGTGAAAAAGCCCTTTTATTCTTAAAATATCATAAAATTAAAATTCAAACCTACAAAATATGGCTAAAATCTAAATGGATTTTTTCCACATATTTTTCCAACATATTCTCATACATATTTCTAATTCATGGTTGTTTTCTAATAAAAATATCGTGAAATATGTTTTCATAAAAATTTTTATTTTGGAAAAAAATAATTATATTTGTAAGTGTGAAATCGATATTACAAGAATAGAAATCAAATGGATGAATACACCACATTAAATAAGTTACAAACATCAAGGATTAAAAAATAGGAACTTTCACGCTTATAAAATATCAAAAGTGAGAATCCACGATGAATATGAAAAATTAACCAATAAAGTAAGAAAATAATAAACTTAATGTATCAATTTTCTGAGATCAATCTCAATCTCAAACATATTTCAATACGTCATTTATTTTTTTTTTAAATGTTTCCCTAAAAAGCTAATTCCTTCAAAAGAGTAACATATTTTGATGGAAGGACAATTTTCGGGCATCTAACGTCTCATGATTGTAAAATTGGCATATGGAATGCGCCAAAAAGTATTTGAAGAATTTGCATGCTGTAGTTAAACCGAATAAACAGTTTCTAAGTCATTGAAAATAAAGAGAATTATTAGAGGAAAATTATTGTAGAAGCAAATAAGGAGAATGCTAATTAGTGGTTACAGGAATGGTGGGTTTAGTTTAGATACACTAATGTCCCTTCTAAAGTAACGCTAGGCCTATTTTGGATGGACCACGTAATTTTGAGCCGATGATTGAGATGACGAAGACGACACTTGAGCTGCCAGCCCCCTCGCCAAACTTCCGCACTCACTATTCCTGGTCAGAGAGTGGACCAGGAATGATGATATTTCCACATTTAGTAATGAATAATTGACCTAACAATAAATACTCAATGATGCACTCTGCACGCTATATCACTGCTCTAAGTACGAGTAGGAAATGTAAAAACAGCTGTGCTGCTGTTTTTACATTTCCTACTCATACAATACTGTTTTTTTTATGTCAACATTTTGTCAACTAAGTAAAATATCTTCTTTCCTGGGACTACGTTGCCTCGTGCAGTAAAATAACGTCATCAAGTTGCATGTGGTTCGCCATTTCGACTAAAGCTGATGAGGTAGACTAGGCTCCAGACTTACCAGATCTTCACCTGTATACCTGAACTAGTTTTCATCTGGATGGCAGGACATGTTATTAGCAACATTATCATGTTGTGGATTAGTAATTATATCACCAATGAATCTCCTCAGTGCTGTGATGAAGCCTTCGGTAGTTAGCTCGATAACTGCATCCAAGTGAATCGCCCTTGTATTCAGACAGATGAACACAGGCTACATAATCTTTCCTCGACTTGGCCAAATAAGACCAAGCAACAGTAAATAGCACATATAAAGTAATTGAGGAGGTAACCCTTAATCATTAGTCATGGTTCTTGAAAGAAACCACAGAATAATTGAAAGCGCATTTGCTCTAAATAAATGTGTGATCATGGAAGTGTTTTATTATAAAAAAAATTTGTAATTTGTAATTACAGGTCAAAAGGTATTTTATTGGTTCTAAATCTTATTTAGTGTTTCCATTTCCTATGCTTAGAAATTACAAATTATATTGTCAGCAATAAATTTATTTTAAAACAAAATATATATAATTTCATATATTTATTTCTTTTAGTTGCGGATATCCCTTTAGGAATTTTCCTTTCTGAGAAATATATTTATATTTTGTAGTAACATTATTAGCACAAAATACCCAACAATATTTCTATGATATTTACAATTCAGACTGTTGAAAAATATCGTGGATATATCTTAGAATATTTTGCGCTTATAAGGAGAGACATCTTAAGCTAAAATTTAAAGTTCATTAATATATATAACTTTGATACCATCTACCATATGATTTGAGAATTTAAAAAAAAATAGTGAAAAATGATTCTACGATTCTATGAAAAAGTGAAAATTTTCTTTTTTCCCATTCAGTTTAATTTTATCTCATTTTCGATCTAGGCTTAATATACGACATGGGACCTTTGTAATTTATCTTCATAAGTTTGTTTTTTATTCGCAGAATTTTAACATCTAATAAAATAAAGATGGTACAAACCATTATAAAACAAATGATCAGTGATAAAAGCTTTAACTTCGTATTTTATCGATTTGGTGGAAATTATTGCCCAAAATAAATGATCATTACGATGCATCTATATGAACAAAAGTATGATATCATATATTAAGGAATGTTTAATTGCCTACTTTAGACATTAAGACTTTTGCAGCGGAATATTTCAGTATACTTCACGCGTTATCTTTTGTTTATCTTCCCTTCTGTTAATGATTGCTATTTAAGACGAGAGGATATTGCTTAATCGTAAACCTTCTCAGATCCGGATTCTTCCTGATGGCGTGAAAATAAAAAAAATATTCAGTAATTGACCATAAAGAGCAAAGAGTCCTTTTATCTAAATGCTGACTCTTACCCGCTGTTAATTAAGAAGGATATCATTGACATAATTTTATCCTACCAATCATATGGAAATTTAATTAATGATTCAATGTCTTAAAAGTGAACCTAAAGGACAAAGAACAAATCAGGTTAACCAAAAATTTACTATTAGTCAATACAAAAATTTTTGTCAATGAATCCCAGGAGCGAAGCAATCCGAGACTGGAATTATTTAAATTGTTTGAAGAGGATATATTAATTTACAAGATACATCAATAAAAAATCCAATCGATTTGCTATTATGGAGATGTTTATTGCCATGGAACAGTAGTTTATTAATCATATGAAATATACTAAAATGTAGCAGCTTTGAGGTGAGAATAATAATTTTGCCAATGAAAAGTTCATTGAATGTGTTAGTACTCATGTTGAGTTTATTATACATTGCTAAAACAAAACGAAAATTGTAAATATCATATGAAAAGTATAACACAATATTATATATCGATTAAGAAATTTAATAACAATCAGTATTTGCACAGAATTCGAAACCTATACTTCACTTAAAATCTCCATATTGCAAAAACTCTGTTATAGATTAGATGAAATGAAATGAAAAACAATAAAAAGTATTCAAAAACTAGATATTCTAATTTACAAACAAAAATAAGTAAAGAAGATAAGAGGAAAAAGTAAAGGAGATAATAGCATAGAGAAATGTTGATCATTTAATGCACGGGCAATAATTTTCTGTTAATAAATAATTAATAGAATACGTTAGAATGAACTTTATACTTTTCAACATAGAGGCTCAAGCTATTTTTGTTACACCAATTATTTAATCACATGATTTTCTACTATTATTCAAAAATAAGAAAGATTTTGTTTATTATCGCCGCATATTTCATAGAAATAAGAAAAAATTACTGTATAACGAAAAACACCGTTTAATTAAAAAACAAAATGACATTACGGTACTTAAAGACACTCAATCCCATACTGCCATAATTTACGGGATTGAAAATTGCATTATAGAACTTTTTAAAGGTTCACTTAATCAAAAAACAGCACAAATGGAAAGATTCTAACTTGATAAATTTCTAATGTATATAAAATATGATGTTTAAATTTACTTATTTTAAGTAAATATTTAAAAGAACTTTCCACATAATATATTTAGTTTAAAACAACAACTATTACCTCTATGTAATTTGGAATAGGAAGAAAAAGGATATCATTAGATGAAAATTGTATTTCTGTTTTCTGTTAATAATTTCTATTCTACTGAGTAATTCTCTAAAAGCTAAAAAAAATGGCATATAGAGTGGAATAGATAAGCATTATTTGTATAATCTGTTTATATTTAAGTCAAATTGGTGTAACAAATTCATTTTTCCTATATTGAATGATTTTTCTATTCTCATGAAAAATAGTTACATAATAAAGTATTGAAAATCTTGTTTCTGCTATCAAACAATTCGTATCATTCTTAAAATTGTTTCACTGGGTTAGATTTATGGCACCACAAACTGACGTATGGGTCGACAATAAATTTTCCAAAACTATAAAAAGCCGAAATACTCATCGAAGATTGATGAATATTGTTTGTCAGAAAATAAAACGAAAAACTGAATTGCAGCTATAAAGCCCCCTCCTTTACCCATCGGAAATTTGCAATCTATTTCGAATGTTCCTTTGAAGAATTAAAAAAAAAGGAATAATAAAGAGTTTTTTTAGTGGTATTTAAAAATATATCACAGATTGAAGCTATATTGACTTTCAGCAATGTATTAAATGATTGATATTAACTATTCAGAGATTTTGATTCATGCTAAAGCCAAATTAGGTTCAACTAAATATTAAGCACCGATGTTTGAATTTTTGAGGTGCATAGCATGAAAAAAGTGCTTAAATTTGAAAATCATTTTTTAAGCTCTTTAAAAGTGATTAATTTTGAAAAAAAAAAGTTCTTAAAAAAATCTCCAAAAAAGATTTTTGTCCAAGCGTAGAAAATTAAATTCGGAAGTTTGGTTGTAACTGCTTGTTTATCGGGTGTAACAAGAAAGAAAACCAACAAAAGGGGAAAAATTCGAAGAAATTCAGGTTGAAATAGATCCAGGGGTTCCACCAGATATTAAGAAATGCTTAACGATAGATTTATTCCTTTCTCCTTCTTTCTGCGCATTGCCGTATATTGAAATACTGGAATAGTTATTTAGAAAAGAGCAGTATGGCACAAATATGACACAATACGAAATATGTACTATGCCATATTTGTTGCTATTCGGAAAACGTTCGGACTTCCATTTTTAGCCTTTGAGAAGTTGAAGAACTTATTTAAATAATGCTTGGAAGTGTGTGCTTAATATTTTATGTATTGCTAAAGAATAATATGCAGATTAGACCGATTAAAGGAATATAAGAATACAGCAGCAGGAATTTGAACAACAGAAAGATATATCGAATATAGAAAAAGGTGTTCTAAAGACATTTGAAGTCTCTTTAACGTATGTTACACATTCAGTCTTCTATCTTATTTATTTGTTGTTTTGGTGCAATTCTTTGAATGACTTGTTAAAACGATTTGTCTGTATTATATTGTATTGTAATTCAATGCACCATTAATTATGTTAGTTGGTTGTGTAAAATCTAGATTGAAACCATAAATATTCAATGATAGTGATTTTTTTCGTATTTTCCGAATGTCCTCGTCCATTTGAAAAGCATTATTTGTTAGACCAACCTCGACAAATTTTAGTTTTTACGGAGGAAAAAAATCTGCTGTATTTAATTTTTAATTAAAATTTAAAAAAGAGTTTTGGAATTTTTATTTTTTAGGTTTAGGATTCTTTTATTATATAACGATTTTTTGTTATTTTCTTTTTATAACTCTTGCAAAAATATTTGTTTCCAGTAAAACCTCTCTTTACGTCTACCCTGATAAATGAGAGACATACACCACTGAAGTTAAGAGCAGGAAATTCAGGGATTTTTTTGGAGTGGGGTGGTTAGAGGCCCACTAAGAATAGATTTCTGAAAATCTTTATTAGAAGTTTAATTTCAAAAATAAAAGTGGAATTGCAGCACATTTTGACATAACATCAATGCATATTATTGCACAAAAATAGCTTCTGTACTGTTTCAAAGATTAAAAAAAACCTTTTTCATGATACCAATTTTGTTTGGATGAATACATTTTCTCTTTAGGTTTAGTAATGTTTGAAAAATTGGTTTTTGACATAATTTATAATATTGATTTTTTTATAATGAAATTCAAAACAATATCATTGTTTCTTTGAATCATTGTCATGTTATTTTACCTCTGTTAAGCTTATGATAAAAAAAATGTTTTCTTAGCTTTTAATTAAACTTAGAAAAAGTCAATCCGCTTATTAAATAAGATTCTTCATTTGATGAATTTTCTAAATTTTGAAGCAATGCTATTTACTGTGCTGGCTCCAAAAAATACTTTTTAAAAATGCTTTAATTCACATATTTTTTTAATTTCCATTTTTTTAACTTCATGAATTTCTATGAAAAGTAGGATTTATTAAAGCATTTTAATTTCTTCGTAAACTATATAATCATGTTTTTGTATAATTTAAAAAAATAAGTAAGATTTTTTCATATAATTTTAAAAAAATAAGTAAGATTTTTTCATATAATTTTAAAAAAATAAGTAAGATTTTTTCATATAATTTAAAAAGCAAGTTTTTATCAAATTTTCAGAACATTAAATGTTTAAAAGCGACCTTTACTAAATTTCAGAATTAAGAAGGCATAAGACATTTTCTACAGACTAATTATTTATGAATTCTGCTATTCCTTTTTATTAAAACATGACTTGAAAAACACATTTAGGATATGGCCATGTTATATTTTCAATTTCATGGCAGTTTTGCCAGTCTTATGATGGTATCAATTCCGGAATGCTTTAGTTAGTAGCTTTATAGGACAACAAATAAAATTAATAAATATATTGATTTAGTGCAAGAGGGAATTTACACTTTCTATTCCAGCCAGGTCAGATCATATTTTTGCCATATATATAAAAAAAAATACAAATTTATGGTCAATCTGTGCTTCTACATCAATACTGACGTTTTCAGAAATGATGGAACCTTCTAAATGAATTTGTAATTTGTTAATTTTAAGATATGTCTAACAATTTTTTATTGTTAAACTTATAAAAGATGATAATTTTTTGATACTGATTAGGTGATTTGTTTTTCATATTTATGATCATTTTTGTTTTTGTCAAAACCAAAAAAATATCATTTGTTTTATTATTGAAAACACTGCGCAAATACAGAAATAGATATAAAAGTTTTAAAAATATATATTTAAAATTAAAAAAAAAATCTATAAAAATATGCAATATATTAAAAAAAATCCTTTGCTTACAAAATATACAGGATTGCCTATGAATATAAGTGCAAAAGGGCTTGCTTTATTTTACTATAGTGCTTGAAAGTACTTAAATTTTGCAACAACATCTCATCACACGCCTGCTTTTAAAATATATCCCTATTCATCTATAGTTTTTGATTAAATTAAGAATTAATCAAATTTTTTTAGAGTTGTATAAACACTTTTCTGAAATATATATTCTGTGAAAAAATTTGAATTCTGATGAATAAGACTAATTACCAATTATATTAATCTTATAAATATATTCATATAATATTGCAATCATTAAAGAGAGCGAATTTTCTTCTTACCTGAATGTAATCCGATTCTTAGCATTAGTGCATCATTTGGTCTATGCCTGATGACGAACTTCTTTATCGCTTCTAGTAAATGCAAAGCCATTGAAGCTATTTCGGCAGCATGGTTATCACCGTTTTTGATGGGAAGTCCACTTACGACCATATAAGCATCCCCTATTGTTTCTACTTTGTAGACATCATAATTTTCAATAATGGAATCAAAACAAGTGTACAAATCATTTAGGAAATCCACTACCTGAAATGAGAAAATGAAGCAATCTTAATTCAACTAAATAAGCCTTACAGAAAGAAAATAATATTTTTGAATTGATAGATTGATTTGATTGATAGCAAAAAGTTATCAATAGTATATTAGTTCTTCTTCTTTTACAAAATTATCTCTCTAAACTAAATTGTGGGAGAATAACATACATTTGGCAAGAGTCAAGTTTTTAAAAGCATTTTAATGTTTTTGAATATCTAGGACCAGGGAACGTAATTTTCTACCTATATAGTTTTTTTTTAACAAGTAATGATTGTTTCTTTTGTCAAATTTTTCTTCTTAAACAATAATATAAAATTTTTGTCTTCCTTTAAATTTTAAATAAATAAATAAAATTGACTCTCATAAAATAACAGGTCAGTGTCATTGTTAAATAAAATGGAGTCTTTGCTATGTTTTTGAAATTAATTTATTTGTTACTAATTAGCAAATTTCTAGGAATATAGTTATTAATGCCAGAAAAGAAAAAAAAAAATACGCTGCTGAGTTAACTTAATTTTAAAATTATGCAAAAATGCCTCTATGCAAATAAATATTTTAACCGATGTTTATTTATTTTATACACGCACCGCATTACTATATCCAATTCATTAGCATTTCAGTTTAGCTTGAGAATAAGCTTATCCACAATTGACAGTTTATAGCTACTCATCGCCAAATTACTCTAACGCACCGGTTAATTGATCATTAACGAAGACAAAACGATGATTGATTACTTGTAGGGGACTGCTTTGGGCAGACATTGTTGTAAATCCGACTATATCGCTGAAGTAGATGGTGACACAATCGAAAGACTCGGCCTCTACTTTATTCCCTTTCTTCAGCTGATCAGCAACATACCTTTAGAAAAGAAATTAACCAGTCAGCATAAGAATGTAAATTATTATAATTAACTATTCCATTTTTAAATTTTAGATTATGAGAAATTATATTCATTCCAAATTTATCATTTATATATACAATATAGCTTTACATATAAAAGGGCGTTTTCGTGTGCGCATGTGAGCCAATGGTTTTCATGTGCAGTCAAATTTCAAATAACGTTATAAAAGCTTTGAAATTTAACATACAGCTGGTCAACGATTGAATGCAAATTTTAAATTTATTCTTAAAAAAATATATTTTTTTCCGTTTTAGTTCTGACACATTTCTACGTAGTATCGTTTATAATAATTATAGAAAACAAATCAATACACCATAAATTAGAAAAAAATAATTGTCGTTCAAAAGAAATGCTTGACTCTGACTTAATTTCCGGAATATTGAGATATTTTTTTAATTAGTCAATTATCCCAAACCTTTAACCCTTATTTAAATAATTGAGGTTTATTATTCAAAAAATACCAATTTACATATATTTTTCATTGATTATTTTATTATTTGTTTGACAGATAAATTTTTTAGTTTCCTACCAAGATTATTTACAAAATATTTTCATATATCATTTAAATTCTTATAGAATAGTTATCAGCAAACTTTCTAATTTCATATTTTCATTTTCAGCTATGTTTTTCTCTTGTCTGTAAATTATTAAACTCTATTATTGGCATGAAAAATAATAAAATAAAAAATATTAATAAAAATTAACCTTTTTTGTGTGTGTGTGTTGTGTGTGTGTGTTTTGTTTTTCAGCGATAATTTTCAAAAATAGTATAGTACAACATGGATTATAAGGTACTTAAAAATATTTTAAAAAATTTATATTGTTTTAAACTTAATAAACATGTCCATTTCTATTAAATTTTGGAGATTTTTTTAAAAATATATTTTTGCCTGATTTCCAACAATAAATTACAATTTTGCCCAGCATTTCAAACTTTTTTTGAATGTTTCATCCAGTATTTAATCATATTATTTTCTGTTATTGTTAAAATTTGAAGAAGAATTATGTTTAATATTTGTTGTATTTTGTATACATACAGAATAAAAATGTATTTAAAGTACCTCGAAATTTAGAGGATTGATGCCGTTTTCAATAGTACTATGATAACGAGATTGTTCTCCGTTAGAAAAATTCTACTCGTATATAATGAAGAGAATATATGTTAGGCAATTAAGTTCACAAGGCTTTAATACCTGATGATTTGAAGGAATCATGAGCATAAAAATGCATTTAAATGATTTAATTGGAATTAAATATAATCCATCGACACGAAAAACCAACTGGTCACTGGAGGCAACTAGTACGAAAATATTAATTATAGGTGTAAAATAATTTGGAACAGCAAAGAGATTATCTCTTAATAAGGTTTCTTTATTTTCCTTTTCATTTAGTTCTTGTTAATTATAATGAGCATTATCTCTGAAATATTAATTTGTCCTAATGCAGACAGAAGTGACATATATTATAAATGCAATTTCCTTCGTTTCGACAGCAACCGTTTTTGGTAGATTTAGAATTCCACTGATTGCAATTTGAATTTAATCGTAAATTAAAATCAGGATAGGCGTATGATTATTTAATGAAATATACCAATGTAATTGCTGTCTACTCGAAAGACTCATCCAAATGCTTTTGTCGAGCGGATAATAAGTTTAATACATATTTAATATATTTTTGTTTCCGTTGTTTTATATATTAAGAGACATTATTTATAATTATGAGAATTTGAAAAGCTACATATAAGATTATCCACAGCGTTTATATTTATTTTATTAAAATGCCTTTCTTTGCATGTGTTAGAAGCTAAAGTAGTAACCCTATGTATTGAATTATCCATTTCAAACTCAATTAAAATTCCGAAAGACAACCGTTTTTTACCTCAAAACTGATGTTTCTTTAGATGAGATAATTGAATTGCACATTATAAAAACAAATTAAAATTATTTCAAAGGATGGTATTTCTTAGATTTATATTTAAAAAGTTTCATCTGATATTTAAATAAAATTGATTATATTTGATACTAAGTTTGTCTGACAACAGAGCATATGCCCTTTACGCCTATTTTCAGCATGCAAGAGAATCTTTTTGTTATGAATTAAATGAAAAAATGTTTATTTCATATAATATGCAAGGTTTGCTTTCTCAGAAATTACAGTACTAACTCATGAATTTATAAATATTAAAATAAGATTCTTCAAACTAAAGAAAAAAAGAATTCAATTCAAATGGTTTAAATTAATTTGTATATGTGAGATGTTATAGCTATATGAAACAAAATTTTAATAGAACTGTGCAGTATCACTTGATATTTAATAGTCGTGTTCCTTTATTATTTTTTAAATGTGTGACTCCATGGTGAATGTGATTATATTTTTACCAGTCATATTAAAATAAATATATCTTAGATATTGAAATCTACATATCATTTTATACTTATTGGAAAACTATTTATTTACAAGTGAAATGCTCTATTTATCATAGTGTAGTTTCAAGATTTTATTAATGCCATTTAACTGAAAAGGTTCTTATATCTGCCTTATTTAGCTTCAAGTTAATATTAACACAAAAATATAAAATAGGCCTCTCACTATACACGCACGACTTAAAAAAAAATAAGGAATCGACACCAATTGCAACTGAAGAAAATCTATTTAAATAAGGGGGGGGGGAATGATAAGAAATTTAAAAACATGTTACGATTTTCTAAATGTTGTAAATCACATGAAAATATAAATGAAGTTTCCACATCAGTGAATGCGAAATCTTTTTAAGAAACTTGTGATTTCTCGACAGTAAAAAGTGTTAAAATTTCAGTTGTAAATAAAGAGGATTTTTTTCTTAGATAAATTCAATATATGATGGAATATTCGTTACATATAATTAAAAAATGAATTATTCATTTTATAAAGCAATAGAATATATTTGTTTCTTGATTGCAAACTGTTGTAATGCGATAGTTTTCATGTTCATAACCGTAAATTGGTACGCTCCGTATCGATTAATGTGATTATCGATATGGAACTCGGATACATATATTATCAGTCACTCTTACAGCATTAGAGAATGTTATAAATATGTTTTTAGGGAGTATTTTTAAAGAAGAATCATTTAATTTTCAGAAAAAAATAGCTAAGTAATATTTATCTCTTTTTAATAACTATAAAAGTATTTTTTTGCATAAGTGTTTATGGTTACGTGTCCGAACAAATCTAACCTAACTTACAGCTATGAAATGTGGTAAACTAGGAGTCGTAATATGATTAAAACTTTAAAAAAAACAAATTCTTAAATTTCAAGTAGAAAAATTCCATTTAGTATTTTTTTGTTATTTCGAATGATTTTTCACACGCATTTGATGCGGGCATAATATCATTTCCAATGGCAGTAGGAAAAAAAAGACTACCATCGAAGAGTAAACAGTGACGTTTTAAAGAAATTTGTTAAATTATCTCTTTCGGTCTTTATGCATTTCAGTCTTACTTAATAAAGTTGTACGTAAATATAAAAAGCAAGTTAGTGAACATTATTGAACTTCTCTAACTTAATGAATATCAAGAGTAAAAACAATGTTTCTCGTAATGTTATGCTATGAATCGGATTATTTTATTCCGTTTATTAAATTAAAAATTTCTAATCAAATTATAATAAACATACTTGCATCATCTTAATTGCATACTTGTATCATTCATCTTAAAACATCTTGCATATCTCAATATAATGTTAATTATTAAAAAAATATTTAATTGTGAAAACAGAAGAATACATCCAATTTATTTTTAATTTTCACAAATTTATCTAGATAATAATGAATGCTAATATTTATTTGATTTTCGAAAATATTATCAAAAATTTTCATATAAATCTAATAACAATTTACTAAATAATCATGCCACTGATAAGCATTAAATACATTGCTTTTTTGACAGTAATAATTTTTTTAATAGAAAGCTCAGAAATCCAGGACAAAGTTATTGTATGGAAGCTAAGAGAAATAATTAATGGGTTTAGGCGTTCGACATAAAGGGCGATGAACTGATTTCAAATGACTGAGAATATTCAGTTAGATAGCATGTGATCTATATTGCGACAATCCGTTGTGATTAATACTTGTCCTTTCAAATACGTAATATATAGATCTGTCCAATCTACTAGTAACTGACAGAGAACTCCATTTGAACAGTAAGATATGAACTAGAAATGTTAACTAGAAATCGGAGATTGCATATGGAAATTCTCAGTCAAGTTTGCGAATGATTTTCACTGCAAAACACTTAAATGCTACGAATTTACAATTTATTTTATCTTGAGCAGATGAATTCAGATACACAATTATAAGAGTCGATTGATATTTAATTTTTTTTTCTAATGATAGATAGAAAAGTTAACTAGTCTGCTTCTATTAATTAATCGTTTATATTACTTAATCTTTGAAATGAAACCTATAATCACAAAAAAAAGCCTCTGCAAAGATGCTTATTAAAATTGCAAATATTGATAAAACAAACTTTCTTTGAAAGAGTTCAGCAATCATTTTATTTTTCATTGATTTCATTCTCACAAAAAATATGCATTAATTCAATCATACATTCAATACTATTTTCAATTTTTAACATCTAATTCTGAATGAATTTCATATATAAAATAATATAAAAAAATTAATTTTATTATATTATTAATTACATTAATGAAAATTAACTAAGCAATAAATCAAAAAAATAAAGTTATTCATTGGATTAAGAAAATGTAATTAATAGTAAAGAATGTACATTTCATATTTTCTCTATGATTTTTGTTAAGTACAGTGTATTATTTTTATTTTTCTGGATTCAATTAAAAAATTATAAGAAAAATTTAAATAGAATTACTCAAAATTGCAATTCATTAAAATATTTAACAAATTATATTTTAAATGAATTTTTTAAATAGTATGTTTAATATTTGAAGAATTCGTATAGCAGATGAAGAAAGCATTTAAAAGAGAAAACGATTCCTCATAAAAATGTTCTATTTCCGAAATTAATTAAGAAATATTATTTATTGCTAGATATGTGACTTTCTAATATTTCCTTTATTTTAAAGAAAATGAAAATAAGTGCAGGAATGAAAAAAAAAATATTTAACACTTTTAAACTCCGGTAAATTATGGCTATAAAGACATTTATATAAAGGGAAACAATGTGACTTTTAAATAGTCTTCTGTATTTACAATAAGTTAAAAAATCAAATTATATCCTTTGTATAATTTTAATTTGTTTGTATAAAAATATCTTGATAAATGTGTAGTTATTAAGATCTATTTAAAATCTGAGGTACCCAAATATGACTCTTATTAACTTCTAAATCAGCACAAAATAAACTTGTAAATAATACATCAATAAATTAATCAAATCTCTATTTAGAAACCATTAAAATATTTTGATTATTCTATAGCGTGCTATTTTATGTTTTATCAAAATATCTTTCAAAATCATTAAGCTAAATCTCTATTTTTCATTGTATAATGTTATAATTAATTTAAATAAAATTTGCCATTATATATTATCAATCAATGAGAAAACTTAATGAAAAGCATTTTTAATAATAAATGGAACAATCTGTGTGAAAATGATGCATTGCTGTATTTAGAACTAGCCGCATTTGGCGACCAGCCGGTTCGCCAATATTACCGCTCGCTACAATTTTCAATTAAATATTTTAAGTAACTGGTCTCTTAATAGATTCTCAAACAAAACAATTTTAATCTTCAAATTTTGATAGTCATACCAAACTTATACTGTTGTTTAGATTGTTTCGTTCAATTTACTCTATATATTTTGCTAATTTGTTGTCATTTCCGGTAAAACGTCAACTTTAATTTAAAGTGAAAATGATGAAATTGCAATTAATATAAAGATATTTTTTAATAAAACCAAACGTTTTATTTTATTTATCATCTTTATTGCTATTTATTTATTACTATTATTATTGAATATGAGTATTGCAAACAGAATATCTCGGTATTTAAGTCTTATGTGAACTACAAAATATTTTTGATAATTTATGTAATATCTCAAACAATAATTTAACAAAAATTTCTCAGATTTAGCATAAAATTCAGTTTTTAGTTTTGCTTTCAAAAGGATTGAAATGAAATCAATAATAATATTTTGTTCCAGCCTATAAATATATTTCAAAAATTATGAAATCTAAATTTAATGCAGTAAGGTATCATATTCTGAGAAATATTCTGGACACACCAAATTTTAAATAAATGAATGAATGTTTCTATTTTCCACGATCAAACGCGTATTTTTTTTTAAACGATCGATGGAAAATCTAAAATTATCCTTTTTTTTTTTTATTGAATAGTGATATTCAAATTTTCATAAATCAGTCAGTTTAAGTGAGTGATTTAGTTGAATGGAAATTAACTCTTTTTTCTTTAAAATATTAGTGTTTCAAGAGCATTTTGTTATTCGTGATTTCGACAGCAGAAGCTTTATGTAAAATCAAAAATTCGTTATTTATTAGAGCATTTATTGAATTAAGTTACATAAAATATAATCATTTTTCTATTTAAACCATTTTAGTAAATCTGTTGTGTTCGTGCGTCAACAAAAATAGAATGCAGACAAACTTATTATGAAACTAAATCTTATTACATTATAGATAATATTATCAAATCTACATCAACTTATTTTCATTCAAAATTCTAGCATCTTTTTTAAACAACAAATTAAAAGTTTCAAAAATATCACTGTTGCCAATCTGAATTTCACAACTATTTACAAAATAAAATTTATAATTATTAAAATAATCGTTTGCTACTTTTAAATAAAATATTTACGATTTATGTCGCAACAGATCTGTGTCTTACTAAAGGTTTACAAATTAGATGTGTGGCCATGATTTGAATGGATATCTTGTTCATATTAAACAAAACTTGCCTTAAAATAAAACTTATTTATTGGATTAATAATATAGAGAGTGTAAAAGATCGAAAAAGAATTTTTCTTGAATTTATTTTTTAGAAAAAATAATATTTCATATTTGTTTCATTTCCTACAGACACGTGACGAAAATTATATTTTTGCAGATTTCATTTCCAAAAAGATTTAATTTATTTTTAATTGGAGTTTTAATCAATGTGATGGCAACACTTTGAAAAAAGCTATTTTTTTTCTCCTGAATGCGAAACGTGCTTAATCCTCATTTTTATTTTTGACGAAAAAAATTATTGAAAAACATAGTTAAAATATTTATTTAAAAATTCATTAAAAATAGAAATTTAATTTTAAGATTAAAACAGTAGTATCATTTAAAAGATAAATTTTTGATCGTTAACTTCATGTAAAAATCTTTTTTGTGCGGTAATATTTTCGGAAGTTATGGCAGAAACACATCAAAATTTCGCTTAATTTTTAAATAAATAAAATTCTAATTAAAAATTCGAAAAAATAACCCCCAGGTGCACATTCCCGGCCTCCAAGGTATACACGTGCCAAATTTGGTAGCTGTAGGTTGAATGGTCTGGCTTGTAGAGCGCCAACACACACACACACACACACATTGAGATTTATTATAAGTATAGATAACTTTTGTGCCAGACAGCAAAGAAATCTCAAATCTCTTAATATTAATATTTAACATAATTTATTTAAAGATAAGATAGAAAGAAATTGATTATTCAATTAGTATTTTTGTTATCAAAGAGTATTGTAACAAGAAACTGATAACAGTAGATAAAAAAATTAAATACGATTCTTTCATTAAATTTCAAGCATGATATTTTACGTTAGGATTTTTTAGCTCTGAAATGGCCCAATTCACTTCTATCGCTTAATATGTTCTACGTAAAAAGAAATGGCCTTTTTTGTCTTGCAATCAAGAACCTTTGCTCTTTAAAAACAATTACTTTTCAGTTTTGAAATGAAACTCTTCGGGCTGCTAAGATGAAGAGTCTGATAGAAATAAACTAATTTAATTGTAAAAGACTAAAGTGCTAAGACATGAATTTTTTATTTAATATCCTTAATGTTTGAACAGTTTTCTTTACAAAACTACTTGAATTTTTTAAGTATATTTTTGAGAAGTTACTCTGATTTTTATATTTGCATTTCTATATTCTTTAATGCTATTTTATATCGTAAATGCGTTTCTAAAATTTTAATCTTTGGTTGAATTTTCTTGCAAAATACTTCATAAATTAAAACATAATTAACATTTTTTGTTAAAATTTGGTGTGATAATTTCTTAATTTGTTCAACAGTTTCTGATCCAGGATATAAGCAGACCATTCATTTAGAAATAATTTACAGTTGTTTCATTATTTATCAATGACAAAACCCTGAAAATTTCCTGTTATTTAGCAATAAAACCTCAATATTTAAAGAATGGAAAGAAATATTGCCTATATTTTAGTTCAAGAACTAGATAATATATTTCCTAATCTACTGGAAAATTTTTAAGCAAATAATTTGATAAAAATCTAAACTAAAGATTTTTTTTGTTCCATATCTCTTTTTAGCCAAAAAAGCCTTTTTTTCTAATTAAAAGGAAGGTTTTTATCATTTAAGTTAAGTTTATTTAAGTTACATTAAGTTTTGGTTTCATATCGCAATTAATTGCTTTGCCGTTAGGAGCTTGTGCGCCAAATTCAGTTCGAATTCCTCGATAAGTGTAGAATAGTTTAGAATCCAGACAGACATTCATTCCACTCTCTCTCATATTTATATATTGTAACATATTTAATAGGACATTATCTTTATTTGAGAAAAGTAAACTATTCATTGTATTTTAATACATTTCATATTTTAAATGCGGAATTATTTTTTCAATAAGAGATAAGGGAAAGTAGTGAATAAACCTGTATTAAATAAGGCATTTGTTTTTCAAAGGTACTTAGAATTAATAAGGCTTGAAATTTGGAAGAAAAGAATGAAAAGTTAAATATTATAAACTAATAGGATTAATACATTTATCAATATAATATGACAAGACATAATGGATATAATCAAAATAAAAAAAAATAAACATAAAAATAAATATTTATTTTATCATTTGTCATTTGATCGAAATCATAATACTCTGTTTCTAATTGATTCACCTTGAAGTTTAATTTTCATAAGCCCCTAGAAAATAGAACGTCTTAACTCTTCTTTGGCATGAGTAATAATTTTGATTGGGAAGAAACCAATTACTAAATCATCGAACGAGTAAATCCTAAATTAATGAGTGTTTTCTCAAAGGCGATGAAGATTTCAAGAGTAATTAGGAAACAGTTCAACGAAGTTTCTAGAAAATGTGAGAGAAGGTGACGACAGTTTTAGGAAAGAGTAATTTACCATTAATGGAAGTTAGTAGTGCCCTCCTTGTTAATGTGTAACCCCGTAGGCAATACTGATATGAGCAGGATGACTCACTGATTATGTTATTAATATTTTTATTTCAAATAATTTTAATAATAATGGGTCGTAATAAATCAAAGTTTATGAAACTTCTTGAAAATCAAGATCCAAATCGACAGTTTTATATTTCTCATATCAATATTTGGATTACTTTCCTGGAATTTGCTTTGTTTTTTCTTTCAGAACAGTGTTTACTTGTATTCGAAATCTGTCTTCGTGCTGTAACTGTATCAATAAACAGTTTTTTTTATTGAAATCAACACAGTTTGTATAAGTATTACTGTCTATTCTTACCTCTTTTGGAAAACAGTACTAATTTGGTGACTAGAAATCAGATTAAATCAGAATCAGATCTTTTGAGGACAAATGGTTAAATTATTTTAAAAATCAATGCAAAGATTTGAAAGACTATTGCTCAAATCCTCTTTTGCACCACGTAGGACTAGGAAACCTTCATCAGTCTGTTGAAGTATGCATAAACGCATGCTTTTGTAAAAATTTCACTAACACTTCGAAAATAATATATACTTGCTTTGGAAGCATTTCATAAAGCAAAGCATCTGTTTTCTTTTTTTCTTCAATAAGCTGGTCTGTTCTTTCATCCACTAAGGCTTCCAAATTATTAGCATATTTCTCCATCATCGCCAACATGTTGTCGAAGATGTTAGGTTTCCTATAAATATTTCATATTTTGAGAAATATTTAATGTTGTTATAATTTACAACAAATATATTCGGTTTATTTTAGCGAATCAAGAATGTTTAATTAATTTGAATTTAATTTGAATGTTTTGATTTAAAAATTAAGAAAAAATATGTGATTTAATATATGATTGAAATTATATTTCGACTATTATAATAATTGAAATTTTCATATACGTCTCAAAATTATGTGTAAAACTTAAAACTGGATTAGAATTTCCTTGTTTAGTGCAGTTTAAATTTATTTAACAATTAATTTCACGAATAATTTGTTTAAATTTGTTTCATTATTTGGTAAAATAAAAAATATTTTATTGGAATATTAAAAAATATCAAAAAGTGATATAGAGGCAAAGCAAGAACTTTAAAAGTTTAATTAGGCATTATTGATAATCAAATATGAATGCAACATAATATTGTCACGAAGATGCAAAGAATAACAAGTCCGAAAGTAACACTATGTCAAATTTATTAGCTTTAAGCAATTCGTAACATGCAGGCGAAGAAATGATACCACTGCTTGTGGAACTCAGACTTTATACCTTTACAGAATAATCTAGAATTATAAAGAAGGTTATAGAAAGTTCCAGAAGCTTCTAGAACATTAACAAATTAATAATAAGAAATTCAAAATAAAGATAAACCTTTAAATTAATGCCACTTGGCTGGGATTCGAACCCTCGACTTTGTGCGTCGCAAGAAATTAGAAAAATTATTTTAATCGAACAAAAGGAGCTTGAAATTCTTTGCGTTACACATTTAAAAATTTTTTATTTTAAAAACACATTGTAAATAAAGAAAGAGATAAGAAAAAATGTGAATTTTCAAATTCAGTAAAATACTATATATTATTGAAGTGTCGGCTGATAAATAGATAAGAATTTAAATATTTTTTCTTCTATTTTTGAAATTTCTGGTAATATAAATCAACGCATACGACGCTAAATTTGACATTAATATTTTTACCATCAAATTATTCATGTTTCAAAATATACATCTCAGAACAATTCGAAGAAGAATGATGAATTTCAATAAGACATATTTAAGGCATCTGAATACTAAATTTTTTCTAAAAATTGCAAATTTATCCTTAATTTGCACTCAATAGGAATTAGTTTAATCTCCTTAGTATATTATTAAAACTCCCTTCTACAAAAAATTCTGGATGCAAAACTACAAACAAAAAATGGCGTATTGTAACTGTAACTGAAAAATGACAAAAGGAATAACCGAAATGAAATTGCATGTGGAAAGGGATTAAATAGAATCAATTTTACTTACATCCCTTTCCGCATAGGTCTCAATTTCGTTCGAATAGTTTTGAAGTCGGGTCGATCCTCTGGCTCCTCTGCCCAGCATTCTTGCATGCAATCAACAACACAATCGAAAGAATCCTCTAGTTTAGAGATCTTCGGACGAAACGGTGGATTCCGATCTCTTCTCATCACGCATTTAATAATTTCTAAAAAAAATGAGTATACTCATGATTAGGTTTAAAGAAATTATTAAAGATTTTTGAAAATAAAATTACTATTTAGCCCATATATGGAGAATTTCTTGTTGATACAAAATGAACAAGGCGTAGTTATTCCCAAATATGAGACTCAGCAATATAGAAACAGTTAACGTTTAATTCTGGATTGGAGGATATTACAATAAAAAGAAAACACGTGACACAAAAATAATAATGTTATTACATATTGTTACGAAATTTCTTTACTGGGGTTCGTTTGGATAGTGGAAGTTATATGGTGTGGAGAACGCTCAATCAGTAGGCAGAAGTAGAATAAAAACAACGACGTTTATTTACACGAAGACACACAGGACAGCACAAACGACAACTATATACAGCACAGAAGACGATTATCTTCACCCGAGACGTGTAGCATACACAGCAGCATACAACCAGAATCTATTGCAGAGAGTAGCGCGCAGCTCAGTTCAGCACTAGCTTGCCTCAGTCGCTTCCGACTCCTCCGTCTTCTACTTCTCCGACTCTGGCTCGGATTACTGACTTGACTTCTCTGGCAGTGCAGCCCCTTTTATAGGTCTCAGGAGGCGGGGCTAGAAGCCTCTCAACCAATCAGGAACGTTCGAGGCGTATCTCGGTTCCTACTGGACGGATCGGGAAAATTCTCGAAGTTTCGGGTATAATCTATTTTGGCGCCAAAGTCGCCAAATTGGTCGCCAAGTCTCCAAATGGTCGCCAAGTTTGTCGCCAAGCTCTGGGACCCCCGACACGATGCCCAGACTCTGTTCCATAGAGATGACTGTAAAACATTCTTTCCAATGATGGAACCAACTATGCTGGGAAGCAGCATTACGGATTCGTAACAATATGTATAATTCTTATTGTTTAAATAATGCTCAGTTTACCAATATTTATTACGGAGCTTATATTGGCCTCCTTAAAATGTAGTTTGCGATAATTGCTGACAATTAGAAATCTACAAAAATTTGCAATAAGATTGCATGCATTTAGATGCATTAGCTTATGATCTTCAGAATAAAATTTACCAAGAGAATTTAATTTTTAAAATGTATATCATCAGTCAACAATGATTACCACTGTTTGAACAAATATTATATCGATAGATATCAATGCAGCATGATGAAACGAAAAATACAATCATCGATGAAGGCTGTCGTTCAGATTGTAGGTTCATTGTCTGTTATCGTTAACTACATGGCATTTAACGTGTTAAATAATTCCATAAGCGAGTCTTTATCTCCAAATTTCTGCAAATTTTAAATTAAATATCATATAGAAGGAAATATTATGGAGTTGTTACTCGATGTAATTGAAAAAAAAAAATAAAGTTTCGATAAACTTATCGAAATAATGTTTCATGGTGGGAATTTTCAAAAGTTTAAGTTTCCAATTTCACTATCCCCTTCTGATTTTTTATGCATATTCATAAATATTTAATATAAAAAGATATGATTTCTCTGATATTTGTAATGAGATAATTTAGAAACATTGCAAACAATCACTACTTTTTTCTAACTGAACGTTTAAGATTCTTTCAAATATATTTGTATAAAATATATTTTGAATTCATTCTTGCTGTTTATTTCTAACATATTATGCACTTTTCTGCATAATACCATGTTACAATGTAGAAGAGTCAAGATTTGGTAAAAGGAGTTTTGTTTAGAAAATGTTTAAAGATTAATAAAACCTTTGTTTTCAGTTATAAGTGAGAGTTTTGTTATTACCAGAAGATGTCTTGTCTGTTTGACCAAATGGACCACTGCGAGCCATGATTTCGTACAAAATGATGCCAAATGAGTAAACATCTCCCTTTTGTGTTCCTGAAGGTCTGGCATTTGGATCTCGTAGTAACTCCGGTGCTTTCCAAAGCAGTTCTGAAAAAAAATGTATAATTTTGTATAAAATCTTGCATGTTCTGTAAATTTAACAGAAGTTATTTTATTCTTGTCGCAATACATTAATAGCCGGTGGTTCTCTAATTTTGATTAAATAACATGAAAATGATTACACATTTGCAAATTGCAATTGTAATTAGACATTACATTATTTGCAAATCATTTGAAATAAAGGTTTGGAACATAAAATGTGACGAATATAAAAGTAATTACTTTCCTTTTTCGTTTATCGATTTCAAAATTTATGAGATCTTTAATATTTTTTAGATTGTTTTATAAGCATTCAAGTTGTAAATAAGGTCACAAAACATTTCAAATATATAGAAAAATTAAATTAAATCTGTTTAAAGAAACTATGAAGCAGACAAAAATACTTCAATGTTATATTTAATTTATTTTTTTACAACGTAGATTATTCTTTTCATTTAAATAAAAATTAGCATTTGAAGATCATAGTTACTCGTTTAAAATTCGGTTTAAAGAATTTCTTGTAATAAAAAAACTCTTTTAAGTAACTAATACTATCATTCCGGGCAAGCTAACAATTAATTTATTATTACATACATTTCAATAGAAACAATTTTAACCATAGTTTATAGCTTATTTATTTGTAGATAAAGAGGATGCGTAATTTACTAATTACTTTTTATTGTCATTGTATTTCTTGCGCATAATATAGTAACTTCTTTTCGTGCAAGTCTGAATTTCCTAATTATATAGTTGCGATGATGACAGAGATAGTAAATTCTCCAGCATGACAATAAATGCACAAGACCTAGCATTCCATTTTTCCCCGATTTCCATGTGTTGTAACAATTTACATGTTTATTTTTGAAAAAAAATCATGAAAATCTTTTAAAAATTTAATAAGTTAACTCTTATTTTTCTCTCGATTTGCTCTAATGTAATTTGCAACTATTGTCATGAAATAAAATTAAAAAAAAAATCATTTATCAATTCGTCATATTTTTGAGCTTCTTAGGCACGTAACAATAAACATGGAAACAAATGATTATCTCACAGATGGATTTGGTTTAAAATTTAATATATGTTTACACTTTTGATAATAAAATTACGTACGCAGGATTAATGCATTCAGCTATATCTATGAGCTAATTCAATTACCATGTTTATAAACAACCAAGGATCTTCCAAACACGTGACTTTCGGACTCGGGGAGACTTAAAGCTTAATAATTTGTCAAAATCCAGAGGTTAAATCTTTTACCGATTCAATACTTTTTCATTTTATTCGTATAAAAGGACTACTTTATGCGATAATATAGATAAAGGAAATTTTCAGGCTATTTATTGTTTTAGAAGAAAATTACCATTACCAAAAAATTAAAAAATTATGTTAAATTTAAGCAAGATTCACATCCGACATATTTCTCATTCTTACGGCACAATTAATTTTTATATATATATATATATATATATATACATTCTTTCCTAGTCGTTTTGAAAGAGCTAATTTTTAAACCATTAAAGATAAGCATATATTTTCAGTTGAAAAAAAAGTTGTAGCATAATAGAATCTTTTTCACAATTAAAGCATCTGCATAACATAATTCAAGAAACGTCGCGGGAAAAGTAAGACGCTACTGCAATAATTTCAACAATTTTTATTAATCCTCACCTGAATTAAAAACAATACAGCTTGTAATTATATTTATCTTAATAATTTGTATTATTTATAAATAATTTTATTTTAATATAAAAGGCATCATATTATGAAGTTACCTTTCTATAACCATTAATATCTCTAATAATCATTTACTCTATGCTTCAATTCTTGTAATAATTTTGTGTTTAGAAAATTCTTGAAAAAATTCAAACACTACAAAAAAAAGCTAGAAATATTAAGAATGCAAACTGAGAAAGTAATCAAAATAATTCTCCTAAAGATTACTTTAAAGCATGGTTTTGAAGTCATGGTTTTTCAAGAAAGACTCACTTATAAATAATTTATAGAATTTAATTTATTGGTAAGTTAAATTCGATTTATCTCAGAAAAATCATGTTTATAACAGAGCAGGATTCTCAATATTTTAATTCATGTTCATTTATTATATTTATTCTCTTCTATAAAATATATTCTCTATAAAATATATAAAAATTCAAATATAGAAAAATATTAAATTATTTATTCGCTATCGTCATGCCATATATGAAATATTTTTAAAAACTAATTTATAACATACCAGGGAATTATTGCAATATATCTGCACTTTTTCTTTAATAATATAATTGTCTTCATTTAAAAAATATTTCCTGTAATTCGTTAAGTCAAAAAAATATGTTTTGCATTAGAAGAGGAAGAGTTATTTGGTATAAGCAAAATAAAATCAAATATATAATGCAAATACAATCTATTTTCTAACAATTCCACAATGAGGTTCACTAAAAACAGAGTCTCCTTTTGATGTTTGCAGAAGTTCTCCGTCATACACTATATTATACTACTTATATTTTTAAAAAAAGAAAGTAAAAATGCTGATATAACAAGAATAGTTTCTATATTGCAAATATAGAATAATATTATTTGTTCTAAATTTAGATAAAAGGCAAAAATTTTCTTTTATCGAAATCCTACAAAACATAAAACATATCCGACAAAATACAAAATCCTACAAAAACTCATGAAACATCCAACACGTAATTACTTGTATATTGCAGGTAATTCACTTTTAATCCCAAAAAATAAATATTTTTACCGAAATCCAGCAGTATCGAAAAGTATGAGCATATATATATATATATATTTAAACACTAAGGTCAGATAAATTACCTTTTTCCAAAATAACTCTAATACGTGTTTGGAAGTTATCTACTTTCTTTTTTCCTGCTAAAAATCATTTTTGAAGATATGAATTTGAAGGCTTGATGTCATCAAATATAATTAACACTTTAAAAATTTTACAATAATCTGAAAGAATGTGTGTCTGTTTTATTCAATAACTAAACGAAATTTGATGAAATCAAAGGATATACTTTTGAGTATTCAGAATATTTATGTATGTATCAGATTTGTCATAAACCTAAATTACTTGCGATGAAAATATATTAGACATTAAATATATGTATCTACGATTTAATACTATTTTCTTCTTAATTCAGGTTTAATTTTTTTCATCAAATAATTTAATGAGTATGTACTTAAACATTTAATACATGCAATATTCTTTAATCATCTAATGGAAATAATCAAAACACAATTTTAGAAATATTTATTCCTTTTTAATTAAAAAAAATTACTTACAAATATTGTCAGAATTTCAAAACTCTTATCTTCTGAATTATGTATGCTTTCTCGAAGGCCTGTCACTTTCAATTATTAAATATGTCTCTATCATTTAATTAATATTTACGTCAATAAATATTTAAATTCTAGAAGAAATGAGTTATTTATATTTAGGTACAATATGTGAACAGTATTTTTTACTCACAAATTAGCTTAAAAAGAGGATTTTCATTTACAATCTAAATTTTCCTTTTTAAAAAATAAATAACATTTTTAACAATAACAATGAATATTATATATAAATGATATAATATTCATTCATAAAGAATAATATTATATCATTTATAATTAATTATAAAACTAATAGTTGTAAAATCATTATGGGAAGCATTCCTGACTCATATATATATATCTGCAATTTAGGAAGAGGAAAAAATTCTCTTATATTTAGCATTAACATACAAAGGAGGTTGTTTGTTGCATCAAGTAAAACGAAATAAACATGGAAATTATTCATTAATTAGTGTGTTTCGAAAACATCTGTAAATAAAAGAAGTCATCATATTTTAATATCAATTCCAAAAAATAAAAAAATATATATATAAACATGCTTAATCATCAGAAAGAATTCTTTAAATATACTTAAAATAAGATTTTTTTTTAGGTTAAATATTCATCTCTAGCAAGACAACCATAATCTGAAATAATTTATGAAATTTTGTAAAGAATTACAACCAGTGAAAGTATATAAACTGCCTTGGCGTAGTTAATGAGAGAATATTTACTACAATGTTATTTTAAACCATCTAAAAATCGTTACATTTAGTAAGGAATTCAATTTCATCATCTTTATGCTAGTGTCCAAGCTGCATATTATATTGATCTTTGTTTCGAAAACTGTAGTTAAACTTCAGTCCCATTTCATTTTATTCATTTGTTTATTTCACAAACGACTCATTTTTTATTACTGAATATTGATTGCACATGGTATTATAAAAAACAATTATGTTAAAATATCGAAAATTTTCATCCAAGACAGACATATTGAATATACCATGAGGCAGGCGAGAGGAAATAAATAATAAGATGCTATGACTTGAACAAATTGTTGATGTTAACATCCTATGTCAGCAACAAATAAGAAAACAAAAATAAAGCAAATTTATATAGATCAGCAAAAGTTACACTGAAATAGGACAGCACCAGACGACATATATTTTCCTTGACTTGTCAGTTAGTAAGAAAGTTTCGAAATGTCCCCATATAGTTTTGATTTTCATTCTATCATTATTTATCTGTCTGAAGAAACACTCTAAATAGTATAAAACTAAATTTTAAAAAAGATTTTTAAGAAAGCCAGTTGATTTTGTTGTTTGTCGCATTGTTTTAAAAGTTACGCCGTAGACAGTGTATTATTTTATGAAAAAGTAAGAAATTAATGAATCAAGAAATCTTAAACAGCTACTTAAATTTATCCAAAAGGTGATAAAAAGATTTTTTTATCCATGGCAATATTTTATAATTGAAACTTTGCGTCGCCTTATTTCTTATGCTTATATTAAAATAAATAAGCAGAAAACTTTATAAATTATTAATATAATAAAATTGTATATACAATCTTATAAATTTTCTTGTTTCTCAATTAATCTTTTTACTTTATAATTTCATTTTATTTTTAATTTTTATACTATGGATGTTTAATTCAGAGAATTAGTATGTATCTGTAAATTGTAAAAATATAAAATATGAAATTAAAAATACAAGCAATAAAATCAAAAATACACTTGTCTTGACATTTCCTAGTTTTCGGAGTGATTAATGGGAAGTGTTTATGAGAACTTCAATACTGCTTATTTAACACCGTATTATGAGCCATTAAATAGTATGTATTCAATCTTGAGAAAGATTATTGCATTCTATTTATTCCATTATTTTTTTTTTGACATTTCTATTTTGCAATTAATACATTTGTGTATGATTTTTAATTTCGTAAATTAATATTAGAAATAAAACAAATGCTTCAGATTTTTTTCTTTCCTTCCCAGGTTACTTCATACTGGTTATTATATATATTCCTTCATCACGGGCATCTTATATAAAAAACTAGAAACAAAAGGTAAGAAAATATTATATTTCTTGATTCTAAGTTTTCAATTATTTTGAATCTCTGAAAAGTTATGTTAATTTTTTAATGTATTATTAAAAAGATGTACTATTTACTCTATGATACTGGCGAAGTTATAAAAGATACTATTTGAGTACAATCTTTGGCGATTTTTTTGTTAATTAATCACTGAAATATATTAAAAAAACTGAAACATCAAAAATCTAAATGTGTATTCCAGATACCAATTTTCTGAATCAATTAAAAATCAAAATTGGCATAGACCACAATCTTAGTCACAGAAATTGGATATAAAATTTCATATACATTTAAATTGTAGAGTTTTCGTGTCAACGTGTTTATACACTTGCGAAAGTACAGACTTACAGACGTACAACTGTTTGATGGTTTTGGCTCCAAATTGACACTATTTTACACTTTAGATCTGCGAACTAAATCGTATCCATGTAGTCTTCTTCATTTTGTAGTTGTCATATTAACTTCCACTCGAATAGACATATTTCCACGAAATTAACTCGGTTAGAAATTTGATAAAAATCTATAAATTTGAAATAGTCTTTTAACCAAATTTAATCCATTTAACTAATGCATTTATTATTATTATCCTAACTGACAGCCAGGCAAACCTAACTCCAAAATTGATTTTTAGGATTACAAGAGATGGAAACAATAGGATTCTTCAAAATCTCAAATTCGAATTTTCTAACAATTTTGTACATTCTCTTTGGATATTTTATATATTAGAATGAAAAAAGGGATTAAATTAGCAGAATTATTTCAATAAAAGAAAGATATGAAGGATATTCACTAAAGATAGATATCTAATGATCCATTTTATTGTTAAAATAAGAGCTCATATAATATTTGAAATAAATTTCAATAATTTGTCTTTGGTCTGCGCACTCTTAATTTCAATTTATTTTATTAAAACATTGGATCAGAATATAAAAGAATTACATTTACTATTTTTTCGTATATAATAAGAAATTGAAAAAATACTAATTATGAATATTTATCTGGAAACTAGCTATAAAATATATTAGAAATGGATGCAGCTTCGTAGTAAAATATTTCTCATTTGTTATATCAAGAGATTTCAACACCATCGAATGCTAGCTACGTCTCTCTCATCGTGACATCAATGACATATAAAATCCAACCTTACTTAAAAAGGGAGGAGTCTTCAGCCAGCTTTTCGGATTAGAAGTAAAAAAAAATATGCTGCTAAAGGGTATCTGAAAAAAAAATGGCTTTCAACATGGTATGGTTGTGACCATTTATGTTTTCTAATACCGAAAATTCTTCCCGAATTATTTTTAATTTTACCCTTTTTCTCAATCTTTTTCTATAACCCTAGTTCTTGTTTAACGTTATCGACGTGGTATTTTTGCCATCTGTCTTACATTCATAAACTCGGTAATCCTAGAACAATGAATAGAAAAAAGCTCATTTAATATTTGCTGTAGGAAACGACATTAATATTTAACCTATAAAATAATTTATAAAATACTTTATAATACTAAAATACAATAACAGAGTTCAGTTATTGAAAAAGAATGTATAAAAATAAAGGCAGCTTTTTGCTGTTCCTTTGTTTTGCTTTCGTATAAAAATGTATAAGTGATAAGCCTGAGATTTATATTATTATTTCAGCTTAGCTAAAATATAAGTAGAGAAACATAAAACGTTTAAAATAGTTCACCTATACAAAATCTGAGAATTTCATTTCAAAAATTTGATTATTGATGGACGCTTTCGTCTGTCTTCTGAATCAAATTACTTTTTCATTCCATGAAGTGACTCTTAAAGTTTATCAATATTCCATAACGAAATTCAGTGAGGAAATTTCTCATCTTAAGTTTACTTATTTTTTCTTTATAGCTAATTTAATTCATCAAAATGCTCATTTCTATAGAAATTTTATTTTTTATTATTTCGTTATATATAAATTTCGTTCATCACTAAAACTAAGAACAGGAAAATCTCTGGGAAAAGAACTATAAAGAATAATAATGAAATGTGAAGTAATGGTCGCTGCTATATTGTTATGGAAAAAAGAATAAAGAAATCCCATTTCTGTAGACTTAATGAAGTTCAAGTTAAGATGGAAAGTTCAAGCATTTCATTCTCTTTTATTATCCTTGTAGCATAAGTTTTGTATAGACTTTATCCGTTTTCTGATATGACCCTCTGAAATATCCTCCGATATTATCCATGGAACTTTTCATTTATACAGCAATTATTCTCATATAATTTTGACACATTATACTTGATATACTGATTTTAATAGTTTCAAATTCGATATTATATGGATTCGGAATGGTCCTGGAACGTATTTTGGACAGTATGAGTAGATTTTTATCTGTATATCTCAATACACATAAATGTCGATTTGGGATTTAAAGTATCATGATTTATTTAAGATTATCACCTTATCTGTACGATAAACATCTGTTCGATGTGAGTTTTTTATAATATTTATTCTTGGTCTGTGTTTCTTTAAAGAACTAACTGCGAGAGGGTAATTTATTCCAAGACTAATTCTTTGGATAGTAATACTGATCGCTGTAAAGAAAAGAAATGATTCTGGCATTTATAAGTACATAAGTATTTTTCATTTATTCAAGATGGGTCCTCATTAAGCATAAGCTATTATGTTAAGAATACTACGCAAAAGATTTTTAGAATAGAGAGCTTAAATAACAGCGCACTTACATCACATCAGGAGTCTGCCTTCTCCATACTAATAAATACAAGTTATGACTACGGAGATATATGAAATTAAGTTGGATACAGAAATCCAAGGATTGGTCCTGTTATTAAAGACAGTGTTTTGCAGAATTGCTTCACATTAGTAAACATACAATTTGTTCTTAGGGAATATCTAATCTTGTAATTTCAGACGGTATATAATAACAATAACGGCTATTATAAAAAGAAATTCGTTGTTGTAACCAAAAAGTGCACATATTTTTAATTTGCAACTTATAAATATTACTCACTTTGTACCTATGCTTAGCACTATTTTATTAGATATTTTCCCTGATCATTTCTCGAGTCATTCATAGAATTCTACACTTCTTCTACATAAATAATTGCAATTGTTATGGCAGTGAGTCCAAGAACCAGAAATCAAAAAATCCCTGCATTGCTGAAAATTGAATCCCAATTCAACTCATCTTGAATTTATAGAGTAAAGCTTTGAAATTTCTATATCGAAGGATATATCCCGCATGTATTTACCCACGGTATTACATTAAAAGTACTTTATTTCATTAAAAAAGTATTTTAAATCTGTTACTTCTTTTTGAATAACAATCTATAAAATAAAATCAAAATGTAAGGAAAATTCTCAGTGGATTCTGTCCACAGAAAGGGAAATTTATCATAATTAAGAATGTTTGAAGCATATATTTTTACATCGAAAGCATATAATAGTGTCAACATTTTATGAATGTGAATAATGAGCTATTAAATGCCCCTATTGAAATTAAGTTTGAATAAATGAAAGATACTTTGGCATTTGAGGATAATTTATTCACTGACGCGAAGAATTCTTTATTATCCAAAACAGGATTAGCAACTTTGTTTTCATTTAAATTCAGGAATAGAAGCAGAAAACTTGAATTGATGTAACTTTGCCTGGGAACTTTTGGAAGATTTAATTTCAGACTGTTGATTAATTAGAACATTTTATTTAGCACCTTTCATCGTGGAGAATAAAACTGACTTTTATCCTAAAATGCCAGTTTAATTTTATGTTAGAAGATTTAGTTTCTTTATTCTAAAACAAATATTACGATAAACCACATGTCAGAATAATTACTTTGAATTTTATCAATAATTGATAATATCTACAAAATCAATAATTAATTTTGCATTGTAGAAAAATTAAATATTCATTCAGGTCTGGTCAGATTGTGGTTTTACAGGTTTTGCTTATATGAACATTCAACTAATTGAAATGGTAAACTATTAGTTTCCTGAAAAACTATCAATTAAAATGGTAAAAAATATCAGCGTTTAAAAAGAATAAGAAAAAAATATAGTGTTGGCACCTTATTTTCAACGCAACAGGTGTTATCTCTCATCATCATGCGTTAAGTTCCGATTCTAATTACAAATTTGTGATTCCGAAACCGATTGTTTAAACCATTTCTTGATAAAGGTTTATTAATTACATACCACTTTATATAGCAAATGAAATATTTGGTATGCACAAACATTATAAAAGATTTTTCACATTTTTGAAATGAATATTTTAGTGCTTCTTGTTATGGTTTTGAACTCGATTTTGTAAATACATTGAAATAATAGAAACATAAATGAGAAATGTTGCTGATCAGTTTTATATGCGCAAAACAAAATAAGGTAATTGTCTTTTATGTCTTTAATTCGTGATTCTTTTGAAATAAAAGATACGGTGTAACAGGAACTAACCTTCTTCAAATATTGCCTCTCACAAAGTTTTCTCTGAATTGAAAACAAATTCTTAATGTTTGCAGAAAGTAAAGTTGAATTTTTTTCTCTGCAAGATAAATTTACAAAATTTCGTATTCTTAATTTCCCTCGAGAATACATTTTTTCTGTTTTGGCGGTAAAGCAGTAACGGATTTAAGAGCAAGAGTGTGTAGAAAATATTTTAATATTTGACGTAATTATATGAAAGAAAACGTGAATAATTAATTTTCGATTATGTAGCCTTCAATAAATTTACAAATGTAGTTACGAATTTAGATAATAAATTGTCACATTAATCCGTTAAATAAAACGGATCTGCTACAAAGTTGCAGTTGTAAAATGCATCGCAGCAACACTTTACAAGTAAGTAAATCATCGATTAAATTTTTTTAAGTAAATCATTAATAAAAAATACATTCTTCTCGGCAGGTTTACTAAATGAATAATACATAAATATTGAGTAAAAACTCAATAAAAAAATACAAAGAGCCTAAATAAAGCTCATATTCATCAACTGTAAATAAACATGA
>JAPMOR010042325.1:169065-254999 GCA_026543865.1 Argiope aurantia
TATATATATATATATATATATATATATATATATATAATACAAAGGAATTTAAAAAAAAGGCTCAAAATTTTTATCAGCAAAAGTAAGATTTTATTAATCTGACTAAAACGATAAATCGTTATTTTCTGTAAATTTGTATTCAGTCTTAATACATTATCACTCTATATAAAATTATAATTTGTATTACTTTTATTAAATATAATTTAATTTTTTATTATTTTCGTCTTTTATTATTACTAACTGCATTTGGTGACGATCTGATGCTCTGGGATTAATGCCTGCTAAAAACTTAATTGTATATTTTGCATAATTATGACTTATTAATTTTTTCAAAAAAATATTTTTATTCTTCAAATAATGATAGCAATATAGTTTAAACCGTTTTAGAAGTCTTACATGATTTTACTCATTGTGCAATGCATTGTCCAAATTTTCTTTCAATATCTTTGAACATCCAATTATGGCACAAGGAAGAGCAGCAATATAAAATTTCATCTGTATTAAATCTTAATTGTAAGTTCAGAAAATTTAAAAAAAATAATAATAATTACTAAATTTGTGCTTCATATCGAAATATGTTCAGCACGGAAAAATAAGCCCACATTTCCTATCTTGATCATTAGCAATGGAAAAATATTAATAGCAACAATAAAAATGATTTGAATTTTATTTAAACTATGAAATATATTGTTATAAAATACGCCTAGCATATTTTTAATATTGAAAAGAAAATTATATCATCGAAAAGTGCGGAGAAAAATCCATTTCCATGATGCCTGTACTTTTTATAATCAACAATAATTTGACTATTATTTATGGCGTTTCGTTTCGGACATTTTCATTTTTTAAAGATGTTGAAGTTCTTGATTTATATACATCAGCTGTAATGAGGATTCCCCTGCCATGGATTATTCAATTTTCGCATATTTCTGAGTCTGATAGTCAATTTATCAAAATTTGCAGAAATTATTTACTTTCTAAAAAAGACCATCTTCTTTTTATTATCAATTTTAAGGATGATAAGAAGTTATCTTTTGATTTATTTGTGATTTACCCGCATTATTATGCCATAAAAAAATATAAAATTTAAAAAAATAGCTAAGTTTTAAGAACTCCTTCAATTTTTTGGCAACATATAAAAAAATTCATGGTTGTTAAAATTCCTTCCCAATGTAATATCGGATGATACTTTCAGCAGTTTTATACAAAATTGCTTAATGTTTACAAATCTGAAAAACGTTTTCAGCAAATTGCATCATATTTTTCTATTATATTGCGAAACAATTTAAAAATGTAAAGAAATATTTTACTCTTATTTCAACACAGAAAATAAATTATTATTCACTTTACTTTAATGAAATTGACAATGCACATTAAAAATACAATTTAATTTTAAATCATAGACGATTTTGTTTTGTTTAACTTGTTTTTAAATACTGAGTAGAATTTAAAACTATAATTATGGAAGGCTGAATGATTGAACATCGTAGATTTTTTTAAACTAAACATTATTATGTGTAATTATTACTCATTGATCCTAGAAAACCTGAAATATATATTCAGAAACATAATGAGAATAAAACTAAGATTTGTTTTTTACATAAGCATCTGTAATTAATTGGGACTTCATTAATAATTAATTAGTAATTTTAATAGTATCATGTATGTGCCTTTAATGAGTAATTTAAAAGTGAGTAGAGTCGAAAGAAAAAAACATATATTATCAAATGTAGAAGATTTAGTGTGTTCCGGATAATTGAAATGAATTTTTAAGCCTAAAGCACAAAATTCTAAAAAAAAAAAAGAAACATACAAAATTTAAAAAAAAAAAAAAAACGAAATTATTTTATTTGGTTGAAAATTTGAAAACGGCTGACTCAAGTTTTTTGATCAAAGTACTTTATCAGATTAAATCTCCGATTCGTCGATATTCCATTTTTTATGGAAATATTCCCCTAATACTAATTTTAAATTCTATGTGCTTGAATTCTACAGTGACCTTTTTTTTTTCCAAAAAAGAATTTATTTCTCTGAACTTTGTATGGAATGATTTTTAAACTTGGCAAATGAAGTCTAAAATATTTTCCATTAAAATTCCATTAAATTGGAATGATTTATCTTTCTAATTCTAATTAATTATATGCAGTTTGTATGAGGACGATTTTTTTTTGCAATATATTACCTTGAATTCCATTTATGCTTTTGAAAAAATAAAGATAATGTAAAATCTCATTTAAAAGTGTTGGTATAACTTTGATTTGTATGTTAATTAAATATAAATTGTTTAAGAAATTTATGAAATTTAACCTTATAACTCGTTTATTATTTCAAAAAAACAAAGCAACTTTCCATTGTAAATTTCATTATCTTTATTCTGTGAAAGAACTCCCCTAATGTATAATTTTCTTAAGTGATCACTGCTCCTAATCTATTTGTTGACTACAGCCAAATCGTTTATTAAATCAATAAAATGAATATCTAGGAAGAAATATTACCAGTATTTTAATGATTTCTATATTCGATTGAATCTTTCTGACTCTTGAATTCTTAATTCGATGATAATCGTTCGAATAATGTTTTAGAAGTCTTCACTTGGTTTTTATTTGAAATTCATACATCTAGATAAATTACTATTTATAAAGCATGAGCAATTCATTCCGAAAATATAATCCAATGCTTTGCATTCAACTTCCGAAACCTAAGATTCACTAACGTTTCACCTAAAATAGCAGCATAAAATAAATATTCTATAAATTTCCTTAAATAGGCTACACTGAAAATTATATTGTTTCCTGATTATTATTATTCAAATTTTTATATATCCATTTAGAAATCATTGTTGCGAGTATAGAATATTGCTATTGCTAAGTAGCTATAGTAAGGGAAATAAATTCACAAGTATTTTTAATGAATGTTGAATAGGTGCCAGGTTAATGCCTCTCTCCTCGGTTTTGATGATTTTAGCAACATAAATTTACTCATAGAAGATTTTTAAAACTAAAAATCTGGCGATATCTCTATTAGCAGACGAAATCCGAGATCCTCCTAAAACTTTATATTTTTATTGGTAAACCTTAAAAGGCGAAGCTTCCAAGTCAATTTTCCTTTTGGAATGTTAAAAGAGGATATAGATATCTAGTTAAACTCTTGAGTACTTTGTGATGCGTTTGTATAATACCGATATATCGTTTGCCTGTATGCTATTAATTTCTGAAAGTTTTGTCTTTTGTCCGCACCTCCAATGTTTTATTATCTGTGTTCTGTGATTTCTTGTGGAATAACAATAGAACGTCCGTTGGTGTCGATTGGACACCGGAGCCTGTTCAGTTGGTTTTCCTTTCCGCATTTTCGCTGGGAATTTGAAAATTGTTCGTGTCTTATAACCATTTTCCATGCTAATTACACAAAAAAAAGGTTTGTGGTTCTATGTTAATTAGGAGATATTTTACAACTATGTATATCTAGAACATTCGTTGGTGTCGTCTCGATACCAAGGCAATTTATCATTATAAATAGCTATCGTTCAACAAACGAAGTTCACTAAGTAAAATAAACTTCCTAAAGTACTATTTCACATTTGTTTGACCTTCAATGCAGTTTTATTGTGTTCACAGCAGAAATGAATCAATCACACTAAATTTCTTGTGTTTAAGTATTTCATTACATAGCATTTGCTTATCTGCTCATAAAAAAATCATTCGATTTCCAAACCTTGTGCAGAACAGATTCCCTGAAACGATGGCTCGTAGAAAAGGTCTGAGCCCTGATGAAATTGCTAATTAGTTGCGAGATCTTTCTGAAAATGAAGCGGATGGCGGTATGCTGTCTTGTTCTATTTTAGATTCCGATGAACACATAAGATTTCGTGAAAGTGATCACGAAGAATCTGAAGAAAATGCAGATGAAATTTATAAAATTCCATTAACAAATATTGAATTTAAAAGAATTACAAATTCGCTGAAACGCAAAAAATATGAAATTAAAGAGCGTAATAGAAATGCAATTAAAAAATGTGCGCCTCTTGCATGAAAATGGTGTGCGGAAAATGTTCAGAAAAAATTGAATATCACCATATCCATTGCAAATGAGATATGTACAAAACATTATGCATAAAAACGATGAATAATGATTAAAAACTTGCATTCTCATACAAATTACAGTTTTTACTTTTTATACTAATATTTATGAATAATATTGTTTTATTTCAATTTACAAGATTAAATAATTTGTTTTGTTAAGACTTTTAAAATATAAAGTGTCATAATATATGATAATTACATGAAATAATATTAAAAAGTCTTAAAATAAAACCCTACTTAACAGTAGTTATGCAATTATTAGTTATCACAATTATTTTATATTGCGACACCTGCGGATGTTTAAGGATAGGTAATCGACATCCCGATTCATTATCCGGTATCCAGCTCCTTGAAGCATACACCCAGCAGATGGAACTTCTTAACAATATATAACAAAATGTAAAGGATTAATACATCAAGGATCATTTTAGCTTTATAAAATTCAAGTTCTGATTGCTTTATTTCTGATTTTTTCCATTTTCTTTTATTTTTAACATTTACTTTTAATTATATAACAGAGATAAGGTGCGCTAAAACTATCAGGGTCGTAATCATAGGAACGAATGTGAGTTTAATATAGAATATATAAATAATAATGTAATAACGAGTAAGTATATCAAAGAAATAGTATAGTATCATAAACTTTTCTTAAAAATGTCTTAAGGAATTATGAAAATTAGCAAAAATAATTAGGGTAATAAAAATGATGTCATCGCACTGCTTATATTTTGAATTATAAATTGGAATAGAAATATATTTTATCTAAATATATGCATAGGATTAATATTAAAAATTTTCAATTAATTATTAATTTAAAATGCAGCTGGAATTTAAAAGGTATCTACTTCCCCTAAAAATAGCTAAATACAAAATGTGGTGTTAGTCAAGTTCCAATAGTTTTCCCTGTCGAACATTTTCAGCTTTTCTCATTTCACTGAAAATATGACATCAGCAGAGTATGAATAATATCATACTGAATTCAAGAATCATTTCATATTTACCAGAGTGTTAACGAAACAAATTTTATTTATCTTGATATCCTTCTTTGATATTTTTAATCATAAATCTATGCGCGAGTTAAAATGGGATATATAGAATCTTGGCAAATTTTTGAATGTATATATTTTTCACGCACTACTCTTATTTCACTCTAATCATCTATTTTAAAATTTCAAGATATTTCTTTACATAGCAAATCTTTCACAATTTTTTTAATGTATTCCGTATACATGTTAAAATAAGTTTCTCTTATTTTATCCTCTCATATTAAAATCTTCTATGTAGAGGTACCTCAGAAACTAGGGAAGTGCGAATTTCTTTTTAAAAGATATGAGAAATAGCATACCTCTAAAAACACCTTAATTATATTCCCTGTTTTGCCAATCAAACAAATATGTGCTTGAACATTGTTTGAGAATCATCTGTAAACTGCCTGTTCCCCAAACTTATCTCGGCGAACTTCCGTAGCTAACAAAGCACTCGCCATGGACATTTAATCAATCATAACGGGAACGAGAGGAAATTTCTCACCGAAATCGAGGGTTCAACATAATTTTGTTGAACGGGATTCTGAAGTTTTTCAGTTTTTCAGAATTAATTACATAAACCTCATTATGTTCTACATAATTAAAAGCATACTATTACCCTCTTTTAATTCTGTTTAAAATAAAATCAGAATCCTTCTGATAAGGAATTAATGCTTAGTTTTTGTTGAAAATGAAAATTAAATCCAAACTTTTAAATATTAAAAATTTTATAATAAAGTATTTTTAATATATATATTTTTTATTTATAGTTTAATATTAGTGTGGGAATGAAAAACCCTTTATTTATGGATTAGTTTTTAATGTTTTTAAGTATTTATTAATTATTATTCTTAACTAAATTGAATTTCTTATATTTTCCTTATATGAGTTGGTAAAAAATTCTTAACGTTCATCCGAAAAGGAAAAAAAAAAAAAAAAAAAAACACTATTGATTTCCTTTACTTACTCGTACACTGTTTTTCAAAATCAGTACTATCATCATCTCCAGCATCAGCTCCGAATTTCAGTTCGTGTAATCCGAAATCTGCTATCTTGACTACCCATCGACTATCAACCAGGCAATTGGTTGATTTAAGATTACCATGAGAACGGAGTTGGCTGTCGTGAAGATATATCATACCCTGAAAATGAAAAATATATATATTCTTGGATTTCATTCTGTATTTCAATCATTTCCATCCTAAATTACGGTTTTACTCATTGCAGAATTGAAGATTGGAAAAAAAATACATAATGAAATTACTCTTATTATAAAGGGCGAGCATAAATTATTCCCCTGAATATAAAAAAAATATTACGAAAAATCATTGCGTATAATAATCTAAAATATTTATTATAATAGAATTGGGTTTTTTTGGTGCACGGCATGTGCAACTAATGCAGAAATAGTAATTTTGCATTGCAATGTTAATAAAATGATATCCACGAAGGAAATAGTTCAATGTATTATTTGATTCCATGAATTCAAGATGGCCATTGTTGTTAAGGATGTTTTGGAGGTATATAAAAGTTAAAGTGTTTGCAAGCCAGGTAAGATATTGGAACACTCAAAGTTAGAATCACACACTCCGTGGCTAGATATAAAATTGTTAATATTTGATGAGAATTGATTTGAAATCATTGCAGATGTAAATGGTTTACTAAAATTTATATAAAATTTACAATACTTCCAAATAACTAGATACAAATTTTAATAGTTGTTATAATATTTTTTTGTAATGGGAAAGATTTTGTGATTGCTCCGTTGTTTGATGAAGCTTAAACGTTTTTTTGGAATAATGTTTAAAAAGAAAAACGATTCATTTTTAGTGCTTGATACAAATTGATTAATATAAATAATTCCTAGCCTGTAATCAGATTATTTATATTACATAAAAGGCAATTAATCGGTTATTATTAGTAATATTTAATATCATGATAAATATTAAAACTTATAGACTAATTATATTTGACTATAAAATATACACATTTTTTTATTGGAACTCTTAGTTCCTATTTCAAAAATAAAGCCTGTAGTTAATATTTCATGGTTTTAAAAATTTTAATTTAAGGATGTTTAAAAAAAATTTCAGCATTTTACTTTCTGGTAATTACAAATTCTCAATCTTCAATTCCAAAAATATTCTGCAAATTGAAATAGATAATGAAAAATTTTGAAAATTTTCGTATTCCATAAAATGACATGCCTCCTTTTCAAATATTATGAGATGCATCAATATATTTTCTTTTTATCAGGTATTGGAGTTATATTTAAGGGGAAAAAGGTTCTATTGCTTTTAAATAGCTTCCGTATTGCAATGAATTCGCAATCTCTTTGGAATTTGAGAAATGATAAATTGATGTAGTTTAAATGGTGTAAGAAATTTCCTCCAGCATTCCTTATACCATCATGTAAGAAACATTAAGAATAAAGTTTATTCTTTTGATAGAGAAAAGATAAATGATACTATATAAAAAATGAACAGTATCCAGTTAATCATACTGTTAGGGAAAACTTAAAAGCGATAAAAGAAGAAAAAACTTAGATTTATTTTCATGAATAAAATATCATTTTTACTGTACCATCTGACAACTATTAAATATTACATATGAAATAGTTCAATTTTTGATTCCAATAATATTTTGTAGAAATTATTTTAAAAAGTTTAATTAAACATCTTTTTGTAAACTTATATTCGTTTCCATTACATAATTGATGATTTAATTTGAGTGTTACATTTTTTCTTAAATCCTTTATCAAATATTAAGGGAAATACATTGCTAGCTAAGCATGAATTTTCAATCAGTGTAAATATTGAAAATCATATTTGCGGAAAATCAGTTTCGCATTAAAAAAATTCCTTTATAAAATCATTATTTATTAATGCCTTGAGTTATGCTTGCCTTATATATTTAAGATTGTAAAGATTACTGCCTCGGAAGATTTTTTCTGAAAACTATTTACTTCCTTAATTAACCCTATAAATAAGAACTATTACATAGAGAATGGCAATTTAGGTAATATGCATATATTTTTCATGACATTAATGTATATTATGCATTTTTTTAAAACTAATTGAGTCCTCTCTAAATTAGTCTTCTCTTCAAGAAGAAATGACTATTCATAAAATATTTTGGAAATGTAAAATTTCATATTCTGGCAGCGACATTTTTATTCCGTTACTGATTTCACTTTAATGTATTTGGAAATATGTTCCTCATTACATGATAAATCTTGATATTTTACGTCTATTAATGCGTAATATTAATGAAAGATTCTGAATCTTACCCGTACTATATCGCCAATAATTGAAGCGTTGAACATATTATCTAGCTTAACATCTTCGTTCTCCAAAACATCCTGCAAATAAACAAAAAAGAATGTTATTCTCAGAATTTAACAACTCATTTTCTGCTTTTAAGTATGAAATAAATAATTATGGATATAGAGTTTCATATTTGTCATACTTTTGTTAAAGTATAGCGTGTTTTCATGTAAATGCATTGCAAGAACTGACTATTACCAAAGCAAAAGAATCTGCTGCACAATATTGTACAATATTATATTTTATTCTTCAGCAATCAATAATATTGTACAATATTCCGAATATAGTTTATAATTGTACAATATTATAATAACATAACGGCACACATTTATTGCAATTATAAACATCCAATAATATTGTTTAATATAATTTTATCGGTTTCACTAAATACCAAATAAATGTGAAAAACAAAGTCTTTGCAGATTATTTGTTGAAAAACAAAAGTTTTTGAGAAAATTTAAGAGGAAGTGGAAAGTCTCTATGAAATTGACTACTTCATAGAGACTTTAATACTCAGATGTCGTAATGAAGCTCTTCTATTTGTTCTGAAAGAAATAAAACTAGAAATGTTTTGTTAGAGAGCTAAAATATGTCTGAAACAGCTTAGGCGGGAAGCATTTAGAATTTTTTTAATGGATACTCTTGGCGTTTCCAATTTACTTTTTAAGGTAAACTGCAAACATAATAAGAAGTAAAAATTCTTACTGAAGAAGTAATTTCTTGTAAAACTTTTACTGTTTCCACCTTTTGAATACAAATATAACAGACAACAGATAAAGCGAATGACAAGAATAAAAGTGAATTGCATGATGTCTTTTGAAGTTATGCTTTTTGAGGATTGTATTTTTAACCTTTTTTTGTTTTTGTTTCTATTTCTCTGTATGAATTTATGAAAAAAAACCTTCCTAGTGGAAGATGTCTCTAAAAAGTAAGAAATTCGATTTCGAAGAACTTTCCATTATTTCCAGATTCCTAGACCTAGATTCCTATTTCCAGATTTCTAAAATCAGTTTTTACGTTTTCTGGATTAGTTATGAAAAAATGCATGACTACAGTTTTATACGAATTTCCATGAAATATTTGGTCAGTTATCTTTTCAATTCAAGAAAGAGGAACTTTTACCATGAGACTTCCTTTAGCACAATATTCTGTAACAATGCATATATTTGGTGGATCAACACAAGCTCCGATGAAAGGATTTAAGTTGTCGTGTCTAAGGTCCCTCATCTAGAAAAAAAAGAACACAATTGATTTGAAAAATGAATTAAAAGCCATTAATTAATGCGTATAATTTCTTATGAAAACTATTCTTTTATGATCCGAATTAGCTTTTTTTTTTTTTAAAAAATAACTCCACATTTTTTAAACATACATTCAAATTTTATAGATTTCACAGGTGAACACGATTTCTTTGTTTTATATCTGTGATTTGTTTTTTATTAACATTTGGCTTCAGGAAATAAAAGCAATCGCAGCTTTTGTCCTACCCGTCAGTGTTTGAAATTAGACGATACCCTCATTATTTTAAAAGTCGTACAAAATTATGTACATAAATGAAAATAAAAAAGAAATATTACTCAATACACTGTTCACAAAGAATAGTTTTATTCATACAAAGTTTATATATAGTTGTGTTTATGCAAACAGTAAATTTTGGTAAACTAAACTAACGGCAAACATGCATATTAAGATAAAAATTTCAACTTTTATAAAGTATTTGATTAGTGAACATTCTCACTTAATGCTTCTGCAATTGCCGGGCATTCTATGTGCATTCTACCTACCTAGGTATCGTATCTTCATGACGTTCAAATCTTAGTAGAATGGCTCACTTCCCTCATCACTGACTGCGTGAAGATTTTTCTGGAAGCCAACAAAATGGCTATGTTTCCACATAATCATTGGGAATGCAATTTAATGCTCATGCTGTAATGAAGCATTCTGTAGTTCTCCGAGTGTCATTAGACAATTTTGACTGAATTATGTACGAAGAAAGTATTTGATTATATCTTTGAATGCCAAAAGAAGCATTCTTTTATGTTCTGCCATTGTTCTCAAGAAATGTTGATCTTTAACAAGTTTTCGAATCTGTGCACCATAAAACACATCGAAATTTATCCTTTCAAATGACAAGGAATACAAAAATGAAAACACTTTCTATCAATTGACGACGCTTGATGAGCTAGATTTATATGCAGTGTTGGAAATATAATATTCTTTCTGGCAAAAAAAGTGTGATGTTGAATATTTGTATCACCAGGCATTTTAGGTCAAATTTTGGCATCCAATTAGCCAGAACCCAGTAATTCTCACGATATTTCCAGGCCGTTGATTAAGGAAGTATCAGACCATTTTTATGTTAATACAGATGATCCATTGGTAGATGTGATATTGTGATAAATCAAAGACGCGCTTTATGCTTTCATATTCTTAACGTTTTCCTTTATGTTTTCATAAACTCACTGAATGGTCTATTAAGAGGTCATCAAATAAATTTTCATTGTAGAAGAGGGCACATTTTAAGTACCTCTTAGAGCTGTCAATAAATAATCGCTATTAAGTTGCGTTATAGATCTTAATTTCTTACTCTTTCATTAAACTATGTACATTAGGATAATGCATAAAAACATCATCACTTCGGAAGTAGTGTTGGAACGAAAATAAAATACCTGAGACTTTATACGACCAACTTTGTCGTTGGGAAGTCTCAAATATCAATTTATGTTGCCAAACCATTTAATTCACGTTGCTCAAATGCCTATCGAGAAGAATCAACTTTAATTTCAAAATATTCGACGTTGGGGGCATTTCTGTCTTCACCTTCATATTCCTATATTTCGCAACAGGATAATTCTTTGGCACTGTGGGTATGTTGCTTGTAAACTATGATACTATATTTTACATTTGTTTTTCTTATTATGTCCATGCATCTTCACTGTTCAAAAATAAAAATAATTTGATTTATCTCTGGGCTTTCACCAAACTTAAAAATGAAATGGAAATTTACCATGTGTTCCCTACACCCACAGCTGCAAAGTTTCGACACACTGCTTGCACACTTTGTAAGGGTCCCATTATCCAATTTTCACTTTAAAATGAGCGAAATAGGTTTGCCTGGTAAATATATTAATGTTTGCATATTTATTAAAATTTAAAATTGATACATATTGAAGCAAATACGTATTGGAACGTTTAAGCGCTGACAATGCGAACTAATTGATATAAAGCTGAGGAAAGTTTAAGTTTATGTATAAAAAATAAACATTGTCAATCTTTTATCTAAACAAGAACTCGAAATCCATGCTTGAATACGTTTCGCTACATCAGAGTGACACATACCATATCACTACAACGTCTCATGAGTATAAGTGAATTAGTCTAGAAAAGTAAACATATATCGCTGGTCTTATATAGCTTCATTCATCCGGGGCAGTCGGAGAGTGTTTATTTTAGTCAATAGGTGAACAATAGTGTTTCCTATGATCCAAGCTCTATTCCACGGAGACTGGTCAGCAGATCAAAACCGGGAATCTGTCACAGATGGGAAAAGAAAAAAACTTGAGGTGGTAGATGAGATCTAACTACATTTTTGAAATTAGCTTGAAAATGTAACTCTAAAATGGTTCAAAAATCGAACTAAAAAATTTTGTTACCAACATCAGTAAAGAATAATCAGTATTTTTTTAAATTTTAAATATAATATGATTATTTTCATTATAATAATTTATTTATAAAACAAAAATATGATAGCTTGTCAATTTACATGAAAAATTTTTTGTACCCAATATTTTCTCTATTATGACTCATACCTAGTTTCAGATCATATATCTAATTAGATTATCCTTTGTTTGCAGTAGTTTAATTGTAATAGTAAAGGAATGTAATTAGATTATAAGTGAACATCATAGGCGCGTCATGCAATAGATTTTATTAGATGCCTGGGGAATTACGAATTACGATGCTTAACGAATACGACATACGTAAAAAAGCTGTCGATGTTTCTGCTATGATAACTTTTCAAAAAAATTATTAATGAAATATTTACAATTTTGGATTTTAACTACATGATATCCGGAACCTTTTTTTTAATCTATATAAATTTCCATGGTATACAGGCATTCACTTTTCAAATATCACTCTATCGATGAACAAAATATCTAAATTTTTAACACGGATGTTCTTGGAATATGTCTATAAACATTTAAAATGAATGATGGCTTTGATATGGATACGTAGATTCAATTAAGTTCAGTTTTTCTTGAACAATTTCAAATCATTCATAGTCTTTAGCTTAATATTTTTTACATGTTTCCGAATTTTTTTATTCTATTTTAATTATATACTTTTACATACTTTTTTAATTATATACTTTAATTATATACTTTTTTTTATTTTTCGAAAGCGATGCCGAAGCATATTTTTTGAAAATGTACATTCTCAAAAAAAAAAAAAAAAAAGGAACAATATTCATTGAAACAAAATTTCAACCAATATACAATCCTTAACAACATTAAATTTTTGCAATATATACATATTTGTCTCCATAACAATGGTCAAAAAGTAAATAAATCAGTAGGTGACAGATCTAATAAATATGAGAATGTATCCAGAAGAGTTTTTTTTATCCTTTAAAAGTAAATGCCTTTTGTCAAGTGAATTTTTCTTTATCCATCATTCCATTTCCTGTTCAAAACAAATTTCGTCTTTGATTATTTTCTAGATGAAATTTCACTCATTTTAATTGAAAGAGTCCTTAGCATTCCACCCGCAGCACTGGTAGAGTTAATCATTTTCCAAAATCTCTTCTTGGTCAGTAATATTCAATTCAACAAGAATTAACTTACATATATCTTCGTCAGATAAATATGATTATGAATATTTGTAATTGAATTAAATCTTTTTCATGATGAAATTTTTTTTTAACATTTTGCAATATTTATTTACAGCTAATGAATATAAGTCGATATTTTTTAATCTCACTGAAATTTTTGTTACTATAGAGCTCTGGGAATGTAAGCCTTGAAAGTCTGTACAGACTATAATTTTCTCTTTGTAATGTTTATTTAATATCACAGGACAGTGCAGTTCCCAGAGTTGGTCCTTCCTTTAATTGTCTTTCCTTTAATTAAGAGTCTTTTTTCCTTTAATTTTATAATAATTCTTCTTTCAATAAGCATTTGGTTTGAGGAACATACGCATGATTATATTAAATATAGAGTTACAAGAGAACAAAAAAAGTTTTTTTTTCTTCTGCGTGCGAGTGATATGATACGTTTTCTCAAAATTTGATTCCTGTAAATGCCAAAATTGGAACACACTGTTTTAAATGTGTGTAAAATCCTATTGCCAATATTTATATTATTACAATTATTTTTTAAAAAATTATATCACAATTTTTGAAAAAAAATTATTCTTTGGTAATTCTTATAGCAAAATGCTCTAATATAATTGTAAAATAAGTAATAATTTAAAAAATATCTGAAATATAAATTATAACTTTAAAATATTTTAAATATAAATTTTAAAATGCTCTAAATATGGATTTTAATATAAACATTAATTTAAAATATAAATTACATATAATTAATTTTAATTTAAATTAATTTAATTAATTTTAAAATATATTTTTAATTTAAAATGTTCTAATTATGAAATAATATATGTAGTGTACGGAGCGTTATCCTGGCAGTGCTCGCGTCATCACTCAACAGCCAATAAGAAGCTATCTGATTCCCGCCATTAAAACTGCATTCGGTAATAGCGTTCATCGATGTAAAACGGCCCAGCCGTTCGTATAGTTCATTAAATTACTTTATTTTAAATTAGTGTGTGATTCTTGTAATATGAGCCATCTCTAAGCATTAATCTCAACCGGGCTTTCCCCTAAGGCCCGTGATAATCCGATTAGTAGGGGCCTGTTTTTCGAGCCAGAGTTAACATATCTACATATATTATAAATATAAATTTTAATTTTAAAATATAAATTTTATTTATATTTAAAATATAAATTTTAAATCCTGTTTTAATTTTAAACTGTTTCCATCTGTGTATTACTATGTTGCTGGCTTCAACTTATTCATAATACATCTCGTAATAACTCCCATTTTTTAAAAAATATATATATTTCTTTGCATATAATCGTTGTTTAAATGGATAGAAATTAATAGATTATATACTAGATATACACAAAACAATCAACAAGGCGTTTGGATTAAATTCATATCCACCCATATCCAAAAATAAAATTAATAGAATATAAACGAGGATTTCTCGTCACCTCATAAGTTCTTTTAAATTTCTCAGTCAGCAAAAAACGCTTCCAACAAAACAACTCTTTACTGGCTTCATTCTCGATATTTTTCAGAGTCAGCATTCTTTATTGATGATATAGAATAAAGCTTTTGGTGAGTAAAGTGTTTTAATCTTAATGGTACGATGCATATCTTAAATAAAGGTTTCGCTTCCCGCGTAATTTCTAAGCGAGATATTGATTTAACAAACGTAACAGAACGTTCCACTAGTACATTACGGTGGAAGTACCTTTAGTAACACAACTTTTCTATCTATATCTGTTTACACTTGATGGATACATCAATGTGAACATATCAGTTGAAGTTTAAATCTTTTTAATAAAGTCCCAGATTACTGCATCCATTCCCAGTGGTCGGCATGTAGCTTTTAAATACATATATTTTAAATCAAGCAATGAAACTTTTACTGAAACATAAGTGTGCAAAAGGAACTGTGTTTTCTCTTGTACATATAACCACATTTCACACCATAATTTATTGAATTCTTTAGTAGAACGAAATAGTTTAAAATTTTCAAAAGGTTTGAGCTGCATCTCTATACTTTCCTTTAGGTGAACATTTACTTTGATGTACGCTTGTCAACATCTAATTTAATATAATTCAGGATAGCTTCGTTGTTTGCATTTAGCTGTCTTCCTATTCCTTTTACATCGTGCTATCACGTTATTTGTAACTTAATATATCTGAAACTTTCTGAACTGTATCGAGGGACCTCAAAGGATTAAATAAACTCATATTACTTATTTATATAAATAATATCAATCGCATATCCTTCAAAATTCGAATTTAAAACATATAAGTGAATATTAAACAGACTTTTTGTTAATATTAAGCATACTAGAGATTTGTTATTTAAAGTTAAAATTCTGAAATTTACCAATTTATCATTTATTACGAGTTACCACGTATTACATTTGTATTCTAAATCGCTAACAATGTATTGCTTTCATTATTTTAAATTTTATATTTATTAAGGAGTACTGTTGTATTAACTTTCGCCCAATGTATGCATTTAATGTAGTTTTTGTTTACATTTCGCTTTTCTAGAGATAATCCAATATCGCAAGTTTTCACTTAAAAAGCTATTTTAAAAAGGATTTTAGATTATTAATTAAGTGAAATGCATGTATTGATATTTTGCAAAGATAAAATTTATCAATTAGCATATACAAATTGACAACAAAATTGAAAAATGAAATGGATTATAAATGGGCGGGGTATATTCTGACAATCTCTAGTTATAACTAAAATGAGATATGATTCCAAAAATTCAGTTCTATGTTAAAAAATTCACAGTCAAAAAGCTTGAAAAGACAATCCATGTGTATATGTGTACTATTTTAACATCGTCACTCATATGGAATTTAAAACTCTTGTTTTTAGATTTCGAAATTTCAACAGTAGAAAGAATGATATAGGGTGTTTCATGAATGACCCCTAACATTTAAAATAAATTACACTTAAATTGTAACAAATAGAAACACGAAACGAATGATATGTTTATTTAGGGTAAAAAATACCGTAAGAATCTGATATAGAAACCTTACAAATTTTAGTTATAAATTGCACCGATAGAGAGAGCTGTTGGTGGCATTTCTGATCTCTATAAAGAGAACTCCGGTCTCTGAGTCATAGAAAACCCAAAAAGGAAAGCGCATCCTCGGCAATATAAACACGATTTCATAGGTCGATGCGTTAATCGGAAATGGGGATGCAAACTATTCTTTGTTACATATGAAAATTCAAAGATACTTGCTGCAGTTATTGCGAGCCATCTGAATAAATCTGTTCGCAGACTTGCAGCAGAATCTCAAATCAAGCCTTGCAGCACAGACAGAATCTTGGAGAAAATATTACACGTTTCCGTAAAAGATATAATGCCAACACGCCATATCAGCTCGAGCTGAACGACAGAGAAAATTACGCCTATGAGATGATCGACATTATCGATGGTTCTGGTTTCAATATCAGTCGAATATGGTTTACAGACGAATCGCATTTTTATCTGGATGGTGTCATTAACAGACTCAACTGGCGATTTTATCGAAAACGCCACATTCCTCTCACGCACGATCATTGCATAACCAAAAACTTATCGCTTTGGCTGTAATCTCCTTCAAATGCTTCGCTCGGTCTTTTTTCTTACGAGAAACGGTAATGATTGACATGTATATTTGCCTTTGTAATTTGTTGCATTTCAACAGGTCCATGTAAGAAACATCCAAGCTCGTCCACATCTTATGAAATAGTATTTCCAAATAAATGGTTATAGAAATGCGTGTTTTATTATTTCAAAAAATAAAATCAGATTCCTTATATAATTTTATTTTTCAGGAACAAATATTTGAAATATGGTCGATAGTTATTTTCCATTAAAAAGCTTTGTTATTCCAAACTTTTAGGTTATAACTCTTAAACGTAACCCATACCAGTATTGACTAACAAATTTGATTACGAAATACTTTTAAATATATTTTTTAATAATTTGTGAAGGTTAAACACTAATAACAAATAAAACGTAATTATGCAGGTTTATTTTTTGCTTTCTAATACGATTATCAAGTAGCAGACATAGACTCTATTGAGCTTACTTCTACGTTCTAAATCATTATTTTTAATTATCATAAACTAAATCCTGACATTCCTTTGGATTTAATTCTAATAGTGTGAATATTTAAACAATAGGGTTGTTTTTCTAAATATATTTCCAATGTTTCATTTTTTTTTATCAAAAATGAATATTAAAATTATTACCATATAAATCAGTTTTATCATAAACTATATAATTCTCTAGTATTTTCGTGTAATTACTTTTTTCATATATATTATAATTATTTTCGTTATATATGTCATGAATAATATGATTGAATAATCTGCTGTTGCTAAAAATAATAATCGCAGTTAATATTAATAAGGATCTTTTTACAGTAATACTAACTGAAATATTAAATATGTTACTATTAAACTAATTAATCAATCAAATTGAACATAGGCGATTTATAACATCGCATTGGTTATAAATATTTACACACATCTTTAAATAATAAAAGATAACTTTCTGCTAAAAATGTAGTCGTACATTTTCTTGAAGATTGCCCTTTTAACAGATTTTATTTTAGCCTATTAATTTGGTGGAACCTCCATTCGTTATAAAACTCTAGAAATTTATTCGATATAAAACTCTCTCCGCAAACACAAATTACTTCTCAACATGCTGTAGAAGATAATTCTATCATATATTGATGAAAGAAATGAAACTCTAAACTGAAACGCCGTAACGTATTTGCAAATTTCTAATTCTATACCTTTCTTGTACACATATCTCACTATCAGAATTTATCTAATGGCTATACAAATACCTTTTAGGCAAGGCTTATTGAATGGTAACAGAGGTAACACATTTTGAGTAAAAACAAAAGATGTTCTTAAAGTGTTAGATGTATGAATAAAAAAATGTTTTTAAAGGTTACAAAAAATGAAAAATGATAAAACAAATACACTATTTCAGGAAGTAGAAAACTGTGTGTGGAATATCTTAAATAAAAGCAGAAAACGTAAGATGCAAAGTAAAAAAGTTGTCTGCTGGACACGTACAAATAAATGTTTGGAATTTTAGAAGCTCTTTTCTTCTCTAGTAATTACTTCTGCGAAGTGTGTAGACTGAAATTTTTGCATTTACTTAATATTGAAGACATACCAGGAATATTTTCATTCTTAAAAGTAAAGTTATTATTTTTCTCAGCAGATATTTTTGACTGAATCTTCACTATTACTAACAGTTATCAATATTGTCAGGTGATTATTGAAATGTTTAATTATCTTTGTGCACTGATAACTGTTGAAAAATAAGTTTTTCATATATTAACAAAATTAAAACTACTAGTTTGAGATTTTAATGAGTTTTATGATATTATTTTTTACGGATAATTGATTTTTTCCTATAGCTTATTTAACTCTATCATTAAGATAAAGCCCCAAACACCCGTTCAACGAAAATATAATAGGAATGTTTGGATATTATTGTTTTTTTTTTCGTTAAATGAATACCAATGGAGGGTGGATTTCAGGGACAGTAAGATTTTCTGAGTACTTTCAATGGATTACAGAGCATACATTTGCCTATTAGTAATCAGTTTAACTGGGTTTCCTTTTATATGTCAATTCCTTAAAAGCACGGATTGTCATAGCGGTTTTTGAAGTGATTAGGAATTTCTTTATATTTGAAAGAGAAACTCGAACGTTCCAGTATTTTGAGTTACTTAACTCAAATAATCTTGAGAATAATAAATGTCTGTTTGGATACATTAGCATACTATTTTAATGTAATACGCGAGCTCTGCAAGAAAGAGCCACATATTTTCAATTTTAATCACTTGACAAAGACATTTGGGTCTATTATTTTTCTCTAAATATCCATGCAACAGCAGATGAAGGATGAATAACTCACAATTTTGGATTCAATATGCACTAGGCCCATACAAATTTCAGATCTTCGCTATATTTGAATTGCAATTCTGAAAGCATTTGGTCCTCATGTCAAGATCTTAACTAAAACTACACTGTAGAAAATTATTTACTAGTAAGCCTATTAAGTTCCTATGGAGTTAATGAATTAAATTTTATAGGAAATTTAGAAAATAAAAAAAAAATGTTAAACCATTTTGTAGTCATCATAAATATATATAAAAAAAATTCTTATTTTGTCCCATATAGTTTAATAAATTTTCTTTGCAACAAAATTAATCAGATTTTTTTCCTTATCTATAATTTCATATTTTAATATGAATATTTTTTATTCCTTGATTTGAAAATATTAAGATGTTTTTATTGCAGCAATCAGTACATTTAATAAATTATTCAATTAAATATAAGTTTGTAAGATTGTCAATATAAACTGAAATATAATATGATACGCAATTCTTTTTTAGAATACGTCCCTTAACTATTTATTTTTTCAATTTTTCTTTGGGCGTCTAAATATAAAATCAAATCTCACTGCAATGCTATGATCGATGGCACCCCTTTCGACAACTCAGTCAACATTTATGTTACAAGCATACCAATGTTTGTGTACTTGGCGTATATTGTATATTATGTTAGCTTTGAAGCCAAATAAGCGTTTCTCTGTAGCTTGCCATATGGTTCAATATCAATCACATTGGAGAAATGTAAAGCACACAATGTTTTATGGTTCTAAGTTGTAAAAATATAGATTTTTTGCCCTGTTTTGCTGTAGAAAATATTACTGAAAAAAATCCTTAGTATATTTATAAAATTTTCTCTTATTAATGTGCAAAAAAATTCAAAAATTAGAACGTCTTGTTTCCGGGGTAAAAAAAAATATTATGATCTGTAGCTATATCTTTAAAAGTGCACGTATTTATGTCTTTGAAAAGAAAATTTCGTATTAAAAATAAAGCGAAATGTTAAAATAATTAGACTGTTTGAAAAAAAATAATACAAGTGCTCTGTTTTCAAAATTGCCTGAGTAAAATAATCCCCGTGGAAAATAAATATGATATAACGATTTTCTTAAAATTCTGAATTAATGTGGACAAAATTTTGTGATATTAGAGAAAACTATGTATTTTTAAAACATTTGTTCTGTAAAAGCTCATTTAAGGTAAATGGGAAATGACTTTGCAAAATTTTCAATTTTCTCCTATCTAAAATGATTTTATGATACATACAACGACTTATAATTTACGTGAGTGCTTAATCATATTCTTTGGAACTCATAGACAATCTTTTTTAAATTAAATTATTAATACCTTGACTGCCAGGGGGCTCACCGATGGCCGATATACTTATATAAATTACATTGTAAGAAGTTCAGCGTGGTAGTCAACGTGTTAGTTAACCAATCTAACTTGCAATGATACCCAGAAATACCCTATTATCTAAATTACTTCAGAGGCTATGGGATAATTTGGAACATGTATGTATTGTGCTTCTGATTAAATGAAACAACTGGTTTGAATCGATTTCAAATAATAAGAAATGACTGCATATTTCCCTATTTTACCGCTCATTTTCAATTATTCCAAAGTACTGCTTTTCTAGACTGTTTTTGGATTAAAAATATACCAGGAAATATCTCATGTAAACTCTCATAAATAGTCAATATAAAGTAATGTAGAATCATTTTATATTTGTTATTGTAGTTGATAATATCGTAAATTGTTGAATTTAATAAGACAGCAGAAAAAAATGCCTAAGGCTTATGAGAGTAAGGACTACTAGCAATTTAGTACTAGAAATTGCAGCTTTCCCTGCAAATAGAACTTTCAATCTATTAAGCAACTTATTTGTCTCAAAACAGTCATATTGCTTGAAATTGTATTAAAACAATAGTATCTGGTAGCATAACTTTTCTACGTGTCTAGTAAACTGCAAAATACCACTAACGACGAAGAAACTTTTAATTGTGAAATTGGTGTCTTTTAAACTTAGTACACAATGTTGATCACCATCAAATCCTTCAATCTCACACATATGTTAATAACGAGTTTTATTCTGATCTTTCAGCATCAGTCTATCAAAAAATTCTTCTTTTTTTAAAAGTCAACAATTGATGATTTCAGATAAATTATCATCTCTACAATCTCAATTTCTTGCAGCAAAGAATCGACATAATCATCTTTAAATTCCTTCGTCAGCACTACACATTTTGTAATCCCTTAAGTTTTTTTTCCTATCATATATGGCGTTAAATGATCAAATAATTTTTAATATAAATTTTTCATACATGAAATGCAATATGTAAGTATATCACATGTTGGATTCCTTAACAACAGTAGTTATTAATTTTGCATAAAATGATAAACATTATTCGCGAAAAAGTATACTTTCATGTTGCTAGGCAAAATCACTTCCTATCATATTATAAATCCTTTAAAATACATTAAAAAGATAAGTTTTTATGTTATAAAATACCTAATTCTAATTTTCGCATGATGGAAAGTGCCAGATGTTTGTTTCTGATAAGAAAATATAAAACTGAAAATTAAATCTTACTTTTAAAAATCTTTTCTTATATATTTAAACTTTTTTATAATTTCAATATTTTTTATAACCAAGCCTTTATATCCTACATATCGAAAAAATGCTTAGTCTTGAATATAATTTATATGAAAAATGATAATTAGTGAAGTTTTTGCTTCATTTTTTTCTTTTGAATACGGTCGTAATAAAACAAAGCAAATGCTAGCAAACGACACAGAAGGAACAGGTGACCTGCTTTAAAAATCCAATTTGAGAAAATTATATCGAAGCAAAAAAAAAAAAAAAAAGGAGAGACTGATTTGCCTTCTTCAAGAATGCCTTAATGAGTGGATATATTTCCCAACTCGTGTAAGTCTCTTCGTACAATAACCAGTTTGGATTCCGTGAAGGAAAATATATAGATGCTGCTCTTAAAAAGCTTGTAGAAAAAATTTATGATGGAAAAAGGGAAAAAGACAATATTCTGGTTCTTTCAGTGGACATCAAAGGGGCATTTGATAATATCCAACACCATTCAATAGTTAAATATCTAGATAAACTCCAATGTCCCCAAAATTTAAGAAACATCTTTGAAAACTTGCTACATGCCAGAAAAATAATCCTCAACACACAAGAAGGCTGGGCCATAAGAGAACAGAAGCAAGGCTGCCCCCAAGGATCGTGTAGTGGTCCAGCTCTGTGGAACTTGGTGGCGAACGATCTGCTTAGTAAAACCTGGCCTGCCCATACAACTATCCAAGAATTCGCCGATGATTTTGTTTTGGTAATTAAAGCCAAAACAAAAGAAAATCTAAGACAAAATACCCAAGAATCAATAGCACAATTCGTATCCTGGGCTGACATAAACAATCTAGAAGTGTCCACGGAGAAATCAAACTTTATTCTGTTTAGTAAATGGGTAGCAGGACCCAGAATCTATTGGCAGGGAGAAAGAATAAAGCAGACACACGCCATTAAATACCTAGGTGTCCATATTGAAGATAAATTGAATTGGAATACCCATCTCAAGCATTTAGCATTGAAAGCGCAACAACAACAATTCAATTTTCTCAAAATAGCTGGCAAATCCTGGGGAATAACACTTCGACACAGAAAATTTTTGTATAAGACAGTTATTGAAAGGATGCTTGCACACGGAGCAGGAGTTTGGTGCCTCCACCCAACGGTTAGATTAGCAAGAAAGCTCTCTTCCATCCAAAGAGGCTTCCTGTTAGCAATTACAGGAGCATACAAGACCACGCCTACTGCAGCACTTCAGGTTATCATCGGCTTGCCACCACTTCATCTGCAGCTTCAGATGATGGCAAGAATAACTGAACTGTACAGACTTCGTGGAATCCTACATGATATGCCACATATCAACCCATACGAGTATGAACACAGAGCTACGGGCTGGACGTCACATCCTTCCAAACATCTCCAACCACATCAAATTTCTTTGGAAGACGGAGGGTCTCAGAATTTAGTACTCGGGATCTATACCGATGGATCAAAATCCTCAGCAGGAGTTGGGGCTGCATTTTGTGTCGTGCAGGATGCAGTGACTATACAACAATGGTCAACCAGCCTATTGAAAGAAAATACGGTCTTCCAAGCGGAATTACTAGCACTCAATAGAGCAGTCAAATACGCAACCTCTCTTCCTACATCAGATCCAGTTACTATTTACGTCGACAATAAAGCAAGTATACAAGCCTCAAGTTCTCCAAAATCTAATAGCCAATTAGCAAGAGATACATTTTCACTTCTTCTTGCAAATCCTCACATTAAAATATCATGGATCAAGGCACATGTAGGCTATGAAGGGAATGAAGCGGCGGACAAACTAGCCAAAACAGCGGCTATTGCTAATCAAGATCAGAATATAATGAAGCTCCCAAGATGTCATCTGAAGAAAATCCTCCAAACCGATATGATGACAAAATGGCAAAAGGAATGGGAAGAAGGCGAAACAGGCCGCTCCACATTCAAAATAATATCGAAAGTTTCTCTCTACGCGGCCAACTGGAACAGAGCGGATGTCCTTTTCTTCACTGGACATGGCCCATTCCCGACATACCTACACAGATTCCATCTGGCCAACTCTCCTTACTGTAGCTGTGGGGAAATAGGATCCCCAATTCACTATGCCACCGAATGCCTACTGACTGTCTCATGGCACATGAGAAAGCCAGAAACAAATCTGGAGGAAGAATGGTACAGGAGAGTTGCATCGAATACCCTATCACGCGGAAAGATCCACTCCATAGTAAACCATATTCATAAATACCAAGATCTTTTCAAGACTACACAATAGCTGAGACCAAAATGCCTCTTGTCAAAATCAGCCGAAATTATAACTTCAAAAGTCCCTCAAAAGTTCAGTTCTCACGAAGGAAACCAAAACCACAAGACTCAGACGGACGTTACAGATTTCTGACTCTTCAGTGATTATTTATATGCTTATACATGTCATACAGATGTTCTCAATGTAACTTATCAATTTTTTCAGTAGGTAATTTCGTTTCCCTGTAAGTTCAACCCATAGTGGCCATTTGTTTCAGTATTCTTGTCTCCTCCATCCAGTTATTACTTCACCAAAAAATTACAGTCGCGTAGGATTTGACACCGATGGGATTCTCTGGAGAACCCCGGATGGTCTGTCGTCTCTTTCTTTATACCAACAATTTTTTTTTCCTTTTTTTTTTTTTTTCCTTCCTTCCATCTTGTGCTTATCCAACTGGTTAGATAACTTAGTGTTATAGGCACCGGGGGCACAGGATGGCGTTATGTTATGTAAGTCTCTTCGTACTGTAGTCAACTTTCTCAATTACTCTTAAGCACTATAAATGTCTAATATAACCTATACTTCATAATATCTCGATGTTTTGAATTGCATAATACCTTACAGGAAATATCGCATTGATTCGAACAAATTTACATTCAAATAAATATTATATATGAATGCATATGAGTTACGATTATTACGATATTTTTTTTTATATTCCAAGGAATTGATTTGAAGAAATTAACTGAATTAGAATGAAATACTGCCTTATTTTTCTTCTAACTTTTTTTCTTTACTTTAAATAAAAATATTTTCCCTAATATAATTCAAATTTTCTTTATTATCTTATTTACAAATGTATGACATTTTATAGACTTAACATCTATAGCAAAATGTTTTGTTGAGTTAAGTAAGAAATAGTAAAATTAATTTTAAAACTTTATAATTCCCTTGAAATTACAGCACTTCAATCTATTTCATATCTTTTGTTAGAGACTAGTATATTAAACAATTGAGAATTATTTTAAAATTAAAAAATCTTACGAATTTTTCGTTTTATTACGAGTACTGTTAATTAAATATAGTAATTAAACGTCATACGTACTATAAATAATGTTTATCAGCGGAATTACTTTCAAATGACTAACTGAGAATTTCCAGCTACTGAAATTCTCTCTTATAAATTCAACGACAAATTACATGAAAGTCAATCATTAACGCTATTGAAAATGACGGAGCAGTGAGTTTTCTATTTCAAACTTGATTGACATAAAGCTATATAGGACGAATATTTTTGTATATGTTTTAATATGCCGGTTAGGGCCTGGGGATTTTGATAACATAAAATGAATGATACTTTTAACTGTTATCACATATAACGGAGTCAACTATTCCATAGATATTATTAAATTCACCTGTATCTTAATACGACAAAGTTACACATATTAATTAATCAATTATTAAGGAAAAAGATGCATTGCATTAAAATATTTTAAATGTGAAAAATCCTTAATAAAATTCTTGAATGAGACTGCAGATTTGGGATATATAAAAGTACATTGAAATTTCTTTCCGAAAACAAAAATATTGAATAACATGTTACAAACTATCAAAAAATGACGCACCTCTAGAAAGTCTAACAAATCAAAGCCATCTGGACAGAATAAAAACATTTTCCATAATATCTTTATAGATTAAATCCTTTTATAAAATTTGTCTGCAAATGACAGGTTTATTGAAATCACATTTATTGGCTTGGTGGAGAATAATACGAATTTTATTTAGATACTGCAATAAGATATTTTATGAAATAGATTGAGAGTTTCCCCCATGATTAAAAGGTAAAAGGAAACCCAAGCAGTAGGAGGTTTATGCTTAATAAACATGCATACCTGAAAATGAAACTTAGCTTTAATAGACGAGAAAAGATAAAAAAAGAAGCTTTGAAAAGATTGTTAAAGAATCATTTACTATGAATTAATTTTAAGGGTTTTTTAAGAGATGTCATAACTTGTACTAAACTGCACCTTTTCATATTGTTGCTGATGTCATATCAAACTTTTATCAAGTATTGTTAGTTTTAAGTATGTGAAATTCGCCGAAGGTTAAAAGACCTTATTTATTAAATGCTGAATTTAGAGAATCTGCAGCCAATTAAAAATGATTTGATGAAGCGTTCCTTTTTTTACTTTAGTTGAAAAAATACCCAGATGAATGTCAACAATTAATTTCAGAAGGTAATGTTGTTTTTAATCAATAGATTTAAACATATGAGCATTTTTGATGCTTTGAATTCGACAACTGATGCAAGTGAGCCGATTGAAACAACATTACCAGATTATGTGAAAAGATAAAGTGATTTTTTCAAAGCGACAAATTAGACTTTCTTGCTACTAAAGCGTTAAGGCTTTAGATGTATTACCATACTCGAGCTTTCATCCAGATATTGCTGTTACTTATTGCATCTATTTCGATCGATGACACATGTCTGATTACAGCTTTATGATAATGCCAAAAAATGGGGCAATTAATTTTCAGCTTCTAAAGATGGGAAAATCAAAGTTTTAAACAATTATTATTTTTTTTGGTTCAAAAATTGATAGAAACAACAAGTTTAATACAATAATAAATGTATCAGTACTTCATCATAATACAAAGTGAATTTTGATACATTCAATACATGCTAAGCGAGAATTTTATATTCGTAATTTCAATATATTTATTCAATGATGTTTGCGAATCCCATCTATGAACTTTACATTACGAATTATATATTAGTTTCAGTTTGACCCGTGTTTGCAATGGCATTTACATTACATTGGATGTTTTTATGCACTCTGTAATGTTCTAAATGATATGTATATGAGAAGAAATGAAAATAATTATCCTAAAATTCGATCTCTACTATTTTATATTAATGAATTCTTAGTAGAATTTCAATTAAAAATTCTAAACTGATCATTAGAATTGAAGTTTTTTTTAATGAGATATATAAATCATCCAATATTTCATCTAGATTTCCAAAATTAACAAATTAGATGGATTTACAGAATAAATCATTAAATATATTCATATGTACACGTTTTGTTGAAAGGGTTATAAATCTAAGATCTGATAACATGGCATGCAATCTACACTTGATTAAACGATCGCGAACGGCATAAATTTAAACTTTTCATTATTTATTATGTAAGCATGATTAATAGGGTAGCGAAATTAATATGTTTGTTAAATACTTTTTGAATCTTGAGAAGAGCAATTTATCATTGCAGAATTTGAAGGAGAAATGCATTAACTTCCAGATTTCTTTTCCTTACCAAGTAATATCTGTTTATATGAAAAAGTAGATATGAATTTATTGCTTATTTTTTGTAGACATTTTAGAATTTGTTTCCTAAGTCGAAAAAAAATCAGTGTTTCAATTAAAACTGCAACCACTTTGTCCTACGACTTTGATATTTTGTTACTCATAAATAAGAAATTTTACTTCTCATTTAAATCTGATTGAAATTTTTATTGAACAATCCATAAGTTTACTTTATTGTATTATTTCACATCATTTTTAATAAATCTTCATTTATATAATATGCACCAAGTTTCTTCTTATGGTTATAGTTCAATTAATTATTTTCCTGTTTCTATATAAAAATTTGGATATTTACGTATTATTTATATAAGAAAACTGGGATTATTCCTTTTTGATTCTTTTTTATACCATTTAATTTACTTTACAACATGTCTCATACTGATAGTCTTAACTTAATAATATAATATTATATGAACTAAAAGAAAAAAAGTTTCACAAAAGCTCTTATGAAAAGAAAAAGTGAAAAATAATTTTATCAGATTATCAAAACTTTAATGCAAACCAATTACTTTTCAAAAACATTTTTTTTTGAAAAGTGATTGGTTTGCATTAAATGAAATTTAACAAATGCAGAAAAAGATAATAAAATACTAAAATAGAGTTTCTGCAATTTATTTGAAATACGCCATCAGGTGCAAATAGAAATTGTATCCCAAAAAATAATTGAAAACGGAACCTTCAGTTAAAAAATTTCAAAACAAAAAAAAAGCATTTGAATACAAAATCTATTTTTCGTTAAAATCGAATTAAATTGCAGGAATAAAATTTAAAATATTTTTTGGAATATTTATCGAACTTTTGCATCTAAATAGATAAATGCGTTAGTAAAAATTACCACAGAATAACAAATGTTCTTTGAAATTAAATACTGTTGTGAAATATCTTCATAGAGAAATTATTTTCTGGACAACCATTTTCAAAAGGTGCTTCATATTAATCATCTCGACATCATTTATTGTTTCTGAAGGACAAAATTTAAGGTTGACAAATAATAATGTGGACATTTTCTTTATTTTGACGTTTATCTTTATTAAACACTGGTGGAATTTTGATATATAAAGAATACTTTGAATACTAGTTTGCTTATAGTATTTCCTTTGTATTCTTTTTCTTTGAAGATATATCAAATTCATTTTCATTTTTAGTAAAGCAGAAGTACTATTATTATCAGAAAGTGCAGGATTTACAATAAATTACAAATTGTTTGAGAATTTTTATCGCGCATTTCCACCACACATATACATTTACTGGTATTTAACACTTTATTTCTTTTCATAATATCATTTGAAAATATTCCTTTTCCTTAAAATAAAAATGCAGATTATATTTGAACAAAGATTATACATTAGCTTCATTTCCATTCCCTTTGTTACAATTTCTTGCATAGACATTTTTGAAATGACGCATATAGCAGTTAAAGAGGGATTTTTATCACAACAAGAGTATTTGAATAGTTCCCAATCCATTTTAGACGAATTCCTTTTTATTAGACCATTCATTTGCATTAATCACTACCATAGAAATCAGATCAAATAATTATCATTTAAATATAGTTGTTTATCAATTAGAAATCTTACTGAAGAATATCCTACATCTTTCATTTTCTTTGAAGACATTTCTAGAAAACAATTCGATTCACTATGTATCTGCTTTTGAGTTATTCCTGTGAAAATAGTTCAACTTTCTAAGCAGATATTTTCTCAATTGTTTCATATTTAATCGTATTGGAGCAGTTGATTATTTTCTATCAGTTATCAATATCAATTAAAACGCACTTGAAAAGGTAAAATAAGTTCGGGTAAAGTATAACGAAGTCATTAAAAAAGCCAAGATATTGTTGGGGGGGGGGGCTTGTTGTTAGCGATAGCATTGCAAATTTCTACAAAATGTTGATACTGTATCTAAAGAATATTATTGAAGTATTTTACCACGTTTGAATGGAGTAATTTGACTAAAACGATTCATTGTATTTTTTTGTCACCAGAAAATTACGAAAAAAATTTGAGAATTTCCCTCTAGACAATGCACCTTCTTTCTCGCAATAATATTGTTATTCCGAATTTTCGACAAAGAATTTTTAAAAAAATGCCTCTTATAAAGGCTCATGTTTAACAGATATGACACCATGCATTTTTTTTTCTTTTTTCTTCATGAGCACTTTAAAAAAAAATTGTAATAAGAAATCGCAATCAACTCTGAACGGGTTTCGTGAAAACAACTGTAGTTAAGTAACGACTGTAACATTCAGAAAAAAAATAGTTTAAGTGTAAGTAAAGTAAATGGCTGTCAAAGATGATTATTTTTGAAGAGACATTAGGAAATAAATTACTCTTCCAATCTATTGATCCTTTAGAGTTGTGAGAAAGACTATATTGAGAGTAAAATGCTTATTAGATCAACTCTAATGTCCAAATTTTATATTGGACATGAGAGTAGCAATGGCTGATAGCAATGACAATAGATTGGGTAGCAACGGCTGATGAAAACCCTCCTATTAACATAGTTTATATGATATTTCACTGTATTTACCGATCTCGGAATATCATTCATAAAAATATCATAATAACACAGTCGGGCATTTTGTACTAAGAGAGTTTGAATTTTGAGGAAGAATCTTTTGAAATAATTGAGTTTAAAAGTTAGAAGAAGCAAAACACTCCGCAATGTGAGATATTTTGAAAATGGATATATTTGTCTTTATTTCGTAACAAAAGGGGAAATAATAACCGCTGGGTATTTCCGAAATATTATAAGTTTTGTCTAATTTGATTTTTTTTTCACCGAATAGCTTTTGATTATTCAAAATGTTATTATTTTATTATCTAAGACACATTTTTAACGACATCGTAAATTAACTCCAATTAACGATACTCAAACATTTTTACAATACAAACATTACACTCTGCATCAAATGTATTGAAGAATTCGTATTGCTTCCAAAATTATGTCTAATCGATATTATGAATGTGTAGACAAAATCCCAAGGAATTTATCTTTCAAATAATTAGATTGCTGATAATTTACTTCTAAATTTATAAATATTAATTCTGAATAACATTCCGTTGAAAAATTGACAATTTCAAGGAAACTCTCACTTTATTCTAAAAATATAAAATATTCTGGAAACAGACATTCAGGAGAAACATCAAATAATTGAAGATGAATTCCCCGATATTTTCATTACAAAAGTGTCAGTTATTTGAAAAATTTTGCTAAGTGATGAGTAGTTCTTTCATTCTATTATTTTCCGATATCTTATCATAACCGTAAATAGATGTTCATTTCCCTGGTAAAGTTTAAAAGTAAGATTACTATGTACGTAGTAAGTAGAACAAACCACGTAGTTAAATTTGTAGAAAACCCTTAATGTCTGTAGAAGTGCAATTCATTTAAATGATTCTGTTTCATACATTCTAAGCATAACGTTACTTTGATTTACAGCATTTAGTTTGAGTCATTTGCATATAAATTAAGTGTTCTGCTTTAATTATTCGTGGTTTCCTCCCTTTAGAATTTAACCTATTTGATAGAAATGTTGAATGCACTGAAAGGGTAACTGAATCGCCAGACAGGAAAAATCTTTCTTGCTATAAATTATTTTAACTGTTATGTCCCAAACTACAGAACTTTTAAAATTATAGATCGGACGACTGAAATTCAAACTAAGCTGCTTATTTATAATAAAATTTATATCTTACTTATTTTGTAAGTTGTTGAGAAAAATATTGCTATTCTTATGAATAACTTTCCAATAGATTATTAAAGAAATTCTAGCGAATTCGAAAGTTTTTAGCTTAAAGGTTACAATAAAAACATGTACATCGCAGTGTTTGAGCTTGCAGAAATTCAAAGTTTAATCGGATATTAAATTTATCCTTTATTCCTTATTCAATTCTTTGAAAGAAAGTATTTTAAAATATATTTCCAATTTTGTTTATTTGATTTCATATACTTATTAGATCATTAAAAAATTGCCAATTATTAGTTTATTATTTCTTAAGGAAATACTTGAGAAAAAAATTATAGTTTAAAGAATTAGAACTTTTTGCAAATATATTTAAAATAAGATGAAAGTTAATAATATTATAACCAAGAAAACTTTTTTTTTATTTCCTCTAAATTAATGTTTTTTTAGATTTCACAGTGTATTGGCAGGCTGAAGGATAGATTTAAAATTTAGTTTTTAACAAGAGACAATTTAAATTCATTATTTATGTTTAGATATATCATTTATTTATTTTATATTACTTATCAAAATATTACAACTGATAATTTTGATCTAGTTTTAAAATATGCATTTAAATTCTAATTAATAAATGAGTTTAACTTATGGGATAATTACTTAAATTTATTTTCGTTTTGAGAATTTATAGTTCCAAAAATATAGAAAATTAAAAGAATATTGTTAATTTTTTTCTATGATTAAAGCTTATGCTTTCTTCTTTTCTATTCTATCAATAATTTTTTAAATCCCTGAAACTTTTAAAAAATGCGATAAAAGATGGGTTTTACAACATAATGATGTTTAATAAAGAAATAAGTAAACGTTATTTAAATTTGTGTACAAGACATGTTGTAGATTAATTAAATAGTTGCATTGTGCATATTTATTGTATTAAATTACTTTTCACTCTTCGAAAACTCTTTTTAAAATAAAATAAATATAAATTTGGTTTTCATAATCAAATCGATCATTAATAATTTAGATTATAATAATTTTGTTTTTTGAATATTGTAGAAATACATAACGGCTATTAGTTACCTTAAATAATATAAACGAGTAATTACAGAAACGACTTTTAAATTGCTTTTATATAAATTCAAATTAAATCATGCTGGAAATCAGTTCAATGAAAGAAACAATATAAATTTTATTCTGAAATTAATAATTATATCAACGAAATATAAAAGAAAACATTTGCTAAAAGATCTTAGAAATATGTGATGCCATATACAGAGCTTAAACGCTTATACTCTTGAAAAGAAACAGAATATAGATTAAACATTCATGCAAACCACGTAGTTTTAGAAAGTGAGAAAAAATATATTGGAAAAACTCTAGTTCTTTCTGAAGTGTCGTTGTATGTGTAATGCATACAGTCGTGTTCAAAAACCTTTCACCAGAGGCATGAGTTATGTTCAGATCAGTAGCTTCTTTTTTTACATATGCTGATATACATTTCTCTTCTGGGAATTCAGTTCTAGAAACAAGAGTATATTGACAATCGATTTCTTAAAATATCTAGAAAAAAATATTTGAAATTCAAAACGTTTTCCCTTTATTTATGTGATGTAAACTAGAATGCATTGAATAGTAGGTTGTTTTTTAAAAAATCATAATTTATTAATAGTTTGTCCTGTTATTCAATTTTTAAATATTTTGTTGTAACGTTTCACATTTGGCGGATTCAAATCAATTAATTAATTAATTCAATTCAATCCTTTTTTAAAACATTCGATGAACGATAAAGAAATTACCAGAACATGGGTAAAAAGAATTCTTTGACAAAAGTTATGCATTAATATGGTTACTTTTCGACATAATCACTATGAAGATTTAAATATTTTTCATATCGGTGAGGCATGTTTCCGATTCCTTTTTCTAAAAATGTTCCCGTCAAGGATGGCCTTGATGTTGATGCATACTAGCTCCTCTTTAGTCTTAAAGCTTTGGTTTTATGTTTGGTCTCTTTTATGTCAAGGAAAAGATGAAAATTACTTGGTACTAAGTCTAGTCTATATGCCATGTAATCACACACACTCACTTTAAATTGCTTACTAAGCAGATAGTCGTTAAAAATAATCTCAACAATTCGTGAAATTGCACATGCAAATTCATTTTTGGCAAAACTACCTCTTTGATGAACCACGTGATAGCTCGTTGAGCAAAATCTTCTGCTGTTACAAACTTGTGTTCTTGTCCCAATTAATCGAAAATCTTTATTTCGTCGATCTGCATATTTGCACAATTCACGCAAAACAGAATCAGCCAAAAAGATTCTACCATGTACTTGGCTCATTATTTAAAAAAATTTCTACTGTATAATTTTTTTTGTATAAAAATGGTGAATAACACAAAGCAGCTCGCTTTTAGTGGAAGCCTCATTTCTATTAACCGTGTTTCTATTCCGATAATTTTCAACACAAATTGGTGACTGAAGTTGACAGTGACTCAGTTTAGGGTTAGAGATATGGAAAGATGCCCATATCGGACTCCTACCTTCCACCACTTATTTGCTTGTTTAACTGCTCATTTGGAAGTTGAAATCTATTTTATGTTCATGAATTTCTAAAGCTCGGAATAGATGCCTTTAACTATTATAGTAAATGTGAGATAAAATTTTAAATAATACTTATTGATTTAATTAATCTGAATCCTCTTCTTAGAGGGATAAAAAATTATTTGACAATAAAAAAGAAAGAAATTTATTAAGATTAACATAAAAAATTAATTTAAAAAACGCGTATCAATCTTTTACTTCAAAAGAATGTTCTATATGTTCGACGGCCGTTTTCGATCTAATATCATCTTCTAAATTTATGGAGAATATATTGACATATCATAAATATTATCTGAAAATATCTGACAAAAATTGCTTGGTAATTATTTCCTATGAAAAAGAATATGTATCTGTTTTCTGAGAACAATGATCTTTCCCGATTTTTAACGTTATGGCTCTATGCATTCAATCCTATAATCAATAGTTAACACAATCAATCAATAGTTAAAACAAGAAGGGGAAGGCATAACATCCTCATCAAAAAATTTGCAATGAGACCACTCGTGATGGTTAGAGCGTAGAGTTCAGTTTTGAATAAAAATGAAAGAATCGAAAAATTATACATGAGATTAGGTTAAGACTTTCTTATATACTTATGTGGGTGTAAATATATCTATAAAATAATGTATAGATTATTATCCCTAAAGAGATGCCGATTTGAAATATAATGTGTAGATGAATATATTATGATACTTGCATAGAACATTTTGGAGGAGATCGTAAAAAAAATGTTTTTGCTCTCCTTTACGGGAAAATGTGAATAACAATATAAGGCCAATGTTATTATTAATCCACTTAGAGATACATGTAAACGATTCCAATCCGCGCATTCTTTGCGAATTATTTAAAAAAAAATGAAATTTAAACATCAGATCTAAGAGTATAATGAAAAGCAATATTAAATTTATCCAATTACCCGTAATTTTTCCGATCTTCCTGAAAAGTACTGGAAGAAACTTTAAATTCAAAAGTATTGCTCGATGTTCTAGTGAAAATTGTTTAAATCTCGGTTATTATTATGAAAAAATGCTGGGTAATTAATATTACAATGCTTATTAATCTGTCTTTTTTTCTTATAATGAGAACCTGCCTTATGAGAATATAAATTGTTAATTTCCGAGCTGTTGCTTCATCAAGTACTTACCTAAATAAGCCTTGAGTTTTATTTGTGAATTTATTTGAAAGAAATTCTATACAACTGCTTTGCATTAATTTTAATATTCTATAAATAGAAGGTTTAAATTTCGTATGTTGTTACTCTTTGGCCTTCAAACGACCCAAATCCATTTATATTGAAAAGTTCATGTAACAAAGAAAATAACCTTATTCTTTCAATGATGTATCCCAGCGTTTCTCAACATGTGGGGCGCGCCCCCCTAGGGGGGCGCGAGAATGTCCAAGAGAAAATATTATTTAAAAAAATTGATTCACTGACTGAAAGGAAAGCACACATACACATAGAAAACAAAATACATTTCGACATATTTAATAACTTATGAAAGTAAAGGAACTTACTAAATCAAAACTTACTTAATCCAAACATACTAAATTAAAACAAATTTAATAATTATTAGCGACTTCCTGGGGCCTGTCTTGCAGAGCAAAGTATTTCGAAAGAAGTCTTAGTATTAGAAAAGCCACTCTCTGTTCTGCCGAGATTTATATTTTGTCTTCAGAAGCACAGCAGAAAATACAGTTTCACAAAGGTAGGACTTTGAAAATGGTAATAGAATGTAAATGCCCTTGTTTTTAGTACATAAAAATCATCCTCTACTCCTGCCCAAAATTCAAATAGTGATTTATTACTAAATTGTCTCCTAGTTTCGCGACTTGTCGTCAGGTCTATGAATTTTTCTTCATCATCAATTGAGAGTCCTTCTGGAGTCTCATGAAATGGAATACTAACTCACTCGTAACTTGCAATCAGTTTGTCGTTAGTAAGAAAATACTTTTTAAAATTCTTTGCCAGCATGTCTAAATGATTTTCAGTCGTTACAAAAGCAACTTTTACATGTTCTTCTTCAGCCTTGTTAGTTTTAGTACAATCATCCATATTTGCAAACATTGTTAGAATTTTTTGCTTTAAATTTGTGCTCCACAATTCCAATTTTCCACAAAAAGCATTAACTTTATCACTCGTATCCAACATATGTGTATTTGCTCCTTGGAGTTGAAGATCCAAGTTTATTGAAATTGAGCTATTTGGCATGTCGGCCAAGTAGCTCAATTTCATCACAAATAAACCATCGTGAAAATTCTCGGCCTCCGGTCTGTTTTCTTCTTCTAGGAAAATGGCGATTTCTTCTCTTAATTCAATAACACGTTGCAAAAATTTCCCACGTGATAACCATCTTGCCTCGAAATAAAATAGTAAAGCTGAATGTACTGAATCCATGCCTTTACAAAGTTCGGAAAATATTCTCCATTTCAGGGGGTCTCATTTTTATATAATTTACTACGGTTACAACCGTAGCTAACACAATATTCAGACCAGGACTCATTTCTTTCGAAGCCAAAGCTTCTCTGTGGATCATGCAATGTGTCCAGACGCAAGGAGGAAATTTTTGTTTTACTTGTATACCTTGGAAGCTTCCGGACATTGAACGAACACCATCAGTGCATATTCCGACACAATTTTTCCATTCTATGTTTGCCTAATTCATAAAATCATTTAAAATAGCAAAGAATGCGATGAGTTTTGGTTTGCAGAAAAGTAATTCTTCTACTACTGACATATTATCACAAAATCGAACATAGGCAATTAAATGAGCATCTTTATTACTATCTGCTGTTTCATCAAGCTATACTGAAAACAATTTCTCACGCAACTTCGAGAAAAGCTGACACTGTACATCTTCAGATATATCACCAATTCGACGAGCAACAGTATCATTTGAAACAGGTACGGGCTGCAATTGTTTTGAAAAATTATATCCTAACATAGTTTCTACAATCTCAATTGCTTGCTGGCAAAATAAGCTCTTCACCAATGGTGTGAGGTTTTTTACATCTAGCTATTTTATATGAAACTTTGTAAGATGCAATTAAAGCTTTTTTATTCACAGACAAAATTTCTTTAAAAAATGATTTTTGCTTTTTATATGATTTTAATTTCAATTTGAAGAATTCCCTGGGTTTGTTGACGTACTCACTATGAAGCGCTTCCAAATGTCGTTTAAATTTATTAGGTTTTATGCTGTCTGCGGCCAACATTTTTGAGCAAATGATACACAGGGGCCTTTCTTTATTTACTTCAGTACTGGTAAATCCAAAATTTAAGCATTCTTGAGAATAATTTCTTGATTTTATTTTCAGAACCATGCTCGTCTGTGTACTTGTTGATGCTTGATTGTCGTCTAATGCTCGCTTACTTCTTAAAAATTTATCCATGAGTCTGCATAAATCTGCTGCCGTAAATATTTAATATGGTGAATTGCAATTAACACGAAAACATATATAACATACACATTCACGATATATTCGATAGCGATAGAAGGATTGACTCGAATGAGACTGGCTGGAATTGAAACTTGCGTTATCAAACATTTTCCTTCTTCTTGTGAGAAAACATCTGCGCATGCTCGCGACGGCATCGGTCGTGTGGATTCTCTTCCACAAACATTACTTATTTTTTTCTCTTTTGTTTAGTCATGCTTCTGTTTTATTTCTTTTATTATTCGAAAAAATGTATTCGCAGTTTCTAAAATTATCTCACTCTATCTAGGTTAACTTGATTGCTTGATTGTCTTCTAATGCTCGCTTACTTCCGCTTAAAAATTTATCCATGAGTCTGTGTAAATCTGCTGCAGTGAATATTTAATATGGTGAATTGCAATTAACACGAAAACATATATAACATACACATTCACGATAGATTCGATGGCGACAGAAGGATCGACTTGAATGAGACTTGCGTTATCGAACATTTTCTGTATTCATATGAGAAAATATTTGCTCTGCGCATGCTCAAGACGGCATAGGTCGTGTGAATTCCCTTCCACAAACATTACTTATTTTTTTGCTTTTGTTTATTCATGCTTCTGTTTTATTTCTTTTATTATTTATTATTCAAAATAATGTATTCCCAGTTTCTAAATTTAGCTCACTCCGTCTAAGTTAACTTTCCTTAACGAATTTTCTAACTTTCTTATTCTTTTGACGTTATCTCCCTGTTTGGCTTTCATTTCAAATATAATATTTAAATTTTCCCCGCTTTCATTCGCTTCTTCTGTTAACTGCCCGCTTTGCAAAATGCCAGATGTGGTTTCTCACCAATGTTGGCTCCCTTTTACTCTTTTTTTGGCAGTTAGTTAAAAATAATTTAAAAACAGAATACAAATACGCAATATACATTATTGTTGTATACTTTTTATTCGGGGGAGGCACGATGAAAATTATGATTGAAAACTGGGCCACGAATACTGAAAGGTTGAGAAACGCTGATGTATCCGAACAATTGGAAACATGAAATCGGATCGTATGAAATTTTTGTTTCTGACATATTTAAGATTACAAAACCTTATAAAGCTATTGTCAATGATTCAATACTTTAAAAAAAATGAAATATCCCCGTTGAAGAACACTAATAAAAATTAAAAAAAGAGTTATCTATTCGAAATAATCTTTCTATGAAAACTGTCTTAATATGTCTTGGACTATTTATAAATCTTGTAACAGAATCTTGTGGAGCTTTTTCTGTAAAGCAGTCGTTAATTGATCTGTTTTCACAGTTAAATCATAGAAAAAATTCTGTTTTGAATTTAAATAAAAAAAATCCAAGCAAACACGATAAAAAATATCTTTTAAGAAATTATTAAAAATTATAAACTTTTAGACAAAAATTAAAAAAAATAATAAGGCAAAAATTTTGTTAGAATTTTATATTTTCTTCTAATATTTTTTGATATTTAAAAATTTTAGTCAGATAATAGTGGTGTTAATTTATGCATTTTTTTATAAACGTTGATCTATTTTTTTCCTTGATCATCAATACATACAATAATGAAAACAATTTATACTATATTTGGTGAACTTTTTACAAAGCATTCACTATCAACTTTGGAAGCAAGCTAAAATAAAATTAAAGTATTTTAGAAAGCTTTTAACCTAACTTAATAATATATCTTTTTTTTTTGGGGGGGGGGGGTAATTTTTAGGAAATTCACTTTTTAATAAAATTGTCAGACTAAGCATAAAAGCTAATGCATTTTTGAATTTGATTCTGTAATTTGTGAATTAATTGGAATATTTTATGAACTAACTTTTAATATAATATTTTCTGTTTTAAATTTAGAGAGCGGAAATTATTCATTCTTATCTTAAAGAACTTGAATATTCTTCAATATTAGAATATTAGGATAGTACTATATTCTTATATACAGATATAAGGATAAGAATGATATAAGAACAAAATCATTGCATTATTGTCGCAATTTGTTATAAAGATAGCAAAATACATGATGGCGATAAGATAACCTTTCTTGTCGGGAAGTATTTGAGGTTAAAACTATGAATGGCACTAAATTCCATTTACGGACTTTAGAATTCCTCAAATAAAAAGAAAAATAATAGTTTTCATAGCAGGTAATTCAAATAAAAGCATTTCACATAGCCCAGTAGACCTTTATATTGATTTATAAAAAATATTAATTAATAAAATATAATTTTCTACTAGTTTTAAACTATACATTTCTCATTCCTGTTTTGATTTTACTATTGTTTTAGCCTTACTCAAATGATCTATAATCTATTCTTCTTTCATTCATTATAATTATGATGGGTTGATTAGGATGATAAAGTTCCATAAAAGGACGATTCTTCTATCTAAAATGCTTTTTTATGCAGTATAATTATTACATTATCTAAGAAACAATATTTACAGCAGAAGATGCATGCAATTATTAATTATTTGATTCGTCATATTAGAATAATGCGTCATTATAGACCATTATAAGTTTTTTTCCCTTTCGTTATTCTGTGCAGCTTTCCGTCGTTTCTTTTAACACAGCTGATTATTGCTCAACCGTTTACGTCGATGACAAAGATATCTATTTTCAGTTTTGTGATTGCCCACATCATGGGTTTCAACAATGCTTGAATCTTTTTACGTTTTCATTTTTTTTAATATATCTCTTCGTACCATCCACAGTTTATGCACGAAATATGGTTAGATTTCTTCAATTAATTAATCTCTAAATATCTCCAACAAACAAAATTTCTTTATGACCATATTTTTTTTAAATTATATTTTCGTAAAGGTACAAAATGCCGATATAACTTACAAATTTAAGCTCCTTCTTCATCTTTCTGGTTATATCTACGCTCTTCTTTCTCAGTCTCTTGATAGCAAGCATACGACCTTTGTAAATTCCGACTGTTGTATAGATGTTTGTGTACCGGAAATCCGCTTCAGCGTTAGAACTGAGAGAAACTTGACTAGTGCGAATCAGAGGATGAAGATTCTATGGAAACAAATATGCTAAATTCATACAACAATATCACATAACAATTTAATATTCTTAATTCACGATGGAAGAAAACACGAAATGCAAGAAAAATTCTTAAAGAACGGAAGAAGAAAGTTATTCTTCTATATAATTTACTACATGGAAATTTGTGAATCTACTTATAACATATATTTTGTAATAAAAACGCATAATAATCCATATAATTTCAGAAAGTTTAATCAAAGGAATTTGGTGGAAATAGTAACAATTATGTAAAGATTTCATGAAAGTTCTATTATTTTTTTAATGTAGAAAAACATTCTAACTTATCAGATAAAGTATAATTAATAAAGTTATCGAAATACCATATTAAAATTTCTTGTAAATGCAATTATTCTTGCAATTAAATTCATTTTTCTTTATATTGAGCTAAAAGTTAATCTAAAAAGATACAATACTAATTTTACAGAGATTATTTTTCATAGAATTTTTTAATTGTAAATAATAAGTCTTAAATGAAACGTATTTTTCTTTATGAAAATATTAACCATCGTATGTAAAAATTCCTTGCACGATTTACCTAAAAGAATGCGATATACCTTATCTCAGCAAAAATACGGCATACACACTTCTCGTTACTATAAAAAAAAATAAGCATTGAATTTCATGTTGCAAAGAAGTAACATTTTACAGCACATTCATATGACTGTCATAACCTACATCTGTTGAGTATATTTAATATCTTCAATAAATTGATAATTTCATGTTTTTTTTATTTGAAAACAGATATGCAATTTAAATTGGGAATTGCATATGAACTAATAAAAGATATGCATTTATACAATATTGCGTAATCATTATAATTTGTATTTGATCTGACTTCTCTTGCGACTGAATATACTTTGAAGTTTCTTAGCAAATCATTTAGTATATTCCTACATACTAAACGAGACACATATAGTCAGAATTAATGGTATAAATCCTTAATTAGTTGTGCTTTACTGCTTCATTAATAAAGTTTAATATTTTATTCAAATTCTCACACGATTCATATCTTTTTAAAATTTATAATACTTGTAATAATTTAGTGTAAGTGTTTATATTTCTGAAAATCAATTAAAAGAGAGTAAATACTTGAATTTGCTAACTTTTTTCCATTTATACCAGATATTGAGATTTGCTCAACCACAGTATTATTTTAAAGCGAATTTTTAATTTCCCATTAATAACACCACTTAAAGATAAAATACATACTTTTTATTTAAAGGAATGAGCAAAATTAATATTAATAATATGAGACCTGAGAATATGAACTTTTAATTTAAATATCGACAAAATAGGAGAAAGACTGAAATTTCAGTCCATGAACAATAAAAAGAGTTTCATGTAATAATAATAAAAAGTAAATAATAAAAATATTAATGATCTCGTTGCCTTTCTATCTTACAAAAAATGTACAACTATTTATAAACTCTAAAAAATGAATATTTTACTAAATAGCAGTATATAACATTAGTAGTTTGTTTAAATTCGCCTAAATATGTACAGTAATTATGTCATCCTTTGTCTATTTATATTTTATTTTTCATTTGATATGCAACTTCGTTTTTAAAAATATAAAATGGGAGAAATGGAAAAGAAAAAAAAACCTATCTTATTTTCGGAGTAAATCTTCTTGGATACTCTTAGTAGTTTTGTTTAAATTTTATTTCTTTTGTTAAAGCTGTCTGAATTGTGGTAAACCATTAAATAAAGATCACATTATTAAGTCCTCATTTGAAAAAAATTAAGTTAATTTAAAATTCACTTTATCTTTATTAAAATGGGTAATACTTGGAATTTCAATTATTTTTATTTTTTATCTGAACTGGCTTCAAATATTTTCTTCGTCTTAAGTTTAGAGTCTTGTAAAAATAAATGGAGTTATTCCAAGAACGACATCTATGGAGACAAAAGAAACTTCATGATAAATATTCTTTTTTTCGAAAACGACAAAATATTTTGATGGCTATGGGGGAATTCAAAGACTTCAGGCAAAATAATTTTTGCACGCTTTTTTCTTATCATGACATTTTTCAAGTATGTAAAAATAGAATTTTTTTAATCGATTTTTTTTACTCACTTTTTGACTAAGTTTTGAAATTATGTAGAGTTGTGCAACCTCCATGGTACTAAATATTCTTATACTTTTAGAATTTGTTTCCCATTGAACTCTCAATTTTATTTTGATTTGATTAAATATGGGATCTGCAATCTATCAGAAGATTTATAAATAAAATAATGAAAAGATTTTATAATAATTATCATAATGGAATATTCAATTAAACTCAACTACTCAGGAAGTTAAATAAAGGAAGACAAACAAAAAGACGATTATACCTAATAGATCTTCTATTAAATGAAAATTTAAATAACTTTTCTAGCTCCAAAACTTCAGCTGCCTTTAACAATAGGTAATTCTTAATTTCTGATATGTTTTTATTTGTATGCAAAATTTATTTTTCATTTTAGTGAATGCTTTTGAGGTAAAAAAAACATCTGTGTGATAGTTTTATTATCGTTATTTACACTTAGTCTGTGTAGCGGAGTGCTAGGACGAAAACTAAGAAACTTAAAGAACTTAAGTCGTCTTGAATGTTAATTTATAAATATGCAATTTAGTGACTTTTATTTTAATCTTTAGCATGAATGATGACAATTACAAGGTGTATCATCAATTCGAGCGAGATTCAAAATTCATAATAAAAGAAATAATGCCATCAAATATGCTTGTTTACACGAATAAAATCAATAGGGAATTTGATTTGTATTCCACGAAAAAAAACCCAGAAAAGGGTGCTCACACGTTATATTGAGATGTCTCTTGCAAATCAGGCGAGTTAAAGGAACTACTTAACTGGAAATGGTTTCGATCTCGAAAGCAAGTTGTTGGTACTTAATCGAAGATCAGTGGTTAAACCATATTACATAAATTTTGAATCCATAATTTTTGCATTGTAAAAGTTCCGTACGGAGAAAGACATACTTCATAGAATAGATATTGAATTTAGTAATACATATCGAGGAAAACTGGAGTGTGGAAGATAATCCACACCAAGGTGATCATCCTTTTTCGTGGGCAACTTTTTACTGGCAACTTTTTTAAATGTTAGGTAACAATTTGCAGATGAGGCGGCGAGTAGTAGTACTGGAAGTATAATGGGATTCCACAATCGTTGTTTCGACGCTTTCTTCACGGAATCTTGAATTTGTAATCGTACAAGATGTAGACTCTTCATACGAATAAACTGTGTTATTTACACATTGATAGAAATGTAATATGACAAACAATGGTTGTTTAACATCATGTGGGTAAATGGAATTCACTTTTCACTGTATGATAGAGTTCAGTACCCAAAATATTTGTATCTGGGTGTCATAAAGCCCTCGTAAGAACCTGAAAAATCCACTGCATTATCTTCATTTGACAATTTGGTATGGCTTCACAACGTCTTTCATCTTTTCAAAGAGCATTGTGCTGCAGTCATTACAGAGAGGTATATAAAACTTCAACATGGCAATGGCATGGCAAGCCTGCATTGCAGGAAAAATATGCATGATCTGTCGTAACATTTTCATAAATATATTTATTGACTCAAACAATCTGAAATATAAATCGTCTTATTCTTTAATATATCTATCTCTAAAAGTTAAGAAATTATATATTGGGCCACAATATGAGAGTACACTCTGAATAATGACACCGCTATAGTAAAATGCAAAAATAAAGTACTTAATTAAAAACAATAAACATTAAAATAACAATAAACCTTCTTTAAAATTCTTCAGCGTTTTACCATTAATCATATCATATCTTCAGAATCATATCTTCAAACACGAAATGATGCAGACCTGATACACTTATTAATGATTATAAACTATAACAAATATCAGCTATAAACTATTGTTTTGAATATAAATATAAATTATGCTTTATTCACTATTTCTTGGATATATCTATCAGAATTATAGCATTTATAAAATGTATTTAATTCATAAATTTCATTGCTGCTCTGTATTCTCAAAAAGACGTACATAAATAAATTTATATAATTCCTTAAATATTCATTAAATAAAAACAAGTATTATCAATTCAGAAACAGCATAATACCTTCGTTTTTGCATCTTAAATTGTTATCTTTTGTATGATAATTTTTTTAAACTATTTTAAATTATTTCCCAGAACTACAATTAAAAAAAAATTGTTTACACCTGCAAATTTTATTTTCTATCTTCTATTATCTGCTGCCTAGTTTTACTCCTTTGAGCTTTTGAAATTCATTCTTGTTCTTATCGAATAAGGAAATGGAATTTTCTTGTTCTTTAAGCATAAATATCCTCTTTTATAAAAAAAATATAATAGCAATTATTTTTTTTATAATTTGATACCTTTCTGGATTATTCTTATATATAAAGAATTATTTTTAGTTAAACTTCTATACTTTGTAGAGTAGATTATCCTTGAGAAATCTCTAATTTCTTAAAGATTATTTCTGTCTTTAAGCTGAATGAAATATATCTTTTTTATTCCTTTCTTCAGACATTTTTTTAATTATTTGTAAAAAAACAAATAATTGTATAGCAAAAATAAATAAGCAATCAAATAACGTCTAAATGATACGCACCTTATTAAATTATTTCTAACCATATATAAGTTTGAAAACTTGTTACTGAAAGTAAATTTAATGAAAAAAATAAAATAATTCTTACTCTACATATTCTTCCTATGCTTGTTGTAGGAGTGCATTCATTAATTTGAATATCCTTGTAATCGATTTTCCAGATAAGACTATCTAGTTCTTGTTCATATGCCCAGTTTCTGTAAGGGAAAAACTTTACAGTAAATAATAATAAAATATCTTTAAAATATTGATTACATAACTGAAACAATATTTAACTTCAAGATTTAAAGGAGCTAAATTCAGAGTTTTTGCTATAACTTTATTTTATTTATTTTAAAATTTTCAAAAAGATAACGTTAAAATTAATTGTTCGTATTATCGCTATAAAATTGGTGAAGTGTTTTCAATATACAAATAACTATATAGCAGAACTATACCGCAAATAATTTATTCAGCGTCGTAATACTTAATTTGATAGTGACCCCTGCAAATTAGTAAATTAACATCTTAGGAGGAAAATGAAACAAAGTTGAGAAGCAATGTCATATTTAGCCCCCCCCCCCCCCCAAAAAAAGGGACAAGACAGCAAGAGAACAACCATTCTTACTACTTTGGGGAGAGGGAACTTATTAGCAATACAGGTGGTCGAAATCAATAGTATCATTTTCAAAAAACACAATTAAAAGAAGTGCATTTTGAAGTTTTCCTCGTTGAAGGCCCACAGTGTTTAGATCCCTATTAGTGTTTTTATTTTATGTTCTTTTGATGCGTGTCTCACCTTGACGTTTTTCTGTTTCATCAAACGGTTTTTTGGAGCAATTTCAATTCAAATTTTGCTGATTGTCTAACAATTATCGAATTGCAAAAGACTGCAGATTCTTGTACAAATTTCTAATTATAAAAATTATAGGTCTTTCGTTGGGAAGCTAGTCCCCAATATATTGCATTTTTTCTAAAAACTGCATTAAGACAGCTGAGAACTAGAATGAATAAGCCAACAAAAGAATGTCTAATTAAGCTTATCAGAAGAATGAAATTAGATAAGAAAGCAAAAGAATGTCTCCGTAAACCTGCTGATAATACACAATTTCAGTTTTCAGTATAAGGACAAACTATAATAAAAGGGATATTATTAAAGTACAATTTATACTAGGTCAAAAACATTCTTATTTTATAAATCCTTCTAAACAAATGGACCAAATTCAACTAAATGCTGCACAATTATAAGGTAAAAGGACAATGTCAGTTTTTCAGAGTTTAATTAATTGAATGTTTAGTTAATTTTTGAAAATTAACCAAAAGTTATAGCAATATTTTTTATAGCAATAGCTTAAGCGTAAAAAATTCCAGAAGTATATTTAAACCATCTGAAAATAAAAAAAATGCTAATTCAATAATACTAGGTTCATTTCTGCAGAATATTTCTTCCAGTCATTATTAAATTTTAAATTACTCTTCCATTATATTTTTAATTTCTATTTTATTTTAATAGATATCCTTTTGTCAAATTGGTTTAACAATGTTAAAAAAAAGAAAAAAAAACTTAAGTCAACTTTTGAAACGAAAAAAAAAAAAAAAAAAGAGAGAGAGAGAGAAGTAAAGCTCTAGCAAGCAAATGATACTGTATAAAATTCGGCAAAAGCAACGAAATTAACTAATGTTTGTTTTTTTCATCAGAACTATCGAAAGAAATTCTTTCAAAAAAGCATTCACACTATATAAAAATTGTAACTTTTATTTTTTCAACGATATTAATTTCATTTATAAGCAATTTTTCTTTCAATTTTTATTGATTCTTAAAGAAATTTATAGTTATTCCTTTGTTGGGCAACGTTAAGATTTTATTAAGTTAAGATAAGAATTTCAATGCAATTTCGCCATACCGGTATCTCCACTAGTGATTAATAAAAACAAAGGGGAATACTTTTGTATCTTGAATAAATAGCTATTGATTTGATTTGATTTTGTTTTATGGCGCAAGAGCCATCTTTGGCCATACTGCGCCAAGTATATGGTTTGACATGTGGCCATATTAAAATAGACTTATTAGCAAAAGAATAAAAATGCTAAATAATGCTAAAAATTTTTACACATACTCAGAATGTAAAATTTAGGGATTACAAAATGAACAATGATTTTGAAAAGGGAATTAGGTGTTGCATAGTAAAAAATAATTATTAAGGTCAAAAAGTATTAAATGCAAATAAAAAATCCAACAGCCCTTAAAAAGTTAAAAATATTTGGGTGGTGTTTCTCACCCACCAAGTCAATCACGTTTACAGAAGATGATTGGAAGAAGTTCTACCGATGAGAATTAAATGATGGACATTCGATCAAAATATGCTTCACATTAAAATCAGTGTTTCATGCTGGGCAAATAGGTGCTCTCTCACCGAAAATTAGATAACGGTGCTCTCTCACCGAAAATTAAAAAACGAGAATGCTCTATACGAAGGCGAGTCAACTAAATCGCTATTAGGATATAGCTCAATGTTTCTATTTGGCCCATGCATCAATTTAAATTCATAATGATCATTTATGAGTGAAAGTATGACTTTAAAGATATTTGATAAGATATGACCTGATTTCTGGTCACACTTGTAATCTTCAGAATTTCATCTAATAGGAATAAGTATCCTGCTTTATCATTGAAATAGTTGTTTATCGGATTGTAAACATTCATAGTAAGAAATTCATTGTAATAAGTTTAAAATTTATAACTTGATTTGATCAGTTAATTTAGAGTCCTGATTATTTTCTAAATATTTCACCTTTATTACTTTGTCAGTATAAGAAGTGCCTTCTGATATTGCATTATGAAAACAGCGACACAAATCTTTGGCAAATAAAAATTTTATCTACCACATTTCCGACGTCATCGGCTTGTTCAGAATATTCCATATATTAAAAATTCTTAGCATGTTTGTTTTATTAACGGTGAATTATAATTTATAATAAATATGCTTGTATAAAATGTAACTGAAATATACTTATTGATAATCAGTGTATCACACACTTCTCTTTTATTTTCATACAATTAGGATGTGCGTAGTACTAAATTCATTGATAATGAGCACATAACTGATAATCAAAAAATTTTGTATTTCCTATTTAGAGATTAAATTTAAAAATTGAGATTATAGAGGCATTCAAAGTAGTTTTCAAGTCATGTATTTTGCATTTTACTAAATTGTTTTTGTAGAAAAATCAATTCTGGTAAATAAAATTATATTTGAATTACGCAGTGAATCTTTCTGGTAAAATAAATTAAAAAAATTATCTGAGATTGAATTTTCGGTGTAAATATCAAATTAGATACCATTCCGTAAATAATGGAATTATACAACTCCATTGTCTTATAAAATACAAAAACAATTTCTGACTTCGAACACTAAAAGAAATAAAATGAGCATATTAACGACAGTTGGCGACTGATTTCTAATCATTAGATGTTACAATTTGAACTATGATGAACTTCGTATTCAAACTAATACAGTAAATTTGAAAGTTCCTTGATTATAAATCGACAGGTTTTCATAAATTAAACAAAGGTAAGTTATTTATTTATAAATTATTTAAAATTTGATAAAATTTAAGAATTCTTACAAATAATATATCTCTAAGATCACAATTTTTCTTAATTTATGTACGGAAAAATACTATAAGAAATAGCATTATATAAATTTGAAGGATAAGTAACGTATTACGTACTTGTAAGCAACTAATATTCCAACTAGAAGCACCAGAACCAAACCTCCAGTCACTCCAACTGCCAATTTCCACACTTGAAAAAAAAATTAAAACATTATTCACAAGCCTAGTGTTATTAAATATTGAAGAACTGTCAACCAACTTCATAGAATCTGTTCTAGGATAACATAGTGTGCAATTCAAAGTAAAAATATCTTACGACTTAATATTGTTAGATAATGCAAAAACAATTTAACTTCAAAACTTTAAAAAAACACATTAAAGCATTTTAATAAACATATATGAAAAATTTAAGGCAGAAACTATTTTTTCCCTATAACTTACAAATTTGTAGCTATAGATTGTTAGCAAGACAGAGATATCAAATTATTCATAAAATATTGCATTAAACAAAATTTACTAATTACAGTTATTTTTGAATTTGGAGAATAGAAAAATAGTTGACTAAATAGCGAAAAATCAGGTAAAGTAAAGAAAACGTTTTATTATAACTTTAATGCTTTCTCCCCAATTCGTTTCTTTACTATTCATTTTGCTGTCGGATACTTGAATAGAAAGTAAATCATTCGTACAAATCAAATTTTATTTCAGGAAAATTGCAGTCTTTGAAGTATAAATAAAGTACTCCACACCATTCAAACATTCAAATTTATTTGAAAATACAGGAATAAGATTAAGATCTAGTCATTCAGTTGAGCTTTGACATATTTGTCTAATGCTTTTTTCCTCTAGAAATTTTGCTGTATTAAACTATCCTATAAATCCATTCTGAAAGCACTAATCGCATTTTTATCCTCAAAACATTACTGACGGTACAAAGATATGGAAACATTTATTGTTGGTCTTTTCTTTTTCGAAGATATTGGTCCTTTGGGTCCTGTAACCTGTATAATCAATAGGGCTAATTATGAATCCCTTTTGTGCAACCAGCCCGTTCCAACGTAACAGCATGGATGTGGGAGTAACAAAATTTGTGTGCAAAATGTCTATCTTCCATATACTGGAACACCAGTGACGCATTTGTTGAATCTGGAGTTCGGAAATGATAGAATATTTATTATATTTCCCAACATCTTGATCCCCCGGGGGGGGGAGACCTCGAAAAGAGAATGAGATGCTTCCAGCATGGTGGTTGGATCTCGCCACCCTGGAGGTACATAAATAATTGGGGGTCTTTCTCCTCCCATCGATGATGGGACGTACTCCTTCGGGAAAGGTTCTGCCTTGCCCGATGTTGGTCCTTAGAACTCAACCACAGTTCCAACAAATGTTGCTGTTGCGGCGGTCGGATCATTCAGTATAATTTATCCGTGTGCCTTCTAGTGGGTGGCAGAGTCAGAAATATGACATAACTTCATAACATCCTGGACGCCTTGATCATTTGATGTGAACTCTTGTTACTTCTTGCTGTGGGATTATATAAAACACGTTTGTATGGGTGTCCGATTGCGAACTTAGATAAATTGAAACTACGCATTACGCAGCACATTCAACCTTTCATTATTGAGACAGTCCAATTTCTTGAAGAAAAGTTTTTTCGGTAGTAGGAGAAAACGGTGGACACGACTCTTCTATAACGAACATTTCGTAAGCAATTCATGAATTAACAAACATTTCGCCAATCTCCTTTTCTTGATTGTTTCGTCAATTTAGCTTTTTCTAAGATTTTCAGTGAGATATAGTTAAAAACTGATTTCATTTTTACTTTTTCTAAGGTTTTTAGCTTTGAGACTGTGAAGAACTGGTTTCCCTATTCACTGTGGCACCTTCTTGGGAATAATTTTATATTATTAACGAAGCTTTTATTTATAGAATACACTAAAGGCATTAAATTAGGCAATGGACATATATGTCTCGAATTCACATGGGAATGCTAATTTATGGATTTCATTAATAAAATTAGAAATTTTTATCATCATCTAATATTGAAATGCTTATTTGTAAAATATAAGTTTATTATTAAGAATAAATATATGGAATATATTACAAAACATGGAATTTTACTCAATAAAATTAACATAATTTATTCATTATTCTCTGAGTTAATAAAGTTTTCATTATATTTTCAAAACTTTATAATTAGCATATAAATAAGCATGAATTTTCAATAAAATACTATCATCATTATCATGGATATCAATACACTAGATATCACAACTCAATTAGTTTAGATGTTGCATAAAATATTTTATGTACAGCCGACGGAATGGTATATGCAAAATTCGGAAATTAATATTTTTCTTTGTTTCATGCGTTCTAAACTTTGGTCACTTGATCCAAATTTAGGAGTTTCACTTTAATCTAGTTATAAAAAGAAAATCTGATAGAGGTGTAAAATTAATGTTAGGGCACCATATTTTATTATAACTATAATTATAAAAACAATAAAATAATATTTTTACAATTCAGGCTTTGATTTCTAAGAAATACAATGATTTTGAAAAGAAATATTGAAGAAGTTCGAAACTTTTGCTATTACTAGTATATCGAGTAATTCTTACTTTTTTTCGTGCTTGCATTGTTTTCTTTCCCAATAATGCATTTAGATCTAATTTAGATTAGATAAACTTAATTTAAATCTTAAATTTCTACCTTTAGGCTGCTGTTCTGAGATGTCTGATGAAGTCATGAAGAAATCAATAAGAATAGTTGATTACCAATTAAAATAGTAAATGACTTGCAAATTAATCTATTTTCCCATCAATATCCCATTTAATCATATTTAATTCGTCTTACAAATATAATAAAAGATTTTTAAAGTTTATGAATGAAAAAAAAAACATATTTCAAACAAAACTACATTTTGAAGTTATATATATAAATTATTTATGAATATTTTGTTAATACATAATCTAATAGAACAAATAAGGTAACAAAACAATTGTGCCACTTTAAATCAGAAATAATTTTTACTTTATAATTACTAATTTAAGAAGAGATTCTTTACTTGGCAACATTTAAGTTTCAGGGACTTCCTTGGTATTGAAGATTATCAAAATTTAAATTTATTTTTACCCAAGTAAATAATCTATCTTAGAAATACATCTTTTTAGAAAATGTTATTTATTTCTTGAGGTATTTTCTTTTAACAAGATCTTAAGAATATTGGGATATGATAATCCTCAAGTTTATAACTACAAATCATTACGTCAAAATAATTGAATTCTGCGTAAATTCACCCATGATATTTAAGTATAGATCAATAAATACAAAGAACGTATTTTAATTTTAATATATATATATATATAATATATTCATTTAAGTGTTACGCAATTAGAATATGTTGAAACTGCATAATATATTTCATTCTAAATAATTTTTAAAATGTATTATTGACAAGAAATGAATACACGAAAAGTGTCTAAATGTTCAATGATGCCTATAAAATTGTAATATAAATTGATTTAAATGAATTTTTAAAATATTTATATAGATCTACTAAAAGTAATTCGAATAGCATAATTGTTAAGTAGTTCTTGCCATCTGAATGAAGTTGTAAATTTCTATTTCTATTTTAAGACAGGCCTAGTGCAATTTCAAAATGCTATGTTAAACTAAATTAAAATTATTGTTACATTATTATAATGTCTGAAAAACTTACTTCACCTTCCGATGTGTTTTTATTTAAATGAATTACTCCGAAGAAATAAATAACTATGTTTATTTTTATGCAGATATTAAAAAAAATCATGAATCTCACTATTTTACACAATGTTAAAAATTTGTACATAACATCAATGGCACTAGCAACCGATTCGATAGAACGTATTAGAAATTCGTCTGCACTAAAAAAAGCTTTAATATTTTTTTTCTTTTTTTTCTTTAGTAATTCTAATAATATTGATGAATTATTGAAAGTACGAAACCACATTCAGTATACGGGTTTGGTCATGTATGCATTATCTGAGCCTTATGCCAAAATGTATTTTGAATTATCTTCTGACGAAAATTTAAGTTTTTAAGTAATATTTTTTATGATTTTCAGGCAAATCAACCGCAGATCTTAACAAATGTCGAAAACGGAAAGAGGAGAGTCAATCGTTTCTTTTTATAGTATTTATATATTTAAGCCTGCTTATAATAATAAAATATGTTTAACATGCATTCAGCTGGAGATTGTGTATTGGGAATTATTCTAAATCATTATTCTGTTCAATTCGACTAACGGACTAAACTGACACATGCTGTATTTTAAATTCACGATTCTTATGAGTCAAATGCTACAGGTTGCTTTTATAAGATGTTTTTGCTGAATTTCTGTTCGTCAATTTTTTTTCCTTCATGGAATGCTTTTCCTTGCATTTTTAAGCAAGAAAATCAAGAAGTAGTTATAAAAATTAGCAAAGATTTTGTTACTTTGTATTGTCTGTGAAAATTCTTGATCCATATTGTCCAAGCAATAATGTAGAGAAGCATTATTTTTAACAGGTAAAATTCATTCAAGAATTCAAAATGCCATTAAATTTCAATACATGATCTGAACATGAGCTTTAAAAAAATGAATGTTCCGTTGGCAGCAGTTCGACGATCCAATTATATTCTGATATTTTATAATAAACAAATGCAATTCCGATTTTTATGAGCTTTATATAACTATATTTTTATAAATATTATAATAAATTTTAAGCAAATATAACTTCATTAATATTAAAACGAAAGAAATTAATATAAGGTTTATATGTAAAATAGCTTTCGATTCCACGAAAAATTTGTTCAAAAGGCATTAGAAAGCTTTCCAAACTTATACATTTAGTTATATATTTTTATTTCCCTCACAGTGCTGAAGAATGAAACAAGAATTTTGTTGCATTTGATACTTAAGGACAGAAGAAAGCCCGTGTTTACAATATTGAAAAAATTGCAGGTATCTTGTCTTTCAACTCTTATTCTTTAAAAAATTTGTTCCAGTAATAAGAGGGATAATTTCATAAATGCTGAGTAAAGATAGAAGAAAAAATCAGGAAAATCGTGTAAATATATGAGATTTAACTTCTTAAACTGATGGACTAATCGCTTATAAAAAAGATAAAATATCTTTAGTTTTGAAGAAATATGACATTGTACATTGAAACTTACGTCATTTGCATTACATTAAATGTAACATTTTTTTTTTGATATCTCCCTTCTTAGCATTTCACAATTTCACTTTTTTATTTTTAGAACACAATGCATTTTTTCTACTTCTACTTAAGTATGCACATAAATTATATTTCATTTTTCGTACAATCCTAGTAAAAGAAATTTGACTTATGTGCATTTATTAATAATTAGCAATTCTCAAAAAGTAAAGAATTATCTGCAATTTGGAGAAACAAAATACAGCATTTAAAACAACCCTTAAAATTTTTCTCATGTAATTTTGAAGCTCTCATAAAGATGATTAAAAAAAACTTAAGATTTCCTAGCATAAAAATGAAACTGCATGATTATTTATCCACAGTTTCAATGAATTATTCTTTATTATTTTCTAACTTTTAGACGGAATTTTTTCTTTGGTATAATAGTGGTTAAATGTTAAGCAGTAATTTGAATATTTGATATTCTGCTAGAAATAATGCAGAATTATATTTATATAAAAATTAATTAATTAGTTTGGATGACAAAAAAAACCCTAAAAATTGAATATTACGATATATTTGAAAACTATTAATTAGACAACTACGTCCTACAATTCGACTTATTCATAAAACAACACTGTGAATAATAAATTAGCTGAAAAAAGGTGTGTGCTTAATAAACCTGATACTGCACAAAGTTTTTAAAAATATTGAAAACAATATTTATTTTTCTGATACTACATATCACATATTAAACCATACTAAAGGAAGCATTAAGGAGAAAAATTCTGAATAAGCAAAAGAAGTACTGTTTTATACTATTACAATATTGCGCTCTTTTTTTTTTAACCAAAAATTGTAAAACTTGTGCAATGCAGTTGCATTATATCAAAGACGTTTTCTTGCACCACCAGACTTCACAACTATCAGCAAATAAGGTTTCAAAACGATTTATATTCGTGAGATAAGTATAAGACTCTGTTGCTGAATAAATGAACGTATTTGAATAGATGCCAAAAGTGTTCTTATGAATTTAACTATTATTTCAATTTCAAAGTAGTCTATGGGTGCCGAAAAAAGAATAAAATGGGAAGTATACTATACATAAGCATCTATTAAATTTTTCGAATCCTTAAAACTCTTTTTGAAACATTAAACTAACTACACAAGAATAATTTTAAGTATAATAGTTGACGTTAGACTTCGCAGTTTTCAAAGAAAAGCTTAAAAATGTTTCCTGAAACATGTTTTGAAAAATGGGTTGATTGTGATGATCTATAATTCATCAATCATGAGACTAAGAGTTTTCTTTGATAACAAATTTAAGAAAAAAGAATCTTTTATTCGCAGAAGATGCACTTTTGGAACAGTTTAGCTTAATCGTCTGAGAAAGCTGACAAAAACGTTTTCATCGAATTGTCGAAATAGCAGTAGTTGTTACTTCATATAAGCAGCGACTTTTACAATTGGAACCATTCCATTTTCTATAACTTTAATGTATGAACTAAATTGTTCAGATGAAGTGAAATAAATTCATTTCTGAAACTAAAATATTTTAAGAATAAAGCTGAATGAAATTCCCTTTATTTTGTCGTATATGAAGCGCATTTTATTCTTGCTGCATGTCAAAAAATAAACCTTCGAGACTTTGATAGATTTCCATTTTTTTCAGACATCGCTGCTTGAAGTGGTTTTATTTTAAAATGTCTTTATTTCAGTAAACACAATAACTCAAAAATGGAGTAAGTTATCGAAATGTATTTGGTATCTGGTCTTTAAATCGAAATTACAAAGTGTTGCTGAATTTTGAAGGAAATATCTTAAAGTGAAATTTCTCGGTCTACCTATATTTTCGTGATAACGCGCATGCATTCTAAGCTAGATATTCTTATATTGTTTTGATGTAAATATTGCAAATCTGCTCTAAATTTACGACCGTATCCATCCAAAAGTATGTCGAAAGTATATCTATCTATTTCTGTCGTGGTAGAAGCGAAAATAAAAAAAAAAAATAAAAAAATAAAAAAAAACCACACACACACACATCAATTTAGAGAAATGAAATTTGGTATGTTCTGTTCAAATCAATATTGCTAATCAATATTTCATACTTTGTCAAGTGCACCAACCAAAATTCATTAGTATATTTGCTTCTTATGAAATACGGCCACAATAATTTAAAAACTAAAGAAACTAATTAATAGAAGTAACTAATTAATCAAAATGGGAGATCGTTATAACTTAATGGAACTAACTGTTAACAAGGAAGAGTAATGATTAAATATTATATATATATTTAATTCTCATCAATATATTGCAAAGATAAATATGTAGCATATATTTACATATATACATATATAAGTGGACGAGATAATGCAGGAGTCGCTGTGTTGATAAGATGAAGCTAACAGAAGAAAAAAAAAGGTTTAACATGTTATTCTGTCATAACAGAAAATTACATACAATGGTATTGTAATGGTAATGGCAGAAATTTTTAATAAATAAATTTTTTATAAATAAACTTTTTTATCAAATTTAATGTAAAACTGTGTTGTTTCCGAAACAATCTTATTTCATTATTCAAATAATTCATTTTTTTTCTCAAGACGTTTTATTTATCTTTTACATCTACAAACCAAAAGACAGGGGCCATAAGTAAAATAAGTACGTGAAAAATAAGTAATCATATAAAAAAATGAAGAAAACTATTTTTAGCCTATTATTAAATTTGAAAAGTACTTGAATTTCTTTATTCTTGTGCCTTAAATCGTTTGGAAACTTTATATTTTGATCTTAAGAGTGTTTTAAATTAATCTCATCAATAACCAAAATAAAACCACAACATAAAAGGATGGGATAGCATAAGATAATTTCTAAAGAAATAGCAGTAAGAAGAGTTAAAAATAAGAATAAAGTATAATCTGAAATCTTCTTTCCACTCTGACATTTCGAGTGCAGTCTGTGGGATTTATAGCTAATAAAGAAGCAAGCATTCATGCTGCAGGCACTCAGACTCATAGAAATATTTTCTTTACTCCACTTTTACAGTTTCCTATCCAACGCATTCATTGATGTTCCATATGAATGATTATTGCCCCAAGTCATAATGCATTAGCCTGCATAGCTCTAAATTTCCTAGAAAGATCATCGAATTTGTTCAAAGTAACGGCATACCGAATTTTTAAAGTTATTTATTGATCTAAGTATTCGGGTAATGATTACAAAATTTCAACGGAATTTCTTTATTTGAATATGTGAGACAAAAAGCAACTTATCTTTGCATACGGAAAATGAATTCGATTCAAAGCACTTAGAGTTTGATATCTACTGCAGTCTTAGACACTTGCAGAATTGATTTAACATCATTTTTTTAAATGACAACAAAGGCTGTAAGAATCTAAAAAATAGATAAAAAAAATGAAGACGAGTAAAGCAAAATGTTTAGATTTTTGACCTTTATATTTCTTTTTAAATCATTTTGAAAATTAGTTCATATTTAATTGAGTTTCGTAATATTTGCACATATTTTTTTCCATGTTCTTTAACAGATATACTTACAAAACAATTAAAGTATAATATAATTTGAGATTATTTCAATAAAAAAATAGATAATATATATTAGGTTAACTAACAATATATAATTCAATAGTGACATTCGCATATTTTAATTTTAATTAAAAATGAACATCAAAATTTCTTTATGGTACTTTTCTCCTTGTTCAGATAATAAAAACAGAAGGAAATAAATGTAAATTATATTGTACATATGAAGCGACGTATTTTCGTTCTCCTAAAATATTCGGTTTTTATTAATAACTTATTTAATATTGTTATAATTAAATAAAAGATTTTTGTGTACTTTTAAAAGAAAAGCAGGATAAATCCTTTAGCAGGAACTTTCATTTTATAAAGTTAAATTTTAATTACTATTTATATCTATGATAATTTCTTCTTTATAGACGGATATTTATTAATTTTATTTCTTATATATATAGTCATCACAGTCATTTTTATACGATATAAAATATAACTTACTAACGCATTTTTCACCATGAAAACCGCAGTTTGGTTCATCACTTGGTGGAAAACCAGCAACCCAATCTATGCTTGAAGTAAACTGAAGTACCTAAAAAAAGAGTGAAAAATCATAAGAAATAGGATTCTTGACTGAAAAATTGAAGAAAAGAAAGCATATATCTTTATATTTTCTAATATTTTTAGAAACTGTAGTTTTTTTCTTTCTTGCAATGCTATAATCATTGCTGAAAAGAGATATTTAGAGATATTCTTAATAAATGTTGAATGTATGCCGGTTTAATGACGCCGAGTTTAACAGCTAAGTTAGTGAGGAATTCGGCGACAAAAATGATAATTCTGAAAAGTACAAGAATTATGACAATATCTCAATAACAACTGATGAGATACAGAGGTCTTTCTGGAAAATTCATTTCCCTTACTGTAGTCTTTAACAAGCAAGGGAAAGAATTCATTTTTTGAATGTTAATGATAAAATGTGCTCTTTAGCAACACTCTGAACATTTATACGCAATTGCTGTAAATTAAAAACAATTTGATGTCTTTATGTTTATAGTAGATTTATGCAAGTACTGACTCTAAAAAAATATTATTTATTTTGTTAGACTATTGTCACGCATTAAGACTTAACTTTTCTAAAAATGTATAAGAGCATTTGGATTAAAAAAAAAATTCTTCTTCAGAGATTTATACAAAGGGAAAAATTGATTAGAACTCTAGCTTTTATTAGTGTTACCCTTAATTCTATATTTGATTGAATTCGACAAGAATTTATAAAATGGCTTATGATTAGAAAGTAAACGTTTTATTATAGTTAATAAGGATGTGACTACGTTCGGGGTATATTTTTTGCAAAAAACTTTCAAATATAGTTACATTATTTAGTACTTGGATAAAATAAGATTTAAAAAACATCTATATAACAAAAATATACCAGCTAAGAGCAAAAGGGGTTTTTTAATTGGTAAAAAATAACTTTTTTCTTGGCTAAATAGCAAAAATCTTCTAGTTTAGATATTTATTGAATGATCTGCTTAAAATCTTGCAGATCGCTTAAGAAATATATTATTTAGTTCCTGAACTAAAAAATAAACTGTATTTCTAACCATTCTTTAAATATTTGGGTTCAGCTGTTAAATAACAGGTGTGAAACACTAAAACTATTATAAAATATTTCTAAAAGAATGGATTATTTATTAGCTTGTACAGGAACAGTAGAGTATATGGTGACATTATTATACCATATTTGAATAAAATTTGCATTAGATTTTAATTTATGAGGTCTTTTTAATAAGAAAATTCCATTGTTTACTAAATTTGAGAAATGGCATATAAATATGTATAAATACAAATATCAATAGCAGCATAACTTTCAAAAAAATAAGCTTAGAAACAAATTCTGACGGTTTTTTAAAGAAACTTGCTCAAAGTTTAGAAGAATAAGTAAAACAATTTTATAATTTCTGAAAACAAGCGCCTTTTTAATGTAATAATAATCTACCTTAAATATATTAATTAAAAAACAAAAAAAGTATCCCAAAGAACTTACAGGAACTGCGGATCGATTTTCATGCAGCTGAAACACTCCAACAGGATAAAGACCATATTCTCCATTGACACCAGGAACAGGTTTTCTTGCGATCAAAGTGTAATTGCCTTCAGCGTCACCATTTTCATCCATATATACCATATAACCCATTGCACCTGCAAAATAAGTGTTTGTTAATGATTTTGGAATTGGAAAAGGGCACTCTGCATGTGCCTGAAACTGGTTATACTTTTGAATCATATTGCATGTTATACTTTCCAGTGAATCCAACAGTATTCTCTCATTGAATATTTGAAAGTAGTTGCTCATACACGTATATGAAATCCTTCATTTGGAGTTAACATTTGCTACTTGTTTTTTAGAAGAATGACCCGATATGCATAATTTTGCTTCATAAATTTTGAAACTCTTCTCAATAAGTATTGGTTGCATATTTCAAATTATTATTTAATTCTTCTGATTAAGGAAGACGCCATTTAATGTTAATTGCGAGTTTAACGCAATTAAAATCTCATATCGAAATTCTTGATGTTTTGATAATTGTAGCTATTCGTGATTCGGAAAATAAGCCTGAAATTTTATTCTAGAAATGATCCATAATTTGAAATACATGTCTGTAAAATATGCGTTGAAATGGAGTTCCAACAAATGCAAAACTTGAGAACTAAAAGAGTATGTGGAATTTTAAATGTATTTTAATAATTCATTCATTTAAAATCGAAATATCTACGAAATACAAAATTTATATTCCTATCACCTAAGAAAAATGAAACAATGTAAATTGTTTCATAAATATGTTTGAATGTCTCTTAACACGTTGATTGCCATGCTGCATTTCTTGCCATGGAATTGATATGGTCATCAGTGATTCTCGCGGTAGTCAAGATGATTTTATCATGCATAAGTGTGGTGATTAACATCTAAATGTAATGTTTACATGTTTTCTATTTATTCTTTTTGTAAATGTCTTGAATATTTCACTAATTTTTAATAGTGTAAATAAATGTAAAACGAAACGGTGATCAGTCTTTCAAAATATTTATACTTGCATAATTATAATGCATGTTAGTATTTATGCATTTTTACTTTCACTTTTTCAGTTATAAATGTCTGTTTGAATAGTTGCTCACAAAACGGTATATCTGGCATTTTTAGGTAGATTCATCGAATGACCCTAAAAGTTAGTAAAACTCATACAGATATGGATTTATATACTAAATAATTTGCAAGAAATATTAATGGTATGTGATTTAGCACACAACAGTAGTAGCGATATTCATACCGAAATCATTCCTTTTTATTCATTGTCAAATGCCATATATTATTTATTCAATACCTGTAGAAACTTCGCAGTCCATTTGGAAATTGTCTGTATAACCGAAGCTAACTAATTCGCTTGATTTATTTAAGTTTCTAAATGTCTATTGAAATGAGATCAATTAAGAACTAAAGGGAATTTCAAATCAGGTATTTAGCAACTCTATACAACCGTTTTTTTTATATTTTCAACACGTTTTCATTATTTGTATAACTTTGCAATCAAAAGAATACTGAACAACAAATAAGAAAACGCAGAAAATAGCAGCAAAAACATTTTAGGCAATAAAGTGTAATAAACAGTTAAGTATTAAAAATAATAAAAGTTTTTTTTTAATTCAAAACATTTAACATAAATAATAAGCTTTCAAAAAAGATGTACTGATTGAAAAGCAGATTTAATGCAATTTTAATTTAATATATGCAAAAATAACCATAAATGAAACAGAAGTAAATCATTTACAAAATATCAAATAATCCCAAATCAAAAATTCTAATGAAATAAATCACCACGCGATCAATCAACAAAAAAAAATCAAATCAATTTCAAGTCCTTATAAATTCTTCTGAAAATCTCAATTTTTTAAAAAAAATTTGCTATAAATTAGCATATTCTTAATTAATTTCTTACATCATTTTCTACCCCAATATATAATAGACTAAAAGAGATAATAGGAGCAAAAATATGCTTCCGAAGCTTCGTCAATCAATGAACTCATTACGTTACTTTTATCTTTTCTTGTTATTGAAACTTTGGCTTGAAAATTGCACCACAACTCCTATCAATCATGACATTGTGAGCGAAGAAGTTTCCTTCATTTTGCTTGCAAAATGGATGTCTCTCATTGATTTCTGACTCTCATGCATAAATGCGTTTAGCCAATAGCTTTAAAACTTAAAGAATGGATATTTTTGAACAGTTTTACAAGTAAAATTTCCTAGAATATATAAGGTCCTTTAACAACAGCGATTTTATAGAGAAAGTAGGAAATTGCATCGGAAATCAAAGAAAATTGGAAACTATATGATCAGAGTTCAAAAGTTTGTGAACCATTTTTACTGTAATTTTTTAGAATGACTACTTTCCAGTCTTTTTGCTGACAATATTGAACTTGAGCAACAGCAATTAATTTACAGGTGGTTATGAAAATTATGGAAACACCTGTGAGTAAAAGTGAAATTTTTGAATGCACTTCGTAAGCATTCAATTATAATAATGGTCACAAGCATTTTCTATAAATAGAAATGTATATATTCTGGTAGTATATGTTAGCTTTATTAAAGTTCTGAAATTCTTGGATTTTTTTCAAAAGCGTAAAATGTCGGACCTCTCAGATTTTTAAAGAGGCCAAATTGTTGGAGTAGTACTGTAGCTAGAGCAAGTGCGACCGCAACACCCTCACTTTTAGGTGTTTTAGAGGTAAAGTCATGACAGCATACACACAACGTGGCAAGATAAGTTTGGCAAAGCAAAATAGTATGCGGAAAGTAAAGCTCAATGAAAGAGACCGACGGGTTTTGAAGCGGATTATAACGACTAAAAAGCGAACAACAGCAGCTAAAGTGATCGCAGAGCTCAATACTATCTGAATTCTCAAGTTTCAGTGAGTTCAGTTATAAGGCACGTTCATAAATGGTTTTATGGCGGAGCATCAATTCCCAAGCCACTTGTCAGAGATTTTAATCGTAACGTCATCTACAGTGGTGTCATACTCACAAAACCTTATCAATTGATAAGTGGATAAAAGTAATATGGTTTGACTAATCATGTTTCACACTTTTTACTACAACAGGACGACAGTAAGATCATATGACCGTGATTGTTTCTTTCCAACTGTTAAGCATGGAGATTGATTTGTCATGATATGGGCAACCGTATTGTGGTTTTCTGCTGGACCGATCGTAACCTTGAAAGGAAGGATCAGGAGAGACGTATAGAGAAATTTCAGCTGCCCAGGTTCATCCTATGATGCACCCTTTGTTTCCTGCAAGAGATGAAATTTTCCAGGATGATAATGCACCTATTCCTGCAGCGAGACTTGTCTAATCATGGTTTGATGAACATGATGATGAAATTAAGCATCTGTCTTGGCCCGCACAATCCTCCTCAATGTAATTGAATAATTGTCGACTGTTTTAGAGCATTCAATACGGAATCGATATCCACCACCGGTATTTCTCCTAGAAATTTCACAATATCTCTAGAAAAAATGGTACAATATTCCTCTAAACACTATTCAACACTTGTATGAATCGATTCCTAAGATAGTCCAAGCTGAATTACATGCCAAAGGCGGTCCTAAACCATACTAATAAAGGATTCTTTGCATATTTAAGTTGTTTCTATTATTTTTATAAACACCTATATTTGTACGGATAGCGATTGAGTTCTTTTTTACTTTTAGTTTGTTAAAACGAAGAAATTTAAAACTTTGGAAATTCTAAATTATTATTTAGTGTTACTTACTTTCATATCTAATATTTCGCTTAAAACATGTTATTAAATTTATAGGAGAGACCGAGCGAAAATAACAAGGCATTATCATTATTTTTAATTAATGCATTAATGTAGTTTGAATTACAATGATATTTCACGAATTTGTCAAATATTTTATTTCATCTGGCTTATTCTTTATCAAACTTATGTTAACATTATTTATCAGCATAAATTTATAAATATAAAATCTGTTTTTACGTTGTTGAATTTAATCATATTTTAAGGTATTTATATAAAAAAAATATTTAATTTCCAAATTTGCGTTTGATGTATGAAATATTAAATATTACTATCGTAAATCTGTTTTTTTAAACAAATATGAAAAATATCGAATACTTTTTGTGAAAACATTAAACCTACATTCTTCTATGGAAAGTAAGAAGCATATTTGTTTTTCTTTGATGGAAGTAAGGAAATGCATCATTTATTCCTCCGTCAATGACTTTATTATCATTCAATATATGAAAAAGGATATTTTATATCAAAGAAAAACAGATACTGCTTGACATAAAATTCTGATAATCCAGAAAAATTTAGAAAAATAAACGATATATTTCTGATATTTTAATGACAAAATATTTATCCTTATGTAATGGCATGTGCATATAGGAAAATAAAAACATATATTATTATTACGATAACCGAAGAATATATTTTCATTTTATATTTGAAATAATATTTGACAAGAAATAAAATATGGGTCGTTAGAAAATATAAATAATGGAAAACTTTTAAATCTGTCGATTTATATAGCTTAAAGAAATAATTTATCCAAATTTTATTCCAGAAATAAATTTGAATGAATAATTTCAGCTTAAAAACAGAAATTTTTTTTTGTAAATTTTATATTGCTTTTGATTTTATTTACTTACATTTCATAGCAGAATATTTACCCCAATTATTAATTCATTTCCTTATACTTATTTTACTCTTACTTCCTTATGGAGTTTTCCCAAAATTTCAGTGAAAAAAGTATACTGAATTCGTAATTCCCACATTAAATTGATTATATACTTTGGAATAGAGTACTAGTGGCATATGAAGAGAAGGAGAATATTTGGTAAGATATTATTGAATAAAGATAACTTAAATCTTCTAATAGGAATGTTTGTTTTTACCAGTACTAATTTTAAAAATCATGTGTGTTCTCTCAATTTGAAGAACATAGTCCTCGCTTATAGTCCAATTCTCTAGTCTGTAATAATAGTAATTTTCTTTTTAGATGTCGATTGGTAACAACAACTTTTTATTACTTTTTGAGTGCTTAAAGAATGACTTTCTTCCTAAATTTTATAAGTCAGCTGTTTAACTTCGGGAATATTATTTCTGCCATGTTATTTCTATTGTTTTCTTATAAGACAATCAAAGATGTCCTATACTTGATGTAGTTCAATTGAATACTTGGTGTCATTTAATTTAATTTCTTTTTCATTTAAAATGAAATTTAAAAACTCCGTAGCAAGTCTCCTGCAAATATAGAATTAACGTAATAAAGTCTTGTAGCAAATAAAAACAAAGTCACATATTAACTAATTCATACATCCAAATTTTTGTCCATTCCAATATATCAAATTCTAAGGCATAATTTGCACTAACAATATTTTTCCAACAATTTCAATCAATGTGCAATTCACAAGATCTTCAATATTTTCCAATATTTCTTTAACTTCAAATGAATAGCTTTTTCCTACAATTGTTTAATTGACAATGGACACGGAAATATGAAATGCGCTTGAGAACAATTATATCAGTGAGCTATATTGTAAAGAATAACTAACAAATCATACATTTAAAGCAAATAAACTTAAAGCATTCACAAACTCGATCCTTATAGTTTTTTTTCAGAATTTTCTTTTGCTTCGATTTTGCTTTATTTAAAAGGCTAGCGAAAATTTATGAGAAATAGACATACTTTGAAACACCTCGGAAATTCATTTCGCATATATGCACTAGACCCAGAATAAAACGATTAATATTTCAAACATTTTCTAGGCACTTTCTTCAACGGCAAAAGTCAAAACTGCAAAGCATCAAATGATTATGATCATCACGTTTTTATAAACAAAAAAAAATGTCTAAGACAGGAACTTAAATGTTAGCTTTAGAAGTAAAATTGTTCACTTATCGTATGTGTATATATATCACTGGTTACACGAAAACAGTTTAATTTAATTAAAGTAATAATAATAAAACTTATTTAAAATGTATTTAAAAAACAAAATAAATATTAAGTAATAACACAGAATTCCAAAGATTTGTTTTTACCATACAAACCATCTTAATCGAGAACTAAAGCGTTGCCACCTACGAAATAGAAACTCCTCTGCGGGTTCAGTAAATGAAAAAATAATCAATGCGCGGCAATCTATATCTATACTTATAATAAAGATCAATTTGTGAGTGTGTGTGTGTATGTTGGCGTTCTACAGGCCAAACCTTTCAATATACAGCTACCAAATTTGGCACGTGTATACCTTGGATGCCGGGAATGTGCACCTGGGGGTTATTTTTTCGAATTTTTAAGTAGAATTTTATTTATTTAAAAATTAAGCGAAATTTTGACGTGTTTCTGCTATAACTTCTGAAAATATTACCGCACAAAAAAGATTTTTACATGAAGTTAAAGATAAAAAAAAAATATCTTTTAAATGATACTAATGTTTTAATCTTAAAATTAAATTTCTATTTTTAATGAATTTTTAAATAAATATTTTAATATGTTTTTCAATAATTTTTTTTCGTAGAAAATAAAAATTAAAATTAAGCACATTTCGCATTCATGGGAAAAAATAAGCTTTTTTCAAAGTGTTGCCATCACATTGATTAAAGCACCAATTAAAAATAAATTAAATATTTTTGGAAATGAAATCTGCAAAAATATAATTTTCGGCACGTGTCTGTAGGAAATGAAACAAATATGAAATATTATTTTTTCTAAAAAATAAATTCAAGAAAAATTATTTTATGATCTTTTACACTCTCTATACAGGGTGTTTATTTGGTCCCGGACAGATTTTGATGTTTAATGACTCATAAAATAATGAAGATATAAACAAACTTATGGCATTTATTCATAAATAACTCATATATTTTACTTTTGTAAATATCGTCTGCGCGTGTGATTAATTTTAGATGATTTCATTTTCCAGTCTAAATATCTGTACTTTTCTAAATATCGTCTGCTTATCAATTGCATTTTTCTCTCTTTTGTTTCTGGCAACTATTGAAATGTTATGTTTACTTTTGATGTGTTTGTTCTATGTAGTACTTCTGTATGTGATATTTTATTCGATCGGATATTAAGGAGAATGCATACACCATAAGAGAAAGTACAGATTTTATGGTGGTCATAGAGTTACTTTTCCAATTAACTAAATCACTGACTTTTAAGAGTTAATTTCCAATTACTTAAACCGACAGATTTATGAAAATTTGAATATCACTATTCAGTAAAAAAAGGATAATTTTAGTTTTTCCATCTATCGCTTCAAAGAAAATACGCCAATTCTAAATTTTTAACATTTAAAACTTCATAAATAAGTCTTAGTTGATCGTGGTAAATAGAAACATTCATTCATTTATTTAAAATTTGGTGTTTCCAGAATATTTCACAGAATATGATGCATTACTGTATTAAATTTAGACTTCATAATTTTTGAAATATATTTATAGGCAGGAACAAAATATTATTATTGATTTCATTTCAATCTTTTTGAAAGCAAAACTAAAAACTTAATTTTTTGCTGAATCTGAGAAATTTTTGTTGAATTATTGTTTGAGATATTACATAAATTATGAAAAATATTTTGTAGTTCACATAAGACTTAAATACCGAGCGATTCTGTTTGCAATACTCACATTCAATAAAAATAGTAATTAATAAATAACAATAAAGATGATAAATAAAATAAAACGCTTGGTTTTATTAAAAAATATTTTAATGTTAATTGCAATTTCATCATTTATATTTTAAATTAAAGTTGAAGTTTTGCCGGAAATGGCAACAAATTAGCAAAATATATATAGTAAATTGAATGAAACGATCTAAACAGTATAAGTTTGGTATGACTATCAAAATTTGAATATTAAAAATGTTTTGTTTGAGAATCTATTAAGAGACCAGTTACTTAAAATATTTAATTGAAAATTGTAGCGAGCGGTAATACTGGCGAACCGGCTGGTCACCCAAGGAGGCTAGTAAATAAATAAAGCAGTATTTTTTATAAAAAATATTATTATGTTCAAAATGCAAATCAATAACTTCAGTATTATTTCAAAACTTCATTTAAGATGCATTTTAAGGATATATTTAACCTTTGGATAGTTGAAGTAAATGCAATAAGAGGGATATTTAAAGCATTTCATTTCATTTCAACTTTCGAAGCCTTAATGTAGTTTTTTTAAGTAAAACTACGGGTTTGAAGCCAAACCTTTAAACAAAATGATTGCTAAAATGTTTATTCGATTAACAATTCATCGCAAACAATTCAACTATACGCAGTTTTTGCTTCTCTACGTACAATTTGCCAATGTTAAATGTTAGTTTCTCCTTATTCGCTTAGAATGCTCATATTTCATTTACTATCTCATTTGTTGCTTTCGGTCCATTTATGTCATGTTTAAAAAACATCTTTCAAAATTTTTTCATCTATACACTTTTATTTTCTTAACAAGTATTAAATTTTTTACTGTTTGATCTGAAATATTTATCATGTTTAAAGTTGCACTTTTCTAAGCAAGTTTCCTTTTTTTTTTCTTCATATGTCATATGCTGATGACATTATATCTCAGAGAATTTTTAAATAAGAATTAAAAACAGGAATATACCCTAAACTACATGCATTTCTCAGAATAAACAAAAATTATTTTGGCTTTAATAAACTCGAACAAAGCAAATTAAAGCTTTAAATTCTTAAAATTTCAGAATATTCTTTCAGAGTCATTTTTAAATATCCACAAGTAATGAACAAATTCTCACTCTTTGTATTTGAATACATATAATTAATGTAGGAAATGTAAATTTGAATGTTTTTGCTCGATATCGTTTTCAAAAAAATTTAAATCATGATAAGATTTATTGAACGAACAATAAGGGTTTTTTTTTTCAGAGTTCATAAAATTGAACTATCCAATTTTCCCTTAGGAATTCAATTTTTCTAATACAGTACACTCCTGAGTATACAGCTCGAGACTATCCAGGCATTTTTGTTATCCGGCCTGTACTTCTGCCAAATTAAGACTGTTTTCTCGGGAGTGTACTCTATTAAACTTTGCTTTTTTACTCGCAATTCAAAGGCTTCTTGATTGACAGCATAAGAATTAAGAAATCGAATAAATTTAACAACTAGTCTTTGAGAGGTTAAAAGAAGTCGTCCATATTATTTAAAAATACTAAATATAATTAGTTAGAATTAAACAAAAACACGACAATGAAATTTATGGGGGTTTTTTTGGGCTACGAGATTTATTAAATTGAAATATCCAGAGAAAAAGAAGAAATTTATTTAAAATAGAAATGTATATAATATTTCAAAAAATTTACTCTTTTATTCAATATATATACAATTATTATAAAATCAATTTTTTGATATTATTCTTATCAATTTAAATTTATTTCATTGATTCGGAAAAGAAAACTGAAAGAGTAGCAATAAAAACCGTATCAGAAATACATTCTTAATGCAGTGGTTTCATATTTTGATGATGATTTATCATTTCTGATTGAATACGTTGATTACGTTTCCGCCATCTAATGGCATAATTTCCATATTTTCGATCCAATTTTATTCAATTCACATTTCTTACTTCCAACGAGTTTTCAAAGCAATATTGCATCGATTGATTTGATATTTTTTTAAAAAAAGGATGGTATTTTATCTATCCAATAACTAGTATATATATGTTACGACCAAAGCCCGAAATCGGCCAGTTCGCGAATTGGTCGGTCAATTCGCGATCTGGCCAACGTTGCTGTAAATTTACCGGCCAATGTCCGATCTTTTCTTGATTTCGGGCTTTGGCCGGCCAATTCGCGAAATGGCTTGGGATGATCAGCCAAAGTAGGAAGAAAGGAATCAAGAGCAGATTGTTTTACATCCTGTTAAAAATAAGTACTTCTGCGTACTGTTTTTTTTTAAGTACAATTGTTTCAGAAACGAGTTCAAATATAAGTGACATCTCTGAGTTAAAAATAAGCTTCTAATATATAAATATATGATCTCGTGTTATTCTGTTCTCATATTAAAGCCATAATAGAAATAATTCAGTGAACGTATATACTGTAACAACGCGATAGCGTGAAGATTAGATTTGCGCCCTTCAAAATGAACGAATTATATCTTGAGCAAAGGCGTTGCGTATCGTGTATGAATACAAAGGCAAATTGAGTATTCAGTTTTCAATTACGTTTAAAGGCTATCCTTAGTCTTTTTCTGCTCCGTGGACCTAATGTTAAAGATCCCAGATCTTATAGTCTCCCGAAATATCGCTTCAAAAAACATGAAATTTTTTGCAAAGGCAAATAGCAAAAATAAGGGCTAATTAAAACAAATATGAGTGACAAATAGTTTTGTTATTAATATCACTTAAAGACATTTCTTTGTTGGCGCCATCTGTCGAATTTCACCTACAACATGACCTTATTTATATTTTATACATGAATGTCATTATATTTATTTACCACTACTCGCCTTTGGCGACCAGCCGGTTCACCAGTATTAATGATCGCTAAAATTTTTAATTAATGTAACTTGTTCTCTTAGTAGCTTTTTCTGCAAAATATTTTTGAGCTTCATATTTAGTGATTAATTTAGTTGGTTGGAGTTCAACAATTTTTATTAAAAATATTGGTGTCTCAAGAATATTTTGTTAAATATGATTTAAACGGCAAAGGACCTATGTAAAAATTTAAAATTCCTGATTCATCTGAGCATTTATTGACTAAAGTTGAATTAAATATAATTATTTAGTTCCTTTAGATCATTTTGTTAGCAAATGTATGCCCGAAATTAGCTGATGACCGCTGATTAGAATGATTATCCTAAGTATATTAAACTATGTTTACCTTAAATTAAATTGTTTTATTGAATTAATAATATAGGTATTGTCAAAGCTCATAGAAATATTTTCCCCCTTTTACTTTTCAGAAAATATCTTATTTCTTTTTTTTTTTTTTTCATTTTATACAGACACCTGCCGAAAATTACAATTTTGTTTATGAAATTTGCAATAATAGTTGATTTATTTTTTAATTTAAACTTCTATCAATGTGATGGCAACACGTTGATAAAAGCTATTTTTTTTAACTTGACGTACTCGTGCAGATTAAATTTTAGTATAATTTAATCTAAACATAATTTATAAATTAAATTTTAAGTTTTAGTTTAAAAAAAGCTTTAATTTAATGCAAAAATTGATTTTGTGCTGTAATATTTTCTGGTTATAGCGACAAAACGCCGAAATTGCGCTTAATTTTAAATTAAAATTCTAATTAAATTTTTAAAAAATTGCTCCATGGTGCTCATTCTCGACCTCCAAGGTATATATATGCCAAATTTGATCATTGTATGTCAAACGGTTTGGACTGAAAAGCGCCAACACACACACACACACACACACACACACGCACGCACGCACAAACATACATTGAGCTTTATTTATAAGTATAGATTATCACCTCGGGCTTTGGTCAAGGAACTGGCCGTACTTCGGGCTTTGGCCGTAACATATATATATATAATATGAAAACATCAGAAGGAAAACTGGCACTCATTTAATTAAGATTCCACAATATTGAAAGATGATCAGGTAATTATTCAAATAATATTTTGGCATTCTTTTAATTATATTATATGGTTGAACTTTTAATGGAATTAAGAGATAATTTTTTCATTTGAAAAAAAAGTCAATTTTTATAACTGTCATCCAGAGAAAGCATATTTATTTCAATCAAAATTATCCTGAAAAATTTGTGAATTGATGTATTTTCTACACAACGAAATTAAATATTTTATATAAAAATAAATAAACAAAGTAATGACTTTATTTGCTAGATAAAAAATAGTACATTTCTATAGATAGGTACGCGAAAGTTATTTGTTATTCAGGACCAATATTTTTTTGAAGTCTTCAGAATTATTTTTCCAAAAATTTTGATATATTTTTTATGCATAAGGTAGTCTACAAATTATAATTCATTTTAATTATATTTTTTTAAATAGCAATAGCCATTTTATGATGCGAACTCAGTTTCTTCAAAATTAATTAATTCACCTACAGTAGGCATTTTATTTTTACATTTTGTAAAAGCAGGTAGAATTCAGGTATATTGAATTTAAGCGAATTATCGTTTTCACAACACATCTCTAAATATAATACGATAATTACATCAGGTTGTTAATTATCATAATTAAAAATTTTATGAATTTTCAAATTCAGGGAAATGTTTTATAATCTTAACTAATTATTGCATTTACATTTTCAAAACTATTGAAAATAATTCGTACAATATAGCCACTTTTGTTCAGGAGTTTTGAAGATACACAGCTTATCTAAACAACATATAGAAGAACATTACAATGAAATATCGAATCATACATTCAAGATTCTTTATATAAAGAACAAAGAAGATATTATCCTTGAGTTTATTTACGAATAAGAAAGTGAACATAAGCAGCATTTGCTAATATCATTTGTAAGTCCATAAATAAGAATGAAAATAAGAATAAGTAATTTTAATTCATATTTCGGGAAATGTTTCGCTTTATTTTAACGAATGGTTCTATTTATGAATTGAAAAATTTTATATTTTGAAGTGGTCGTAATATTTAATAAAGTACCAAAATTAAAAAAAGTTATTAAAATTACCAATTGTTTTGTATTTATGTTTATTGAGAATAGCCATTAAAAGAAGATTTCATGTATATATATATATATATTGCATCAAATTTAAAACTTGGAATTTATTTTATAAGAACTCGTTTAACAAATTAAAAATAGTGTTTACATTGGAAAATAAATATAATGAGAACGCTTCACTAAACATGATTTATATGTACTCATATTTAAAAATCATTAGTAAATCGATGACATTTTCCTTGAGTCTTAGCATTTGCAAATGAGGAGAAGAAAAAAATGTGTCAATACTTCTTTGACAAATTGTCATGAATACTTGGATTTTATGGAGGAGAAAAATATCTAAATAATATAATTTATTTGTTTATAATTTTGAATCATAATTAAGGCATACTTAATTTTTTCTGTTGGTACAGATTATAAATTCGGTGATTTACGGATGAATATTCTTAATAATTAAGAATATTCAATCAATAAGCAGAAATCCTTTAAAAGTTTTGCTTTTATAGGCTAGGAAAAATTTCTACTTCCTGAATAAATTTCATAATTCCAAACGTAGTTTTCAAAGTTATGATAGTCATATTTTTATTGGCCTTATTCAAAATACAGTATTCTGCCAGTGATCCGTAGTTCAAAGTTTGAGTAAATATCACCATGGAATTAAATAGTTCATAGCATAGGACGAGATTGAACGTAAAATTTTAAAGCTTTAGTTCTTAATAAAATTTATATAACTCTGGATTAAGTCTGCTTCTGGAAAACATTCAAAATTTTTAAAGTAATGGTTTTCAAATGCTTAAAAGTTTGCAATTGTATTTGAAAATTATGTGATGTATTTACATTGTGTCTGAATAAATATGTGATATGATTTCAATTAAGATTTGGTATAAATTTTTATTCCAAGGAATAATTTTTTGTAATAAAGATAGTAATATTTTTCAATGGAAAATAATAATATTTCATAAAATATTTTTAAGAAATGTAAAGACATTTTTTTTTGTTATTCACAATAATATTTTTTATTTATTTATTTATTTATTTATTACTTCTTAAATGAAAAGAAGAAAATATTTTTTACTATTATAAAAACACAAACAGTTATTAAAAAAAATTAAGTGCATTGTGATAAAAATGCAAATGAATTAAGAATTCTTTTCAAGAAAGAAAATTTGTTTTGAAATAAAAAAGTTGCATTTTAATAAAATAGTTATTTTTTTTCATAAATTGTTTCGTTTTTCATTCCTGTTAATTGATTAAATGAATCGCAGTTTTTAATGGTGTCAATAAATTTATTCTTTTTTTTTATTTGCAGAATATTTATTTAACAATAATGCTTTATTAAAATCATGGTTTTTAATATTCAAAAACTGGAATTCTATTGTTCTATTTAATAAATATTTAATATGGAAGTATAAATAGATTAATTAAAAATGTATAATTTGTAAAAATAAATTATTGATATGTGTGAAGACAATGATAGAATTTCTATCTCTATATTGGCGAAACTAATGGAATAAACAATGTTTTATAATTTTCTTACTCTATAAAAAATGAATTGCATTAAAGAAACGTAACGTGTCTCTGATTCACTCAATCATTTAAATAAATGATATCGCAATAGCGAGAAGTTTCAATTTACATGTAAATTAGGAAATTTTGTTTAATGTATTTTAAATTGATTTTGATTTTTTTTTTTCGAATCTGTGAAAAGGTTAAAATTTGTCGGAATTTAAAATGCATTATTTTTAAATGGTATTGAAAGATATTGTTAGTTTCTCATTGAATGTATACATATTTATTGAAAAAAGAAATAAAATACAGTGATATAAATATACTCTTGGATGTAGCAATATAACTAATATAAGTAATAAAATAAATGTAATTTTGAACTGCGGATATTAAACGTTTTTCACAATTCTCAAGCAAGTAATTAGTCAGTAAAAAATCTAAGCAACTCTCAGTGCTTGGCAAGAATAAGTAATATTTTCTTTAGTTATATTTTACTTTAGAATTTCAATAAGATATTAAATACAGATATTTTATGATTGGAGAATTATCTATAAGTGAAAAACTTAGTGAAGATAATCAAGACACGAACATTTTCTTTGAATTTCATAATTATCATATTATTACTATACGTATTTTTATATAATAAAAGAGCTAAATAAAATATTTATATAGTTATTAAGGTTGTCTATTTTAAATAAAATGAATTTTTTTTAAAAAAATATATCATATATGGGATTCTTTTCTATCAGATGTTAATCTTTATTTTTTAATATTTTCTTATCAAGTGAGTGGCGAGTATAAATTGTACGAATAAATTTGCCTTTCCTTAAGTCATTTAATATTTTTTTATCAGGAAAATGTCTTCCTGTTGTCGATACAAAAAAAAACAAAAAAAAAACAAAAAAAAACATTTTTTTATCAAAGAGGAGTCTCTTGAAATCAAGAAGTAAGACAGTTTTCACATCAAAAATGGAGAAATAAGGTTTATAATATCTTAAAGAAGGTAAGAATGATTTTAATTGATATAAAATTATCCTAATGTGTTAATTTATTTAAAAATTTATTTTACGATTCATGCGCAATTTTTTTAAATATCAGTTTAATAATGTATATATTCCTGCAGGTAATTTTCCCACTTAATACTGTGAAAAATAAGCTCCAAATATTTAAATGAAAAAGTACTTAGAAATATATAGATTTATGCCACGTTAACTTAATGAATTAAACTAATTTTCAAAATATTGGAACATTCAAATCTTATGCAGCAATATGAAAATAAGTTTGTAGTAGCTTTCAAAATGAACTCTAATTCCACAGAAAAATGAAACATTTCAAAATTCAATAACGACAGTCAAAGATCGTTGAAAATGAATTATCTAATCAGATATTTCAGTGCTATATACATGACAATATTCAAGAAAATTATGAGGAGTGAAACTACAAACATTTATCGTAAATCCGAAATAATATGAAATGAAAAATGTATATAAGAAATTATATTATGATTTTTAAATAGGAATAATAATGGGTTATCGAAACTATGAATGAAGTTTCATGATAATATCGTGAGGTTGTTTTCACCTATAATGCATTTTCCTATGCTTGGAGTTCTGAAGCGCTACTACAGTGGAAAAAAACTTTTCATGTAGGCCATCCTTACAAAATAATACAAAATACATGCGTTCTATATCTTATGTTTTAATCATTGACTTAATCTGATCAGATTTATAAAAGTGACCTATCCACATAAAGTGTAGATATTTGAAGCATAAGACCACACCTGGTACTAAACTTAGTGTCATTTTTATATTAGTAACAGTGGTGGATAATTCTATATGCCATCTGTTAAGGAATGAAATGTGAATCATGTTTTGCTACGTAATTTCCGAGATAGTACTGTTTTTGATAACACATTTCTCGTATAATGTGGAAATTTATAGATTTCCATATAATTTAAAGACATTATCAATGAAGAATTGTAGCAAATGCTATTCCAAATGCATGTCTGTTTCCTAATGTTATTAAAAATTTTCTTTTCATGAAAGATTATAACGGACAACTTCAAACTCGCTGTGGATAATATATAGTTAACAGAGGATATTATTCGATAGTAATGATTAACATATTTCCGCTATTTTATTTCCATAGCCTAACAGTAGTAGGAAATAAATAATTTTCTGTCAAAAAAACATAGAAATTCTTCCACATTTTCTATAAAATTGTCAAAATGCGAATATATGCACTCTAATAACTGATCAATAAATTAATAACTATAGCACGATAATACCTGTAGAATAGTAATCGATAGAAATGGATGTTCAACAAACATTGCAATCAAAGGCCATATTCCGTATTCAGAAGTATACCCTTCTTATTTTTCGGTAATCTTCGGGTAACAACTTCAGGAGAATTTTTCAAACTTAGCAAGTGATTTCCTTTTAATTTAACAAGCAAAATATCATTTGGCTTTACAAGTCGGGGTTAATTTTATTGCATATTAGTAGAATTTATGGATAGAGACTTCTGCTGAAAAGTATATCAGCAGAATATTACATCTATATTGAATTACAACCGAAATTTAAAAATGAATTTTTTTAGTGGGAATATCATTCGGATAAAATAAACGGCATTTTTTTATTGAATTGTATTTAGAAACTATTTTATTTATTTATTTATTAGGAAAGAGGAAAGACCATACTTTTACAAATTGATGGCAAGTAATATTGAAATTTTTGGAAATGAATAATTGACAAAAGGTACAAGAAATAACTGAATAATTAAGATATCAAGTCTCTTAAATGCTTAAAAGAAATTATTAATGCTTCAAAAGAATAGCAAAATTATTAAATCGGAATATTCTTGTAGAATTCTTTCATCAAAAAGGCGAATATGAAAGCATAAAATGTAAACCATAAGAAGTAGAAAATTCTGTCGAAATAAATTTAAAGGGAAGTATTTAAATTAAGTAAAACAGTTCGATAAATTGTGATGTCAGAATAAAACATTTAAAATTTGAAGAAATGAAAAAAATATCATTTTTTAAATATATTATTGAATTTTCATACACATGTTTCACAGATTCACGTTAATTATAAAAAGTTATTTTCCTATAAATGTAAAAAGATGGATTTCCATAAATCCTTAGTTTCATAATCAATAAGGTTTGATTGTGATGACGTTATGATGATCATTTCTGATACCTTCTTCAATTAGCAAATGCGCATTAACTGATAGATCAAAATTATCTAGCTAAAGTTTGCATTCTCTTCTTTATATATATTGAAAGGACATCGAAATAAACTGATTCTCGAACATTATTTCTATATACTAAATTGCCTTTGTGATTCTAACATTTACAAGTGTACATTCTAAATAAAATTTAGTTTTTGGTGAAAACATTGTTATTTAAAAAGCATTCATCTTAAAAGTTTATCGCTATTCAAAAATTCTTAAATGGATAATAAGTATGCATAAATATGAATGATTGATTTCCTATATATCCTGAACATGCACAAAATTATTAGCGTCGTTTCTTTGCATTCATATTTCTTTGGCCTATGCTGAAGAATTTATCTTCTCACCAAACATTTGCGTTTCATTTATCTTATAGACATTTGCAAATGATGCAGATAAGCAAAAATTACTCCTAGTGCCATGTTTAAATGGATTTCAGATAAGCTCCTGGTTGACTATTAGGATTGTGTTCGACAACTTTCACCAAAACTGGAAGCTTGCGGTATATGTACTTTAAATACTTTCTCATAAAATATAAAAGAAAATACGCATTTAAATTTAAATGACAAAGTGCCAGATAAGCCTCGAGTCTCTCAAATCAATTCTATTTCACTTCAAAATGTTCCAGCAAAGAAATCCAAAGTAGAAAGTTACATGATGTAAGAGAGTGTCATGTATGATTAATGGCAATAGGATAGATAGGGGAGAAAAAGCAACATGTTCTATTTCATATGCAACCTTTCAAGTCTCAATTTTATTCAAAGTTCGAGTGAGGAAATGGAATTTATTCTGCTTGCAACTCCTTCAGTTTATTGAAAAAAAAATTATGTTGAAAGTGATAAATGAATCAACTTAATATGAAATTACATTTGGTTCATGTATTTTAAAAGTGGAATTTGTATATATAATAGATATTATTTTTTCTTACAGTTATAACAGATATTTTTAAAAGTTAATCCAAAATTCTGCCAAAACTACTTTAGTAATTATACATTTATTATGATTTTATTTAAATTCTTCTGTGTATTTCGATAGAATTTTTAATATTTAATTACATTAAAAATCAATACATTTACTATCTAAAAAATTTGTCTGATATTTTTGCTATATTTTTTGAGTGAGAATGACTTTTCCTGTTTTGGCCAGAAACCATTATAACCCTCTATTAAATAATATTACAAAAAAGTGCAATGATAAGTTAAATTTAAAAAATAACATTTAATAACAATAATTTATTAATTTGTAATTAATGTCACTTAAGGGAATTTTTGTCCATTGAACATTTGTAAAACTAAAGAGTTTCAAGTGATAAATAAAGTTATACCCTCATAATAGTATTGTCTTTTATCTCTCATATAATATTATCTTATCAGTATTTAAAGAAACATACATCTCCATTTACCGTTAGCTTTATTATGCGTGACGATTTACAATAGTTTCAATCAGTGCTCATATAATAGCATTATGGACAAATCTTTTTAAAAATCGCATGATATTGAAAGTAGATCTTAAGCCATATACTTTGTCATTGTTAGCATATATCAGAGTTAGTTAGCATAGATTGACACAGACAATCAAAAAGAAAATAATATCTTTTGATAGAAACTTACTAATAATTATTTTTATATGGGTCGATTTAATTTCAGAAGGAGTTTGGATATTGCGTTATTTTAATGCTATTAAACTTTCAATATAACCAAAAGATATCAAGAAAGAATAAATTTGTTTTACGGATACTGAAATATAAAAGCGTAATTAATCAAGGCAAAACAAATTATTATATTCTCAAAAGATTTAAATGAAATAAAGTTAGACAATGACACCAAATCGCTATCTTATAGTCAGAAACTAGACTGGAAAAGTCATATTACCATAATATGATTTTCTAGGCTCAAAATATAACGAGAAATGCATCAAATTATCCAAAGTCATTGAAACTCAATGATCGTCTGTGTGTTTTATCTTTGTTCTAAAGATTTTTTTGTGTGTGGCTGGATGCAGCACATAAAAAAAATTTAAGTATTCGACAATAAAATGGAAATATAATTGATCTTTTAGTCATTTTGATCACATGATTCATTTATTAAAAACAACCTTAAGATTTAGAAATTAAATAGAAGGAATTTCTCCCGTATTTTTGCAAAAAAGATTTGATTAATTTGGTTAAATCCTGCTTCTAATTTATAAAAAAAATTGCTCAGAATTATGTTCGTAATTGAAAATATCAATTGAAACTTTAATTCAATGTAATTGAAACTATCTATATATAATCAGACATGATTTTAATAATAATGTCTATCTTCTTTTTAGGTCCTGGCAAATAATCATAGATATGCACTAAAAATATTTTCATAAAATATGTACGTTGATTTGCTTGAACTAATAAAAAAATATTCTCATCAGGCTCGTTTTTTACTAGACAGAAATATAATTAAGTTGTAAATGATAAGGGGTACTTACTGAAATATGTTCTTCCGGCTATATAATTAAAGATGACTCTTCCTTTAAATGGATCTTCCCCATGCAAAAGACACTCATTGAGAGCTCTGGCGTACACATATACAGCATCATACAGATAGGCTCCTTCAGCAGGTACCTAAAATTCAAATGTAACTATATTTCAGATTTTATTTCATGAAAATATATATTCACGAATATTATATATATGACCTGAAAGATTATCAATAAAATTGTAGTATGTTATTTTTGAAGAAAAACGTCTTTTCTTTATTCCTTACTTCTTCTTCCTTTTATTCTAATAAATCCTTCTCTAAATAAAACTCTTTTACATGCCACTTCTATTATAAAGATTATGAACTGATCAAACAATGAATTTCATTGATACTACCAATTCTAATTAACATTTTTATCTCTATGGTATCTATAAGAATAACAATTAGTAGTTGGTCAATTGAATACTTGTAAGCAACAGGTGAAAATCAAATATGTGCAATTAAAGCTTTCATTTTAATTTTGTGAAATATTTCATTTGCCTCTGTAATTTCTGATAGTTTATGTTGAAAAATGCACTTTTTTTACAGAGAAGATCAGCCGGAAAGAAAAATCAAACAGATGTATTCTAAAGCAGAACTCTATTAGCACAAACAACCCTACAATCGCTACAATATTTTCACGATATTGCACGGCATTCATTATATCAAGCCATATTGCGGAAACATTGGAAAACATCCGATGATAATAACAAGGCACATGTCCATAATAATAAGGCATTCATAAAAGGCGTGAATTCCAACATATGGAATAAAGATAACGTATAAAATTTCTATTTTTAGTGAAATTATTTTGCGATTCTGAAATTTCTATTCATTAAGACAGATAATTGTAAGGAGGAATTAACAGAGAACAATGTTTTATTTTGCAAATATTGCAAATTTGTATATTAATGCATTCTAAAGAATCGTTATCAGAATTTGGATATTTGAATGAAACTTAAGAAATGAGGTGAGAAAAAACATTTATCTTCTAAGTGAAATATGAGCATTTTTTATTATATAAGTTAGGTTTCATGGAACTTTTTTCAAAAAGCTTTTTTTTTTCATAAAAGCAGAAAAATTATAAAAAATATATTTAAAGGAATTGAAGCACTGGTATTCACTACTGATTCTTTAACTTCGGTAATCATCGAAATAAAATTCACACTTATATGTGTAATGCTTCATAATCAAATAATATATTAAAATGTATTTATTTGAATTTTGCATTTCTTTTAATTTTACTGAAATAAAAGAAACTTTTTATCAATAAAAAGGACAACTTAACTGTTAAATAAAAAAAGAAAATGAAAAAAAAATTGGGAAAAGAAAAATTTTAAAAAATGCAATGTTTTGTATTTCTGATCTTGGCTTTATTCGATAATAGCCAAACTATCAATCATTGTAAATAAAACAATACAGTATTTGACATTTAATCATACAGAGTAAGGTTAAATATCGCTACTCATGTACCAGAATGTATATGCATACTTGAAAAAGCACTACTATTTTGATAGGTTATATCATAATAAATTTCACTTACACGTTTATTACACATATTGTCTATTCTTATATTTATCTAAATAAGCATAAGACGTGTTTGAATTCAAATAATTTATTGAGAGTGATCTATAAATGAACTGATTTAAAAAAATCATTTAAAAATATCAGATCGATTTTCATTTAAAATGCAACTATATTTCAACAATTTAATTTTTAATATATAATTTTATCTTTGAACTGTATTCTATCATTGGAGTTTTGTTTCTATTGAATTAAGTACAAGAGATATTTTTCTCTGTTAAACAAAGTTTAGGAAGCAACAGTATATTTCAATTTAATGTTTCAGTTTAATATCTGGAAAACAGATGGAATTAAAATGTATTCATATTCAATTCGTAAATAATATATTAGTTTTCTAAATGATGAGTGTATCTGGTTTCTTATTAATATGTGACACGTTATTAAATATATGATTGTTTTTTTATTATTATTTAACCTACAGTTTTTATATAAGAATGCTTTGATTTAAAAATGTTCAAATAGATCTCAAAAATAAATATAGGCAATAATATCAAGTATTCTTGAATTTGGAAGAAGAAGAATATATTATGTTTATCATTGTGACCTAAGATAACAAGGTCACAATGGAACTTGTTAACTAGGCAACATTTGTTTTTACTATGAGGAAAAATCTTCAATTCTTCATATATGAGGGAGAAACTGTTGCTAAAATGGACACCATATTAACGTTTTTTAATCATTACAACGAAAACATTTCTTTTGCTTTTGTACAATATAATAAGGATTTGATCTTTCGAAACAGACAAAAACTTCATTATAGGGTTCAAAAAATACTTATAAAGAATTCAACTAATGAATAGAATGCATCCTTTTTGTCCCTCAGATTTAAATTCATGATTCATGGCTATTTTAAACAAGGATACCATTACATCCATCATACTATCTTTTACATGTATCACTTTTTCCTATTTATATATTTTCAACAAATATAAATATTTATAAGAAATTATATACAGAAAGAAATATCAACGAATTAATATCAGCTAAGAATATTGTTTTGTTATTTTTAATTTCCAATTTTTAAATTTAGATGTTGTTTAAAAGAAACAGATTATGTACTCCATTTCTTGAAAATTTTAAAGCATTCTATCTATAGAGAGAAAACGAGGCTACGTGAAACATTTTGAAAACTTAATTTACTTCTGGTTCCTTTCAAGAAAATAACAAGCTGTTTCCGAGAAGAAAAAAAAAATCAAAATTATCTTGTCTTTTAAAATGTTCTTTGCCCTTTGTATAAGCGATTTATTTCAATACTCTCTTTTTAATCTGATTCAATTTATTGCCTTTCTATTGTTAAATTAATTTCTTTTCCTGGAAGTTTTCATTAACAAAGCCAATAAAGAAAAATAGGAAAAGAAATTCATTGTTTTTCATGCTGCGATTCCGTTAAAATTCAACGCTATGCAGATACCCATTTCTTGTTATTTTTACAAGAATGGAAACATTCAGATCAAAGAGAATTTTGGAAGGCATTGTGTTTGATTCTGCTGTTGTAGAAAAAGGAAATCCGTAATGGATTTTAAATAAGCAAATGTTATCCTTATTAAATGAAAAATGATCCAAATTCTTGTAAATGTACCTTTATTTTGTTGTTCTGTGTTTTAAAAACTATTGAAACGTTGTTCTCAAAAGAAAGAAAAAACACATATTTGATCTTTAAAATATAACTCAAACATTATTCAACATTCAATGTCTTATTGGATCTTTTTATATTAAAGCCGAGTTTCACCAATTTTGATATTTTGTTACCTTTCATGAATAATAAGATTCCAAAAAGAATTATGAATATCGCTATCCAATATTTTCTGAAATAACCCAGAAAAATTTAAATAGGCAAATTCTTCTTAACAAACAAATTTTACCCAAACTTTAACTCATGCGACAAAAATTTTGTCAGCATCATTGATGAATTTTTCCATGACATTTAAATTCTAGCTGCCATCTGAAATAAACTTCTTACTACTCCTTCAGATTCCTGAGTATCATAATATTCCTGCGAATTAGTAGGTCCAAATAATAATCGAATACCATACTTTTACAAAAGATAAAGCATAAATGGCGATCCAATCTATTGCAAGATTATTTGCACTCGTCTCCAAGTTGTCTATCCAAATGCCATTTAAAAATATTTAATCTAAAATTTAATATATTTAAATCCTTTAGTTGGGTTTAAAAATGCATTTATTGTGCTCTCTTAACTTAAATGATATTCAGTTATGTTTCATAAGAGATAAACTAAAATAATAAAAAAACCATTAATCTAAAAATATAATTAAAATACTTAAAGTAAATCCAATTATAAAAATCTTTAATTGTTTTCCAATCAAGAGTTTATCTTAACCCTTCTTTGCATGATGATGGAAATTCCCCACAATAACATTTAGTGAACAAAGAATTCAACTCAAAACATGTGTACTATAAATTGGTTGTTGCTGGCAACTTTTTTTGCACGACTATTGCGTAATAAGGAACGTAGCTGTCAAAAAATAAAATGTCACAATCATTAAAGCTGGTTTGAATTGCCATTACGCTGTTTTTAGTGGTTGGAAGAAAAGTGTGGGTCTTTTGAATATTTTTTATAACTAACCTGATATATATTTTTTGCTAATAAAAGCGATAATGAGTGGAGGAATTTAGATGAGAGTGACAATGAATATTTTATACTGAGTTTAACATGTAAATTCATATGATGATGGATATTTACATCCCACTATATTTTTAATTATTTTATATTATATATTTTTACAAAGATTTTTTTTCTTTAATCTAGAGCATGGATTATATCACCCTGATTTATTTCAGAAAAAAACTATGCAAAGAAGGATTAAATGTAAGTACAAAAAATGATTAATATCCATACCCTTTTCATTCCTCCCAGGCGACTAACAGGGTTTGGAAAATTGAAAGGAGGCAACTGCATATACTTGTTCACTTTTACAGTGAAGTCTTCAAAACCCACTGGAGGAGAGCCAACAACACCGAGATAAGATTGAAAAGCCTTTTTAGCGACGTCTTCTATCTCATCTCGTAACAAACCTAAAAGAGCATTGGAAATTGCAAAATAGTATACAAGACAAATGACTAAGTAAAGTACAACCTAATTTAAGCTAATATAGTAATGGTTTATGAAAATTCGTCACTCTTTTTTTTTCTCAAATATTACATGCGAGGATGAAAAATCACTTAAAGTATAACTTATATATGATATTTTTGAAAAGTTTCTCAATGAAGTACATGTTATAAACTATGTACTTTCTAGAAATATTTGTGCATGCATTGCATATTTTTGTATATAGCTTGTTTTTGTCAGTTAATATGAGGAAGTAGGATCTTCAACATTAGATATCTTATTAATTTTCAAAACTGTTATTTATATACATTCTTTTTTACTAAGCATGGATCAGAAATATGATGATTCATGTCGCTGCTACCCTTAATGCTGATGAAAAAAGGTTTTAATAATTAAGATCGTCACATTATCTCTGAAATACCAGATTACAATCATGTACTATTACTTGATTATGAATAATGAAGAATAATCTTTTAAGATAAGAATAAGGTTATTCTTCATTATTCATAATCAAGTAAATAGTATTAGCTAACTTTCAGTGCCCTTGGTGTTTCAAAGACTTCTGGTACAGACTTAAAGGTGCATCAATATTCGAACCTTTATTATGTCAAGTGCATATAGAGTAGGGAGATTTATTCAAAGTATTTTTTTTTCATTGTCAATAATTCAAAGAAAAAAATCATTAATTTTTGCAAAAATCTTTAACAAATTTCAGTTAAAAATGCGCAAACACTTTTAATAGATGTATTTACTTAAATGAAAATATTAAAATTTTCTACATTTTAAATTAACATGGAGTCGATTGAATTATTCTCTTAGAATAAAAAACGAATTATTTAAAGTCAATTAGTTTTAATTTAGAGTTTATTGAAAGTGAATAAAATATGCGACTTCAGCATTTAATTGTTACGGGAAAAATTGCCCTTATGTTCGTAAAATAAAAAACAATATATTTTAATCACATTCATAATGGAGATACTGCGATGAGATACACTATATCTTTAAAAATCTAATCTGCCTTTGAGTTTTTAGAATTTTACTGTGTTCACTATAAATTTTAAAGAATAGATATTAAACTTTTTAAAAATTATTTTATTTATTTACTTTTTAAACACAAATATGTAATAATCCAAACGTAAATTTTTTGATGCCTTTCTTCAAGATAATCACATCTCTTTCTGTATTTTATGATAATCTTTTTTGTACTTTTCTTTTACAGCGAAACTTCCTTCAAGGGTCGTCTAATGTTTTCACATAATTACATTCGACCATTTTATTTGTGTAAAAAAGGATTAAAAATGATTTTTTAATTATGTTCTGAATTAATGAAATTTTTCTCTATTGTAAATTATCGCCAGAATCATAATATCCATATGTTTGATTTCCAGCCTGCTCCTTTGAAGGAAAAAAAAATACAATATTTTCTTTGTGATATATTTCATCATATTCAATTTGCGTCACTTTTCAAAGTTATTAACACTTATGTTTGTCTTGATTTTCATTTTCAAAGAAAAAGGAGATTCTAATTAGACTAAATCTTCGGAGGTTTGCATTAGTTTCTTGGTTATTAATTAATATTGAAACGGATTCTGTTTGCTGTGGATAAACTTGCATCATTTTCAAAACCTTGCTTTTGGAAAAGTCAATAATGTAAATAATTAATTATGTTGTGTGATTAAATTATATTTAGTCAGTATATGCAGTGAGATTGCACAATAAATAGCGTTAAGAGCTATTTCTCTATAAGAAAACAAAAAAAATACTTAAAGAATTACTCATTGTATTTCATAAAGCAGTAAATGGGCATTTATATCACAGAATATTCAAAATTTTCCCACAAGATTTAGTACAATGAAAATACAAAAATAAACGTATTTACATAAAAATATCCATTTCTAAATTTCCACATGATCAATCTGATTTTTTTTTTTTTACACACAAACGATTAAGGATTTTTCCAGATAAAATTTTTTAAAGAAATAGGATATAATTTGAAGGAAATTATGGTTTGTGGTTTAATAAATAATTCTATCAATATTCGAATTTACAGTGTAAATCTTTATTTAATAAAAGCTCTATATAGAAAGTATATAAAATATAAACGATTCAGATTAAATAATTCTCTCATAAAAATAAATTGATTTTGAAATATAAATAATTTTTTACCTTTCAAATATCTCCTAGGATTTTGAATTTCGTACTGTTCAATATCTACACCAACAACATAATAATCTCCTTTGTTTAACAGTCCTCTTTTTT
>JAPMOR010042325.1:255399-354454 GCA_026543865.1 Argiope aurantia
AATTAAACTTTTTTCAAATGTCAATATATTTGAGCAAAAAGGGAATGCTATATAAACTTTAATTATCTGATGCAAGAGAAACTAACAAATAAACTTTGAAAGCAAACGTAGACCATTATTTTAATAAGAAAAGAAAAAATAAATAATGCAGTTTCGGATCTTTCTAGATTATAAAAAATATTTTCCTTATTTTTCGCCATATATACGGCATACGAAAGATTGAAAGAAAAATAAAAAAATCACACTTGAATACTTTTTTAACAGGTTTTACAAATGAAAATTTTAATAGACATTATTTTTTATTATACTAATATTTTGAAATGAATTATTTTGAATTACATATTATACGTTTATTCTTATCTTGTATGTTTCACTTCTAATTGTTTCCAAGCACAAAATAATTATATTTTTGAGAAAAATTTGTACTGTTGAAAATACCATTTTTTAAAGCAGAGGTTATTTCAGTTTTGAACTATTTTCCATTCATTTGTGTGAATTCTATTATTATACTCTGTAATTTTCTTTAATAAAATGAAAAAAAAAATAACGTTACATTATTGACTGCGAAAAATTTGGCATTTACTTGTTGTTAGGAAAGAGTAAAAGGTTTTTTTCCCCTCTTTGTGTTTAAAAAAATTATATAGATATTATTGGTTTCTAAGGAGTTGCTTTCTAAGTATCATGAAGGAAATATTTACATTTTTTAAAGCAGTTATGATGCTAAAAATGTCGCAACAGTTAAGGAAATAAATACAAGAAAACTAATGAGAACAAAATAAAACTATAACAAAATAAGAGTGTGCTTTATACTATACCACAACTTATTTAAACAAACGAAAAGCTAACATTCGTCTTCAGAAAACAAATTATGTTTCTTTCGACAAAAGTGCATGGAAGTCTATAATAGGGTTAAAATAAGTACTATGTACTCGAGTCTCCATAAATATAACTTTTGAATTATGTTTTTTTTATCGTTTGCAACAATAAAATCATCTTTGTTAGAGATTTGCTAGAATAATACAGATTTCCAAATAGTAAAGCTTAGTTGAGTCTTATTCTTCATACGTCTACACATTGTATACAATTTCTACTTAAGACTGATTCACCATTGGAGTACTTTATTTGATTTCCCTGGCCTCCGATTCTCACGCGTGAAATATTTTCTGAGAGGACATCGTAGTTCTACCCTTTTCTATCTTATCTCAGTATTATGCTTTTAATCCATCGTAATAAGGAAATAATGTCTTTCCTGAATTACCTCTGTTCTTAACGCACATATCAAATGTCACTTTAACGAGGATTGTAGAGCATTTCTTTGGAATTCTGTGAATAGTTAATAACACATTTAAAAATATTTTAATATTTTTTTCTTCTAAATTATCTACAAGTGTCTTCTCAGCAATTGCACGAAAAACATGTTATATTTACTCTCCGATCTAACTTAAATTCCATCAAAAATATGATATTTAAAATAAGGTAAATGATGCATTTTTGTTTTGTTATATTTCTTTAAATATTCATAATTAAGTTAAAATACAATTAAAAAATAAATAATTTTGAAATTGCAGTTTAATCTAGAACAAGTAATCTCTCATGCATATTTTATGAATTTTCATTATAGCCTTATGCTCAAGTACTCTTACAGTTATTAACATACATAATTTCTAATGTGTAAATCATTATAAGTATATTTTGCTACAACTTATTTACATCATAATAATGAAACCTCAAAAAAATTTACTAATCAGAAAATTGTCTTTGTAAATTCAGAAATCATAGTCGGTTTTGTATAAGAAAACAAAATATCTTGTAGAATAATCGTGCATCGTTTTATATTACAATCTTACTCTATTTTTATACATATTTAAAAGAATAATCGATATTTTGTAATTTTATATTGTAATTTTATATTTTATGTTTTGGGGAAAGCAGACATTTTAAATACTCGAGACTCAGATTTTAGCTTGTTCTTATAGTTTCGTAAAGGGAAACTAACTGGAAACAAAACACTTGGGCATAATAACTTACTGTTTCTCTTAATTAAAAAGACTGAAATTTTCGGTATGTTTAATAATAAAACTAATAGATATATTTGCATATGAATATTGATTTTAAAATTTTCTATCAAAAATTATATAGAGTTGGTTAACATACACACACACAAAAAGCTGCCGTATAAGTCTTCTAATATGTTATCTAAATATTTATATGTGGGTTTCTTAAGATTTCTTCATGTGGATACAATTCAATGCGTTGGTTTGAGAATACTACCAGTAAACCTGACCGGATAAGAATAATTAATTGATTTTTAATCAACATTTTATTAACACTTTATTAAATATCTTTATTTATTAACACTTTATTATTCTAAAGGAAAAATAAAGATGTTTACACAGCAAATTACAGTTTTATTCCAATTAATAATCAATTTACCATGAAATCAATTTTAATTGGTTATTTAAGGGTTCAAATTAGGCAATTAGTTAATCTTAATTTACTGGAATTTAAATGTTTATTTTATATTAATTACCGACTGATTTACGGTGAAATAGATTTGTATTCACCAACAATTTGAGAATCTTTACAAGTCTTAATCATTATAATAGAGGAATAATATATTGGGTAACGTTTTAAAGGCATTATTATATCACTAATTCTAAATAGACTTTTCATACTTCATATTTTGAAACAATGCAATGGCGTATGTAGTGTTTATCAAGTAAATAAATTATGGATGGCGGATATACAATGCGTCTTAATGAAGCATTTCATTTAGTAGTATCAATACAATGAGTTTTATTAATGGACAAAATAAATTTATATGTCTGATTATAAAAGTATATTTATTTCAAAGATTATCAAAAATGCAATTAAAGCATTATCAAAAGAGCAATTAATATGAAATTATTTGCAATATTTTACTCAACGAGAACATAATTTGGATAAATATCTATAGAAGGAATTGAAGAAGAAGTCATTTCATTACGATTAATTAATACAATTCCAGTCACAGTGGTTACAGACAAATTCTTGTTTTTCTCTAAAGCCGTTTGTGTATTATAAATGTAGAAAATGGAAATAATTTGCTACTTCTGCCATTTGAAGTTTGTAGAATGAAAAAAGTGCATTTCAATTTTCTTTTCTTCTTAGAATCCAATTTCAGCTATCATCTATCAAAAAATTATAATTCGAGACATCCAGTTAATTTTAATGTGAGCATAAAATAAGGATTAATCGAAAAGGCTTTTCAGGGTTAATATGTTCATTAGGTTATTTTTTAAATAAAGTCGAAAGCTTTGATGCTGTAGAATGCCTTCATTACGATTTACAACCTTCCCGCCCTAAAGTTGTTTGTAATATTGATTAGCTATTTTACATTAGAGACTTTTAAAGAAATTGTATAACATTTTATATAATTAAACTATGCAAGAAGAATCTTATTTGTTTTGATTTATTAAAAAATAATTCGGAATCATTTGAAAACTATTATTTTTTAGAATATTAGTTAGCATGTTATCAAAAGAAATTGTCGGAAATTCCAAAAATAGTTAAATATGCGTATTGAATACCAACAAAAAGATGGATTTTAAGAAGGTTATTGTTTTACTGCAATCCTTAAGTTTGTATAAAAGTGCGTCTCAAAAGTATATGGACATGCGATTTTTTGAAGTAACCGTTGAAAGAATAAAGCAATGACCAAGAAAAAAATAATTAGCATATGAATCATAAAATACGTATATTAACAATACAGAAATATTATACTTGTGTCACAGATTGTGTGTAAAAGAACATGATGTCCCAAAAATATATGGGCAATGAAAATAAATCGCTTTTATTTCTTCCGTACCAAAAAAATTGCATATTCTGCAGTCTATACATCTGACGTAACAACTTCGGAGTATAAAATCGCAGCTCTTTCTTCAATTCTCGAGTAGTTGAAAAATGCCTCGCAACTTTCAATTCTCTGCTGTTGATATAGCTTAAATTTGGTGTTTAAAAGTTCAAAATGTTAAAGTTTCTGATATTTCTAAACAAATGAAGCGTAGCAGATCTGGAATTTATGAAATTTTGTCGGAAGATGCAATTTTTGTTGTAAAAAAGCGTCCAGGAAGACCAAAAAACATCCCAGCAACAAGACAGAGATTTTGCGCACAGTTTCAACACAGAAGTCTATTCGTGAAATTACGAGGACTTTAGCGTTTCCAATTTCAAGATCTACGGTTCATCGTCGCATACAGTCAAGCAAATTCCATAGATAGCGCAGAATGTGTCGGACACCGTTGCTGAAATTGCACCACAGAAAGTCACGCGCCCTTTGGGCTAAAAAGTAGAGGCATTGGACGGATGAATGGTTAAATGTTTTCTTCAGTGACGAAAAAAAATTCAATTTAGATGGCCCTGATGGCTGGGCATACTACTAGCATGATTTACGACGAGAACCTCGTGAGTTCTTTAGTCGACAACAAGGAGGGGTTCTCTCATGGTGTGAAGAGCATTCTGCTTCAACGGAATGCTTTGCCTTCCAAAACTGTGAAGAACACTCATAAAGTGTTGTGAATAACTTCCTGAAAATTCCTAACCATTATGCTATATATAAATGATCTGTAGAAAACCGTCTCCATCAGTTCGTTCTAAAAGAGCCATAATTAATCGAACTCTTTCTCATCACCAATATTCTGCCCAAATTAAAAAGAAATTTCAATCTTCTTGTTCGAGTAGATATGTGCGCATATTCTTTTAAAATCCTCATATGCAAAATATATCAAAAGGAGAAAACAGTCTATACTAAACTGCAAATGATTATTCCCATGAAAACAAAACAAAATGGGTTTTATTGAATAAATGAGTAATTGTCCTATGGGTAAATGAGTATATTGTCCTTGGAAATAAATATAATGACTAGTTTATTCAGATAAAAAGCAATTTATCTGAGAAAATGAATGAACGAATGATTTGGACGAACTTAACGGCTTCCGATATTATTGGCATGATTTAAGTCGTGAGCGATCTATTTTTCTTAACACCAATTCGGCGGTGGTCGTATTATGGGTTTGGGAGGATATACTCGTAATTGAACAACTTCGATGATATTTTTAAAATCCAAAACTAATTCTGAAGGAAATCACAACATACTTGATGAAAAAATGTTACCAGAAGCTCCTCTCATTACAAATGTGCATTATATTTTTCAATAACATAATGGCTCGACTCATGCGTCTACAAAGTTGTGATTTTGAGCAAATGAAATAGACTTATTGGGCTGGCCATCAAAATTTCCCGCCTTGAACCCTGCAGTAAATTTGTCAGGAGTAATAACTCGTGATATTTATTAAAGAAGGCATAGTTATGCCAATAAATATGAATAACAAAATGCGATCGAAAATTCATAGAAAAAATGCACAAACAATTTTTAGAAATATTTGATGCCTCTATAATATCTCGATTCGTAGATATCATACAAAAAAGGCACAATTTTGAATAAATAACTGATTTTTGAGACACATTTATAACTGGGCCTATTATTTTCCAATTTCTCTTCTGTGTAAATGTTAAACATGAAAAAAATTAAAAAATGAAATGAAATATTATTCAAAATAAATTTAAATAGTGCATTTATTTATGTTCTTATTGTTTTGAAAATTTAAAAAATTCTACAACAAATGATTTAGAATGCAGAAATTTTTTTCAATGGCCCTATATTTTTTCCCACCACTGTATAACTAAAATTTTAATACAACGTTTTTTCTAATAAGAATTAGATAATATTTTTCAATAAACCAGTGTTTTTAAGCACAGACACTAACACTTTCTGCCATAAATATGTAATCTGATGAATTTTTATAGCTAATTTTTATGATCTGATATAAATGTCATAGTTATTTTTACTGAATGCTGATTAATACTCAAATTTTGACAATTTCATGCAACGAGGGATGCATAGCAACAATAAAAGCATTCTTTAAAAGACTGACTCGTGGTTATATGATTCTTTTCTTGGCAATTTTTCTTTAAAAAATACAACAATTTATGAAGTAGTTTAATAAGAGTTTGCAAGCGAGCTTTAATGTTTGCCATTGCTATTAAATCAAGTGCAAAGCATTAGGAGGAAGCAAAGATTGAAAAGATTGCTTATAATGGCAGGAATTTTTTTTTAAGTTTCATAAGTTCAAATATTTTCTATAAGTAAACAAATAATAAAATAAAAAATGAACTATTTTTAGACCGAAAAGCAGTAGGAGACCTATATTTGTAAATCGATCTTATAGAATCTCCGAACATTTCATCTTACAAGAGTATTGATTTTTCCTCAGTACTGGTTTTTGCCTTTATAAAAGATCCAAAGATAGGTACCAAAAGGTCGGATAAGTACTTCTGAAATTCTAGTAAATATTTACTTTAGATAAGTTAATTTTATTTTGTAGGCATTCCAGTATATATTGAGTACATTAAATAGTGGATTTTTTTATCGGAATAATCTCAGAGTATTTTATTTTATTAAGTATATAAAACACTTAGAAATGCACTATAGCAAACTCTCCATACATAAGCTATATCCTCGAATGTCTACATGAAATAAATTGTTCCACATAATTAGAAATATTCGGAAAAATCGGAGAATTCATAAAATTTAAAATGAAACGAAGTTTGATGTTCTCTGAAATTCAATTTATAACGTAATTTTTCCATTCCTTGCATAAATAAATTTGCATTCTAAAAGAAAATATTTTTTCAAAAAAATTTAAAAGTTGATATCTTATTTTCTATTGAATATTCAGTTAATATAATATCTATGCTTTATTTCATTATTAAGAAACTAGACACTGATATCCGGCAAAATGAACTATAATGAAGCAGTTCACAGTTAAAAACCCATTTAAAAAAATACGAAGGATATTTTGGTTCGTTTCACATAATTTGAATTATAATCAAATCAACACCGAGTTTATAGGCCTCTCTCTAAATTTTCTTCTAACCGTCAAACTCAGATTTAAATTTCCCCAGATCCAAATTCTAGACTTTCATCTGAAAATCTTCTTTTTAACCTGGAGAATCAGCACCCAAATCAGTATTTGTCATGTCACCGCGAACTTTATAATTAACTCTAAATATTGGTTTGGGTTGGTTTGATTATATTAACGTCCCGTTTGAAGCAACACTATGGCTATTTTGGGATGGGCCTCGTAATTTTGAACCACGGTCAGATGACGAGGAAGACACCTGAGCTGGCACCCCCCTCTAAACACACCACACCACACCAGCAGGAGGACGTTTGGTCATAATGGATTTAACGTGCAACAGACCCCCTTACACGATGGTTCTTCGGTGGAATCGGGTCACGAACCTGAAACCCTCCGGTTCCGAAGCCGAGACCTTACCACCAGCTCACCGCGGCCTCCTAACGCTAAATATTATAAAAGCATCAAGTTTTATAAAGTATCTTAAAAGTTTTGCAATTTAGTGTTGAGTAGCTCTGATATTGAAGGAAATCCTTTTTCAATATTACATGAGAACTATGTTAAAATAGGTTTGTTCTCAATCTTCATTTATTCTTGTATTTTATGTTTATGAATAGTTTTGCAAGGAAAAAAAAATTCCTTTTTGTAAAATCAAGCTCAATTAACTATCAACGGTATCGTTTTATAAATATGTACATCTGAAAAAATAATTTTTTTAAACCAAATGTATGCTAAAAATTAAAGTATTTAGCATACATTCATCTATTTGTTACTTCAGTGTAAAATCAAATCATTCAGGCATTCAACAGTTATTTGGAGGTAGATTCATTTAACAATACTAAATCCGTGTTTTGAGGAACATAATAATAATCTTTGATGAGCTTCGTAAATTCTAGGTTGTGACCCAAAACTGAGAACAATCTTTAGTCAATAGTCTAAACATTCACAACATAGAAAGAAAAAAAAATTCATTCAAAATAAAGTTTAATGCGCTCCACCCACACATACGTATCGTATTGGGCTCAAACCAGAGATCTTCTGGTTTCCCAAACAAGAGCTTTAGTGTAAGACCATCGAAGCCTGCATGCTATTAAAAATGTCACCACATTAAAGGTCCGACTTTAATAGCTATTCAGTTATATTTAGTTTTTCTGCATCCTATTTTTAAGCTATTTCTCGTTCAGATTATGAGACAGACACTTCAATTTTTCAAATTTCGTTGCCATATAACGGGAAAATGACTAACAGATAGTTCGGCTGAAGAATTCTGAAATATTCTATAATTGGCAGATTATAGTATTAAAAACCGAAATGAAGTAATACGAATCCTACCATGTTGAACTTACATTAACTTGGAAACCTTAATATATAATATTTCCCGACAGTCAAAAATAAAAAAGAAGGAACCAAAAGAAAACATAATGAAGGGACAACGGATAATATCCGCATTTTTTTTCTGCTTAAAAATATGTCATTCTGAAGTTTTCTGTCAACTAATTGACTCATTCTAAGCAATCATTTATTCATTTTTAGAAGGATTTATTTTCTATCAACACCATCTCATTCACATCAATCGATCTAAAATGTAATTTATTTTGATATATCTCGATTTCTTCGATGTCAAACTTGCAATTGTTAAAGGATTACTGTTCAATAAAATTTATTGAAATTTATCAAAAATTTATCAAATATTTTATTTTTTGAAGTCAATTAAGTTTGATATTTTTTCCATTCAGATTTCAGGAATGGAGCATAAAACGGCACTTCACAGCAAGATTAAATTGTAGAGATCAAAGAGAACAGTAACCCTATCCCTGGTAAAAAAAGTAAAAAAAAAAATGTTATTAATTTTTCAAATTATGCATAGAATGAGTATGTATCTTTTAACCTATATATTTCAGTATCACAGCCTATAATGGAAATGAATAGTCAGCTAAAAATTACAAGGGTTTTGAATTGGCTACACATTTTGGTGATCACTTGGAAATGGTTTGCCATAAAAGACTCGATTCTGCATCATCAGAAAAAAATTTGATTCGGCCAATTTCAGATTTTCTATTCTATTTTTTTTTTTTCATTTGCAATAAAATTAAGGACAATCAAACTAAAATGCTTTTTTTTTAAATCTAAGACTTATTTTGGTTGATTTATGCTTAGAAGGTTTTGAATATTATTTATATTAAACTGTCAAACATGATTTTAATAATTTATTTATTGAATATTCGCAAGACTTGAAATTAAAAAACAAGAAGCATATATTTTTTAAAAAACTGAGAAACAAATATATTCAAAAGAGCAGAATACATCAGTTTATATTTCATGTGCATTATATTATGATACTTTCTTTGTTCAAATTGCATTAACGAGAATAATAAAATTTGTTAGAACTAAGAAATTTTTAAAGAATTTAATTAAATTTTGAATGTAAAAGATTTTGAAGGCAAATATTGTATCCATTTTCAGTACTTAGTTTACTAAAGAAATTTGTTAAAATGCTTTTAAATTTAGAAAAATAGTTCTTTTTAAAATCAGGAACAAGGTAAAAGAAATTTAACACTTATTGGAGAATAATTATCTTAATTTTTTTTAAAAGCTTATATTCTATTTCTAGGTATTAAGTAACAAGCCGCTTACACAAATAAAGTAGAATAAATGAGTCGAATATATGTGTCGCATTCTTCCAGCACATGATTTCTCTAGTTTCTCAAATCGTTCAATTCATCTAAAACAGGGAAAGAAATAGCCTTAAGATTCACTTTTAAATTTCTTCTTTTAATAATATATACCACCAAATTTAAGCAAATCCATAATTGTCAATTATACTGTGATATATAAAAACCTATTATTTCAAGGAATTTTGTCTAATCATTATTATTTCTAATACAAAAAAGGGGAAAAAAGAGAAAAAATTATGTTATTTTGTTGGCTGTATATTTAGCTATTTATTATATAATTTTAAACAGAAAGTATAAGAAAAATCATCCAATGAAATTAGGTGCTCCATCAGCCGGAACATATAACAAGAGATCATGTCATATAACAGGAAGTTATGTCAGAAAGAGAGCATTTGTGTCTTCGTTTGAGATTTTTCTATCTTTTAAGGAAAAATAAACCCACTTCAAGGAATATTGCGTGTTGAGTGTTAGAATTTTTCTATTTGACTGACTCCTATTCTGAGTCTGAAGTTTGTGAGTTGTTTTATCATTAGCTCTGAAAATCTTTGCTTAGATCTGCACGGATGTTTTGCTATCGATTTTGAATTTTACTACCATTTGTTTTATATAACTGTGTAAATATTGTTAATTGTATATATATATATTATAGCTAATTTTTATAATAAATACAACTTTAGATTTTTTTTATTGTAAATACATTTTTTGAAGTAAAGAAATCTACTGAAGTACTTTTTTAAAGTCTACTAAAGTGCTTCAAGAATTGTCCTGGTATAACAAATATGAGCATACCTCCTTGTAGGGCACTTGGGCAATGCCAAATATGCTTTACAGATATAAAGTAATATTTTTTTTTCATTTATATGCAAGAAATTTTGCTCATTTCGTATTTCATTGCAATGTTCGATTAGTCGCACTTTTCAGAACTCTAATGGCACAGTGCTTCACCTGATAAACATCTATAGAATCAACATGGCATGTGAATTCACGAAATTTCACTTGGATAATTCTTTAGACATAAATAGACGACTCACAATTTTTCTTTCCTTTGTGTGAATTTAAATGATAGTGCGCCGCAAATGGTTATACTTAGTATATGCCCAAGTTTTAGTTTCAACAATATTCAAAACTCATTTTGCGTTATATTAATTTGGAGAAATACCAATAGGGTTTGAAAATCAAATTCTATTGCGCAATACTGATTTATTTTTATACGTTCTTTTTATACCAACAAAGCTGAGCTTATAAAAATAAATCAATGCTCAATCATTGGTTTCAATGAAAAGATGCAAGAACATAAGCAAATGAAAAGAGAAAAGAAGCAAGAATAGTCATAAGTATTAATCAATGCAAAGCAAATAAAAGAAATGCTGAAATACAAACAAAAATATTCAACAAATACACATTACACAATTGGGAAGTTGAAAAAAAGACCGGAAAAAATATGCTTGAAATAAAAATAAATAAAGCGTGTAGAATATATATATATATATATATATATATATATATATATATATATATGAGTAACACACAACGTTTAGTTTATTTATATTAACGTCACGTTTTAAAGCAACATTACGGCTATTTTATTACGGATCTCGTACTTTTGAACCGCGGTCAGATGACGAGAAAGACACCTGAGCTGACACACCCTCTCCAGACTTTCACACCTCACGAGTGAGAGGACGTTTGGCTCTGACCTATTTAACGTGCACTAGACACACTTTCCCGATGGTTCTTCGGACCTTTAACCCTCAGGTCCCGAAGCCGACACCTTACCACCAGGCCACCACTACTCTGAGAAACACACAAAGTAAAACGAACAAAATGAAACAGTTAACATAAATATATACTGTATTTAAACAAGTGCATAAAAATTACAACTTAAATAATAAGGGGACAATTCTGTTAATGCACTTACAAAACGAAGCAAATTGTAATTATCTACGTATAAAAGTCAAAGAAATAAGAAGCTATGCTATATTATTCTTTAGTAGACAATTCATGAATGAACAGCTGTGGGAAATGAATTTAGTAAATACAAATTTAAGTATTTAACATTCTGGCTTCATCTTTGGTGAAAGAATACAAGTCTTTAGGCAAAAGTTTAAAACTGTTTCGTATATGCTTTAAACTATCCATGCCCAGTCAGAAATTGAGAAAGCTTAAAATTAGGTTCAAAATGGCTAGCCGACAAATATCTCTAAATATAAGAAATAAATTGTTTCGTTAAATGCACATTGTGTGATATTTGGTTCAAGTTGAAGCTACTCAGATATAACTTTTTTTCAGTACATTTTTTAAAATTTTATTTTAGAACGCTCGTAGGAATCAAACCAATTAACTTTTTTGCTTAATTTGTTAAGCAGTCAGTGCATTTATAGTCACTGATTCCAATATGGTTCCGAGCGAAAGAAATGAGAGCATGTCCATCTCTGATTTGCAATGAATTCAAATTAGCGTGTTTTGGCAGATATTCGATTTTGGAAACAATGTTATTTGAGGCATAAAATAACGAAAGAAAAGGATGCAAATTAGAAAATTAGAAGGAAATTTTTCATTTTTACAAATGTCAGTAACTGTATGGTTCATGCAAACTAATTTATTTAAAAGTATACTAAATTGTCCCATCCTTTATACATAGTAAAGCACGATTAAAAAAATTCTTCTGTATGCAATTCTATCACATGCATTAAACGTATATTTCATTAAGTTAAATCAAATGTTCCCTGCAATATCTTCTTGAAAGAGGTAGAGAAATTCATAAAGAATCATATAGAATATTCCGTTTATTGAAACATAAAAAGGATCACAGAAAAATATTAAATTTATTTTTAAAACATAATATTAAAATCTTATTACACAAAAAATATGAATTTTTGTTTAAAGAATATAAAGCATGATCAAGAACATAAGTAATTTCTACATAAAGTGCATGAAAGTTTATATAGAAATGCTTATTTATTAAAAGCTATATCGTCAAAAAATATTGATTGTTTTCAAATCTTTCATGCATAAGCAGTTCTGAAAATTCCAATTAATGCATCTAAGGGATTTATAGTAAAAAATATATCCGAATAAGATTATATTGTAATCCTATAATCTAATATTCATCTATAGCTAACTACTTTATGTATAGAATACTTCATATAGTTATTCATGTTTATTACGGAGTGTGATAATGTATATAGCATTGCTCTTCAAGGAATTAGAGCCTATCTTGAGCACTTTTCATGTCATTATAATTATTCAATTCGAATTATAACTTGAAAATAAAATATATATTCATTTCAAGTGCTTGAATGATTTACAATGTGTATCTGTTGTAGTGGTAGAAAAAGTTGACGAAGTCTACAATTACCACAGACTCGAAAGTGATTCCGGATTCGAAAGGAGACGCAGTTTTCGATAATTTCATTCTGGAATTGTTACTTGTTTTAATCAAAGAAATCTATTCTTTTACTATTATTTGAATAATAATTGTTGAAGATTCCCATCTGAATAAATCTGGAATTATGTGTATAGAAAGTGATAGTTGAGATACAAATAATTACGGTACATGGCCTCCAATAAAATAATAGTGTAAAATAACGATCGGAGAAATGTTGAAAGCTTTGAAGATGTAGCTCCCAAACCGCTATCCCTAATGTGTAGTAATTCCATCTGCTAATATATATAATTTAAGTGATACGATTTATCGTTTCTCCAATGGATAGCTTTATTTATCCTATTTAAGATTGCAGATATATTTTTTCTAATTCATATGTCACTGAATGTCTAAATTTTCGGCCATACATCTAATAATATAGGAATTCCATGCGCATCTGCACATGGAAAAATCAGTTAAATTATCAAAATTTGGATAATGTTCTAAATGAACAGAACAAAGCTAAAATTAAATATCAAAATTAAAACATTTGATTTTGGATCATATTAAAGAGAACCCGTGTAGCAAATTTTACAAAAGAAGTTTCAATCTAATTTTTTTTTTAAGTTTTCCGTAAAATAGCATAGACGTTAGAAACATTGAAATTATATTCTTTGTTTTTGACACATTAGTTTGTATTAATTTTTCTAGAATAATACTGGCCGTTAACATTAAAAAATCATGACATCATAAAACTTGATTTTGACCTATTTTTTCCAGATTTATAGTCTTTCTAAAACCAAGATTAATCAATAGGAGTGACGCCAACTATCCCAAAATTTTCTGCTATTATATCCAGTTATTAATACCCTGATTAATGACCATATGACTTTTGGCGAAAAATAATTTTACAATAGCACTCAAGCATTCGACCCTTCGAGCTTTCTTTTTGTGTATAATTGCGGAGATGCGGTTAATACACATTACGAAATATGCATTTTGGAACACCTTTCCTTGCCAGGTATTAAAGACAAAAGTTAAAGCAGAGCTACGATTTTAGTTACAAGATCACATATCAAGTTATGTATATTTAAGACATTGCGTGTTTTAGTTATTGTATTATATGCTTGTGACAAAACAACAGTCTAATAAATCTTAGATAGAAGTGGTGCAAATTTACACATTCTTTACAAAAAGCACATCACAATAAATTAAATAAAATCAGGATGTTCTTTTTTCTGTTGTTGATTAATGCTTTATTTATTTTTACTGTTAAGAAATGCCTTTAATGTTGACTTTATTTGTTTTCAAAAATAATATTACACATCTTAGAATTAATTCCACGAACTATTGTATAAGATATATTTTTCAGAAAATGCATAAAAATAAAAAATAATAAAAAATACCTCACCCCATTTTGATTGTTTTAAAGAGGATGATTTTTTCAAAGCGATTAAAGTAAAAAAATAGTATAAGAAAAAAATACAGAAGAAGAAATATCAATTTCAAGTTTACATTGCACCTATAAAATGATATAAAATTCTGAGAATAGTCTGTAACTTTTGAGAAATGTTGATAAACTTATTTTAAACAGTATTTTGTGAAAAATTCCAGGAAATGGGAGGAAAACAATAATATATTTTCATATTGAAAGCATAAAAGAAAAATTCGAAATTGCATAAATTATAGTCTTAATCTTAATAATTATAACGTACATATAATATACCACAAAACTGATCTCATACCCAGTTATGCTACTAACAAATCAACAATATATTTAAAAGCATTTCAATTAATTTAGATTGTAGATAATAAAAAACAAATAAAACCCTAATTTTAAACTCTCCCGTGTATAAAAAAGAACATTTCATATGTAAAATAAGTTAAAATTTAAGAATCCTATCTGAACTCTTGTTTAAATAAAACCACAAGAAGTTTCATTTATAATTTTATATTAAAATTCAATATTTCGGTATATCAAAAATTCGGTAATTTAATAAAAAATATAGATGAAGATCTGGAAATTTACAGATAAACTTAGAGTATCAAAGCCATTATATGACATTATTTATTTATTTTTTTGCGGATTCCTTTTTCTCATGTCATCAATAGTCCCTATACAAAATTTGGTGGATTTGCATCTGATAATTCAAGCTACAAAAGTCTCTGAGTAGCGTCAGTTTAAAAAAAAACTGTAAATTAGTTCTCTGATTTTTAAAATAATTGGAACTAAGAGAATAAAGTGATATATTTAATTGCGATATTATATTATAATTAATTTAATAGCTTTTAATAAATGAAAGTTAAATGATTATTTTCAATGAATTCTTGTAAAATTTAGAGACATGAGAAAACAATGTTTAATATCAAATTCTGAATGTGCTGTATATACTAAGAGTAAATCATACAATTAAATTAACCGTTGAAATACATAGATGTATTAAAAAGCTACAAGGATGGCTCTCAAGAGAGATTACAGGTATAAAATAAGATTTTATTTGCAGCCAGATATATACTATTGATCATAGTGAGTGTACAGCTAGTAGTGCCCTGCTAATATCGGAAGGATTATCACATGCTGTAGTCGAAGGTTACATAATTCATATCTTCGAGATGAACCGGAGAGTTCTTTATATTTATATTACAATATTATTTGGTACAAAGTCTTACCAGAACTCCGTTTCTCACTAATGTTGTATTTCAAGCTTTGAATTATGATTCTATGGCTCTCGATTGATATAATCTAAAAAAGTTTTGTTACAGTCAGGCAATCTCAGCTATTAAAGGCAATAGACGATAAAAGAAAACTACCATAATAACTATCGATATTATTACACTAGCGTAACTTGATAGGCAATCATAGTACTATCGCAAGTCATCCACTCAGAAATCGCAATCCTGTCAAGTATTTTTTTGACACAGTAAGAGAGTTAATTCAGAGTTCCCCATAAATCAATGGGAATGCCTTTGCAATATACGCTAATCTTTCCATCATGTGTTTTATACAAAGTTTTCTTCAACTGATAGATGATATTTAAAAAGCGTTGAAAAGATATGGAGAATTAAAAAGGATTTCATCGTTTTTCTTGTATTGTGAACAAATTAAATGAAACGAAATATAAATATAGCACTGAATAATTCATTAAAACATTTCTGCTCAATAAATGAAGTGACTATAAAGTTAAAAATAGCAAAATGATATTAAAATTATATAGAAAACTGTAATTAAAACATTATTACATTTCGAAAGGAAACAAGATTAACAAAATTTACCCAATAGTGATTTCCAACATTATGGTTAATATATTTAAAATAATTCAAAAGGGAAGGAAATAAATTACAAATTCTATCATTCCACGTCTGAAATATTTTTATTCCAACCGAGTGTCTGGAAAGTTATTTGGGCTCAGTGTTTAAGTAAGGGTTTTTTTTTAATTTTATTTTATTTAATTAGTCTAATAGATTTAAAAATTTCAGTAGAATCAGGCATAATACCGAAAGTTTAAAAATAAATAAATCCAGATTGGTCCAAATTAAACTTATTTTAGCCCTCAGGATATTATTATATAGTCAAATTCTAGCTTGATTTTTATCTGGAGTCGTGAATTCGAAAGAGTTTAAAGCATACAGACCGCGCCCCCCCCAAAAAAAACAGGTTTCAAAGTCACAAATTTTGATATTAATTTTCCTAAAAAAATTAACATCAACGAATAATAAAGATGCAATAATCTGTATTTTCTGATTTGCGAAATTGCTGCTAATCTTTATTGCTGATTTCTCAATTTAGTACAAACTTCCAATTACGAAACATTAAATAACTTTTGGTATCATTATAAATAATTTATTTTAGTGAATTTTTCTAAAAATTTTCATAGAAGTTTAAAAAAAATGTTTTAAGAATTTAGGTTTACAAATATAATAATATTAATCGATAATCTTTTACTTTTCAGGAGAAACCACTCATCGAAATTTAGAATACTCCTTTATTAGGTTCATAAATAATTGCTTATTTAAGTTATGCTTTTTTTACTGAGATTACATATTAAATTTTTATTTCTAAAGTGATCTCCATTCTTAAAGCGATGTAGGGATTTCCACCTCAGCACGATATATACCACATAAGATAATGGAAGAATGATTGATATAAAAAATATCTCTTACTTCTAGCATTTAGATATGAATTCTCAACCAGTTGATCAAAAGGATTCTCTCCGTAGCCATAATGGTAAGTTTCTGGCCATGTGCCCAGGTATCGAACTTCTATGCCAACTCCTTCCAAAGTCTTGATAATGGTCCTGGAAACTTCCCTGAAGTTTCTATCTTGTGTTGTCGAATACAGAAAGGCCACCTTCATCCAACCGAAACTAAGAAGCAACGATGCAACAGATTTTGATATCTGGGTGTCTGGTGGACGAGTTCGGGCAAAAGTTGGATATAATTTCTTATCAGATGTCTCGTGATGGGCACAAAACTGTAAACAAAAACAAAGAAGTTTATCAGCAAAATATGCGTAAATATCTTTGCATGAAGTGATCAAAAATATATATTATAATAACAAACATGGTACAAAATTTGCAATTGCTATTTCGAAATAAATATAAATTTATATTTTGGTGTGTGGCTATTTCTACTTCAAAAATTGTCATTTTGAAATATAAGCACTCAAAAAAATTCGATCTTTGATTTTAACTTTCTTTATTGACTCATTTCTTTAAAAAAAAAGTAGTGTACCTCTTTATAATTGGGAAAAGATGTACTTCAAATAATGTCGTTTTCGATAAAATTAAAAAAGAATTTTAGAAGTTATGTCTTTTTTCTACATTTATTCATCTTATTCCAATTATATAAAATTTAAAACTATATCATTCACTGACAAACACTCAATCATATTTTTGTGCTACTAAAGTGGCCACTTTTATGTAAATGTTCCCTTTAGCATTGTTATGAAATCTACATGATGTTGGGCGTCATTCAGAATGTCGGGCAGTCACTTGGATATATCGAATAACAATCACTGAAAGTCATAAAACTGGAGAAAAAACAAATAATATTTACGATATTTCCAGTGTAATTCTTTTATTTAGGAAATACATAAATATAAGGGAATAAAATAGTGTGGGAATGATGAAAAATGAAGATTTTCTATGTCTGTGTAATTTCATTCATCACATATACTAAAAAAACTTGAACATTGATCGAAATGAAACATTTACTCGAAAGAAAAAAAGGAGAAACAAAATAATTATGTGTACAACTATCATTAGATTCGTCAAAACCGTATTATATATATATAGGTGTGGCACGGAACAAAATTAGCTTGATAAATCAGCTTAAACACGTCACCACAATGACAATTAAATAGGCATAGTTAAATGAAATTATCATTTAATGAGTTGAGTTGCTTTCAGATGTAGGTTTAAGATTGAATTGAAACGGCATTTCCTCATGCTGAAAAAATTATGGTTAATTCGTCTTAATTTTTGAGAATATAAATTAAGAATAATTAATGCATACTATATATGATGTAGCAAAGACAATTTATCCATTCTATTCATGTATCTATTCCATTGACGGAACTAAAAATCCAGTTTAGTTTAGAAAAATAGCAATTTGCATCTAAGATTCAATATGAATGCAAGATCAAAATATATTTCTTTGATACAATTAACTTTTAAATGAATTCAGTGTAAAACAAAAAAATAATAAATTGAAGTTTGTTTTATTCTTATAAAAAAACAAATTGTTTAAAAGATTTTTTTTCAAATTTTGAGATTTTAATGTTGTTTTACTGACAACTTATATGTTTATAAATTAAAAGCTATATTTTCTTTAACTGTATGTGGTAATGAAGCAGGAAACGGCAATTCGGCATGGGAAATTTGTTTCATAAATGAAATTTAAAATGGCTAAGCATTGGAAATGAATATGTATAAACAAGATTTATTCTACCTTATTGAAGATGAGATGCTGTTCAATGATACCCATTACTTTAGAATTAATTCAAAATTTAATAATTCTTTTAATTTTTGATATAAAGGGTGGTTATAATTAAACTGTCCCTATAAAAAAGCACCATACAATGTAAAAGGGTGAAATAATTGCAACGAAATTTCTATGTAGACTATACACGAGATGCTCTCAGGGAATTTTGAAAAATATTTTTTCGTCCAAAATATCAACCAGAGGGAACCTTTTCGGGGAAAACACTAATTTTGACACAATAAATGACTAAACGGAACACCGAAACAATATTAACATTTATTGACTAGTTTCTGATCACCTTGTCATCGAACCACATTAAGTAAAGGTAAGGAAAAAATAACAGTACGTTGTTTGAGAAAAAAAAAGAAAGCAATTCAGATTGCAGAAAAAAGAACAGATTAGGACGAAATTGCACAAGAGGAGCAGTTGTTTATCGCATCCAGGATGATATAGGGAAAGGTGTTCCATGTGACCACCCTCATTCACCTGGAAAATTTCAAGTCGATGGACGGAGTGTTCAACAGCAGATTGTAACTGATCTTTTGCGATGCTTCGCACATGAAGTGTTATGGAGTTATTTAAGTTATTCAACGTGCAACAAGATACCGCCATCATTACAATCGGAAAAAATTGACATAAAATATGACAACGACTGCAAATGTTTCTTACCCTAACCAGTTTTGCATAAAGCCTTCTCTTCACAATCATGCAAATCTCGACTTTTTTTATATATATATAACTAGAAATAACAGCTCTTTCCAGTTTTATATTTTACTACTCAAAATTCTTGTTCTGGATTGCTAATATTGTTTCTGTTTCTATTGTTTTGATTTATTGTTTTAAAATTAATGTTTTCCCAGAAAATGCACCCTCTGGTGAACATTTTGGTACTAATTTTTTTCTTTCGAAATTCCGTGAGCGCACCTCGTGTATAGTACATACACTAAATTTTGTGGCAATCCGTTCACCCGTTTGCGTTGTATGATGCTGTTAATATCGGAAGTTTAATTATTGCCACCTTGTATATTGAAATTCATTGTTAAAAATATCTGCCTTTATATTCCATATTCTATGTAAATATTTATTTAAATTGTATTACACTAAATTAAATTTTTCTCATTCTTTAAATATTATTGATGATGTAGAGAAAAATTAGTTTTCTGTGGTTTTTAAAAATTGTTTGGAAAAATTTATATATCTTTAAGAATATACGAGATATTAAAACTCTTTATTAAGCAGACCGATTCATTTTAATTGTAAAAAATAAAGACGTAAACGATTGAAAGATTATGTGAAATATAAAATTTTCTATAAAATAGTCATTTACATAAAATAGTAGATTAAAAAGCGCATATTTACAGACTGGCTGAGTGTCGTCGTGTTTTAATGTATATTTAAATTTTTAGTGTTATAACATATGAAATCAACTGTGTAAATATATCTCTAAATTTTAATATGTATTAACAGTTTAAGCGAATAATCTGTAGTTTGTTATTTTGAAAACATCAAATTTTAGTCACAAATATTCAAATATTAACGAGGTTACAATGAAATTTTATAACAATTAAGCAATTTATATACCATTAGTAAAAAATAATTAAATTTTATCTGAAGAAATCTTGGTGGGAATCAGATGTGCAAATATGTTCGAAATATATTTTTAAGTTATAAAAATTTAAAAGCAAAAAATCAGAACACATAGAGAATTTTTTAATTTTTTTCTTTAATTGTTTAAAATTATAAAAATTATAATTTCTTTAAAAGATATTTTGAAAATGTTAATTACAATATTTGTTACATATTTTTTTAACTCCAATTCATTAACTTAAAAATTAAAATGATGCATATTCATAATCACCTTAAGGAAATTAAGAATTTTATGTATTATCTGATCGAATTGAAAATTTTCCATTTTTATAACATAAGCACCAGCATTAAAAAATGAGGTTTTACACCCCAAAAAAGCATTGTTCTGTTCCAAAAAGAAAAATAATAATGTATGATCTTTGCAGAAGGGAGTATCGAATAATATATCAAAATGTAGTAATTTCATAAATTATCTCGCAAATTAAATTTTATCAAATTTTTTACATAGTTTGCATTTTACCGGAATATATAAAATGGATATTAAGCAATTTAAATTTGCTCAAATAATCAAGCAACAATAATCACTGTAATTTATTTTATGCATAAAAACAAATTATTTCGTGAATGTAAAATAGGTTTATTAAACTGAAACTGCTAAACACACAAATTATACGCAAACGTGTTATTTCTAGTTTTTGCTTTATCTTTATTTAACCAGATACGATCTTTAATGCTGTAATCAATGAGTCAAAAATAAAGAAAGAAATGCATTTATTGGAGCATAAATTTTATTTTTATGTTTAACTTTTTACTGCACGATCTATATTCTATCTAAGGGATATTTTAAAAATTAACTATTTAATAAAGGATGATAGACAGTATAAATTACAAACCATTTTATTTAATTGCTTTACATTATGTATGAAATATAACTTAATGCACTCTAAATTGCAGTAAATAAATAGATAAATATAAATTAAAATAATTAGATAAGGTCAAGTATTCAACTTTATGTGCAATGTCTTTGCAAAATTAGCTTAATGGCTACTTTTTAAACTCTGATAATACATCAATGTGCATAAAATATTTAATTACTTCAAAAATGGCAATTAATATATAATCTAGAGTATGAAAATTGGAAAAACTAAATAAATAGAATAATAGATATGGAAAATGTAGTGCTATTCAAATTATTTCATGTAGGGCTTGTATTTGCATTGATAGTAAATATTTGTAGGTAAAATAAATAAATTAAGATCAATCATCAACTGTGATCTCATTATCAAAAATAAAACTATTCTTTAACTAAGAACAGAGTTAAATTTTTAATAAAGTTCCATTCATTATTATTATTGAATTTATAAGTAAACTAATCTTGATGTGTAGTATAGAGCTCTTTACGATGATTTTAAAATTAATCTCTCTCTATGATACGAGATGAAGCATTTACAGGATTTTAGTAAATACTGGACCTATTGAACAGCTAACCTAATAATTAATTAGCTTGTTAAATATTACTAATTAATGTTTAAAATAGACAGTTTGGAAAGAAAAAATCACGCGTCATTTAATTTTATATTTGAAGTCACTTACACTTCTAAAATGGAAGATACTAAATAAATTGAAATAAACTAACTAACAGACTAAAAGTGGGAGATACCATTTCTATTTGAAAATAATTAAAAAACTAAAAACTAATCCAACTTAAAAATAAATTTAATAATGATTTAATAGTTGGAAATTTGTATACGTTAAAGTAATGAAGCAGATTTAAGTTTTTAAAATGGAACAAAAATTAAATTTAGAGAAATACGAAAATTCACCTGTGTGATAGAAATTACACTCCAATAGGAACTGAAAAAATCTGACAGAAAATGCTTTTCTGGATTACAATATATTAAATTATAAGAGAATGTCATAGATAAGTTAATCTCTCCTTAATAATTATGTTTGCGTCTTGGAAATCCTGCTGAATAGTTATGGAGTTATTAAAATAACGTAATATTTTTGAAGAAGTTATTGCAAAAAGATTTCCATTATCTTTTAGAAATGTCGTTGAATTTTGCTAATTCACTAGACATTTCCTTGGTAAAAAGTATTTCCTTCTAGTTTTATTTCATGTATGGTATTAATTTTCCCTGATGAAAGTAAATAATTGAAGAGCAGGTGATATTTATACCTAGCATTTTCCAATAACATATGTGTTCGAGCTATGTCGAACTAGCTTAAAATACTTCAAATGCGAAGGAAGTAGACCTCTTCGTAGTTTATCATTTGAATTTCCCTCTTCTATATTCTGTACAGCAACGATTGCTCGTGGTTTCATTTCCTTGATGCCTTATTTCCTTGATGTTCCTGAAGAGCATCTTTTAGATTGATTTAGTTATTGTGTTTCGGATTTTACAGAACTTCAAAATGTGCTAAACTTGACATCTATAAAATTCTAGCTTCTGGGCTTGTCCATTTTGAAAAAATGGAATATACGAAACTATAGAAGTAAAATGGATTCTGTCAGAAAACCAGATTATATGCAGTTAAATTATGGGATTGATTCTCAAAGAGGTATTGATTCTTCTCAAAGAAGTAATGTTCCATGAGACGCTTCTTATATGGTAACTTGCTTGTGATTCTGTAATTCCAGGAAAAATTTCTCAATAATTCACTATGTTGCTTATATCCCAGAGGTTTGAAATAGATCTCTCAAGAGTTGCTGATCTTGTTGAAGAAAAGAATTATTTAGACGAAAATTCAATTCCAAATGAGCTTTAAGATATGCTACATGTTCTGCTTAAGATACAATATTAAAAATGCCCTTAATAATAGAAAAATTTTGTCTCTTCATTGGCATCGATATTACTTTTTTTGTATACAGGATTTACTTCTATTCCCTTTTTGGCAAAGCGTAAGGAAATTGGTCTAAAATGTCGTACCATTGTGGATACGTATAGGATATAATTCCATAATCTGTTTACCATTTACATACCGATTCTGAAATAAAGCCTATATCTAAAGTTGTTCAATTCCTCATTTGACACTAGATTTTGTTTCTTATGTTTCTTCCAATAATTTTTCATCTATGGTGAATGATTTTTGTTTTGATAAATACATAGGGCTGCTGGTTCAACTCCGCTTATTATTATTCTCGAAAAAATTAGATGCGGTTGATCATAAAAAAATAAATTAGAAGAAATCAGAAATATTTTCTTTTATTAAAATTCTCTTATTAATTTCGAATTTATCTAAATGAGCTAAATATTAAAAAAATGCTTTTAATTTATTAGAGTAAATTTTTTGAAGAAAAATAACTTTACTTATAAATAAATAATAAATAAAATAAATTTCTTTATTTCTATCTTATATTAGAAATTAAATTTTTTTGACTTATAAAAAAATTGTTTTACTTTAGGATTTTTCGTTACATATTTGAATATAAAAATTTATTTTCTGTTTCATAAACTTTCAGATTTAAATTTATTTAAAAATTATCTTTCCAATTAAAAACTCTTACATCTTTCAGCTTAAATTTAAATTAAAACTTCAACAAAAAGTTCGAAACTTAAACGATGTTTTACTTATTTTTTTCTTATTAGATATCTAAAATAAAGCCTCGTCTTTTTCTAACATTTTAGAAATGTTGCGAAAAGAAAAAAAGTCAATTATTCGACAATGAAACGACTTGATTTGCGAAAAGAGATAAATCTAGCGATTTAATCAAGTCGGATAAAAGGTAGTCGCAACAGTTTATTATTTCGCACTAAAACCAGCTTACACGCTGATGCAACTTCGCCTCTTAATAAACGATGCATTTATGACTCATTCACAGACTTTTGAATTCTTCCCTCTAATTAAAAGTCTTAAAAGTCGTATTTATATTTTGTTTTAACTTCCTTATGTTTCCCGATTATTCTACTAAAAATGATTCCACTTTCTGCGAAGCTAGTTAGGTTTAGCACGAAATTCTCGCTTCATAGTATTTGCATTACGATCTCAAACAATCCGTGTGCTTGCATTTAAAACTCTTTAAATTTCTGCTTTAACGAACCGAGAGGGATTTCAAAGAGAAATTTAATCTTTTGTCCTCCTTTAAATCACCATGAAGTCACTCTACTACTGAAATATTTAAAATATCCTTGTTTTCAAATATTTTAGTCAATATTCTGCAAGTACATTTCTTACATAAGTTGTCCTAAAAGTAAATAAAAGAGAACCCTCCGTAACTGACATGCACGTTTATTCTCATAGAATAGAAGCTATATCATTATTTGTTTATTTTACATAAAGATGATAATTTTCTGAAATTTCATATGTTTATCTTCTTAATGTTATATAACTTCTTCGTAAGCTTTTAATTTAATAAATAAATGGTTTAATAGAATTATAACTGGCTTATTTTTAAATAATCCTTTCTCAGTTAAAAGCATCAACACTCTACAGATCACAATATTCTATGCGAATGCATAAAATAAATGTAGTTTTTATATAAATAAAATGCGATATGAAAAGATATTATATAACATACGAAAACATAACAGTTTTAGGTTAACTAAGTACCTGATACCTTTCAAAAACAAGTTTGTTTATGCTTATAAACCATTAATCTTATTGTGAGAAATAAAATTATACATTTATTATTCTGTCAAAAGTAAAATAAAAAGAACTGTATTTCAGAAATATTCAATATATATGGAATTAATTTCTACTCTTTCTGCTAAAAGAGTGCAAAATCAAAATGAGTCAAAAGTGAAAAGTAAGGGTTGATTATGGTTTGGTTTTTAAAATTCTACACTCTTTTTTTCGCATTATTTTAAATAAAATGCTAAAAAAAACTAGGACAAAACACAGATAAAAATAAATATAATTTACATTCACAAATATCTGAGGAAGTTGTAAATAAAATGCGTATTGGATAATTTAATTCTAGAACAGCCTCAGCTGCCAATAATATTCATATTGTACAGACAGAATAAAATAGATACAATGAATAAAGAAACATAGATACTTCTAACGTTGCATATAATATAATAAAACGAAAACAAATGATCACAATCACATGGAATTCACACTCATTTCAACCAAGTTTAATTGTATCACTGGTAGAGACCATAAATCTAATGATAATATAGATCTAAATAAAACTGAAATCTGATAAGATTAAGATTGATACGATTTTATTTAATAATATCAATACGGTTACAAATGAAATAAGGTATTTCTTTTCTACCATGGAACAAAAAACTTTACACTGGAAAAAATACGAGAAAAAAACCTCTTTTTATTTCACTCTGTTTTTTTTTAAAGAGTTTTGGATTTAATTTTTGAGCTACACTTAATTGCATGTCTAGACATTATTACAAACACAAAATAATATTCCTAAATAAAAATATTATTTTATTTTAAATGGTATGAAATATTACTTGAAATTCAATCGATTCAATAACACGATTATCGATATAAATATGAAGAATGAACTTAGTATAAAAAGAGCCATGCATTGATTAAAATGCTGTAATTTTTGAAAATAATGCAACTTAATTTTTTATTTAGATACGTTTTACAAATCTCGCATGAATACATAATTCATGAAGTCAAATTATACAATGTTTCTTCAAATTATTGCAGGAATGGAAATTCCTGGGGTTAATCATTAATAAATATATAATTTCTGATTGCAGTCAGCAGAAGTTAAATGCAAAAAAAAAATCAAAAGAGAAGAATATTAAAGAGAGTACATAAGGGAAAGAAGGAAAATCTGAAGAGAACTGAAACTGTAATACAAAATTTACTGAAATATATATATATGTTCCGAAATTCTTTTATGTTTAAATAATGGAATTTAACCTTTGAAACTTCAACTGAAACAGCTTATGTAAAAAGGACATGTATGTTATATGTCAAAAGTCAAAGTTTCCAATATCACAACTGCCATTTCAATCATAGATTTCATCAATAATATTATTAAGTTTCGTCGAAAGTATTTATTTTTTTAAATTGTTATTTTATTTCTTACGAACGCATTTCTATATAATGAATTCTCAAAAGTATAAAAGAACCAACTTCTTACAGACTACATTTGTTCCCTTCCGTTTTCAAAGCGAATTAGTTCGAAGAGGAAAGTTGTTACACTGTCTCGTCTACCAATAGAAGACATGTTTATTTTTAGCATACGGAAAAATAAGAAAAGCAGCTCATATATTTAGATAGATTCCAACGCATTTAATAAAATAAATAAAAGAGTAAGAAACATTACATCACCCAAAATTTTGTTTGTTTTCATTTTTTTTTTCCTTTCTGTAGATATAATTGTAAGAAGTGCGAAGAAAAATAAGCCATATTAAATTAGAGAGACGTAAAATGCATGACTGATTGAAATGTTGCCATGCCAACCTGCAAATAAATATAAGTCAGGCGAAATAATTACATTACAGCTGTACACCTTAATATCAAAATAATTCTATAATATATTTATTTAAAAAAAGATTCTTCGCTAAATTTGATTTAATACTTTCTTAATGCATTAAGTTGTGGCATTTGGAATGGAGGGATTTATTGTTTTGTTTGTACCTGCATTCTTACAAAAGTGACACTTTAATGGGTTTTTTTATATAATAGAGGCAATTATTCACCTAGTAATATAAAAACGATACATAGAATTGCGAATTTTAATAGTAAGAAATTTTATGTATACGAGCATTTCTGTAAAACAAACCCATATATTTATATTTTCTATGGCAATTCTAATCTAGAAGTAGTTTGAAAATAACCTTGAATCTTTAAATTAAGATTCACTATTCATATTGAGATAAAATACTATATGTTTAGTAAATAGAAATGCAGATTTTAAAAAATTTACACGTGCAACTTTGAAAATCTAAATAATCTTTTAATCAGAATAGAAGGAAATTAATTGTATTTAGATGAATAATTATTTTTACACAAAAATTAGATGCATATCAAACATTTCCTATTCTTATTTTGTATATATAATAAAATCAACTTTTTAATCGTTTAGAGTATAATTTTACGGATATTTATATTTGCACAAGAGATATACAAATGTAGCTCATTCTCATTAGTTTATAAGTAGAGAAAAACTACAGTTTTGAAACTCCTATACAAACGGTTTCAATGTTTTTGGCCTATTCAATGGCTTATAACTTAACGGTGATGTGTCTTTTATAAAGGTCACAGAATAAATTTCCGATGCCACTCGAACATGGAGGCGAAAGGGAGTGGACAAGCAATAGTGACGTAGCTAAATGCCATTACCTTTCTAAATAAAATAAAACTGGCTAAAATCGGCATAGTGATTGTAGTGTGGAATTCTGTCTTGTTTTTCCCCAAAGCATATATATAACAATGAAACAGTATTTTTGAAATATGTTTTGGATAAGGTGGGTTGTATGGAATGATGATCATTGAGGATGTGCAGGTGGTCATCAAAATAATGGAAACCCCTTAGATTTATAAAGAATCCTTTATAAGTATGATGTAGGACCACTTTTGGCATATAATACAACTTGGATTCGCCTAGGAATCCATTCATACAAATATTGAATAGTGTTGAGGAATATTGTACGATTTTTCCAAAATACATTGTGAAAATTCTGGGAGAGATGCCGCTGGAGGATATCGATTTTGTATTGAACGCTCTACCATAACGGTTTAATTACATTGAGGTCAGGTGACTGTGCGGGTCAAGGCAGATGTTTACCTTTATTCTCGTATTCATCAACCCATGATTGGACAAGTATCGCTGCAGGGATAAGTGCATTATCATCCTGGAAAATGCCATCTCTTGCAGGAAACAAAGTTTGCATCATAGGATGGACCTGGTCAGCTAAAATTTCTCTATATTTCTCCCCAGTGATCCTTCCTTTCAGTGTTACGGTTGGTACAACAGAAAACCACGACACGGCTGCTCATATCATGATAGATTCCCCACCATGCTTGATAGTTGGACAGTGTTCCTCAAACGTGCACGTTGTAGGGAAAAGAGTGAAACACGATTCGTCATAATATATTACTTTCTTCCACTTATCGATCAACCAGGTTTTGTGAGTGTGACAACACTATAGACGACGTTACGATTAACAACTGCGATAATCGGCTTGTGTATTGTTGCTCTGCCATAAATCTGTTCATGAAGGTGCTTTGTAACTGTTATCACTGACACTGGAGAATCCAGATGGGTATTAAGCTCTGCAATCACTTTTGCTGCAATTGTAAGCTTTTTAGACATTACAATCCGCTTCAATACCTGTCGGTCTCTTTCACTGAACTTCTGCTTCCGCCTACTAGTTTTCTTTCGCGAGTTTATCTTGCCCCGCTATGTGTACGCTGTCATGGGTTTAGATCCCGTCTTTCTAGAAATGTCTGAAAGTTGGTATGTTTCGGTCACATTTGGTCCAGCTAGATCGGCTTCTAGAATTTGGCATCTTTGAAAATCTGAGAGGCCCGACATTTTACGCTTTTGAAAAAATCCAAGAATTACAGAACTTCAATAAAGCTAACACATACTACCAGAATATATATTGCTATTTATAAAAAAAATGTGGCTATTATTATATTGCAATGCTTACGAAGCGTATTCAAAAATGTCCCTTTTATTAACAGGTGTTTCCATTATTTTGATAACCACCTGTATCAAATTGTCGTGAATTTCATATGAAGTTTAAAAACAAATTTTATAGTTTGAGAAATTGGACAAGTGGTCCAAGATAGAAATCGATTCGTTGAGATTTAATAATTATTTTAAGTTACTGATTTATATGATGATACATTCAAGCCTGATTTTAGATAATTTTTGTCATATAATTACAACCTTTCAATAAAAAAAATGTTTCTAAAAAGCGTCTTTTTCCTTTGGTCAATAGTTTGTTTTGATTATAGTTAAATAAATATAACGAAAATTTAAAAGGATTTTTTTATTAATAATAAAGTGATAAAAACAACTATTATTAATAAAAAATATACTAATTCATCAATTTCATATTTTTTTTTCATTCTCATAAATTCAATTCCATCATCCTCCTAAAAATGTATGTCACTTCTAAAATTCTAAAGTTCAGTTTCAAATAATTACGTAAAGCACAAATTTACTTTATTATACTAAATGTATATCAGTGGAAAAATAAATGTATGAATTTGTACGGAAATATGATATTAACATCTTTAAAAGTATAATAATAAGATGAAATTCGATTTCTAAAGATAGATAAACCCATATACCTCTTAGAAACTTTCACCAGAGCAATAAATCCACTCACATAAGAGTGTGCATACACGTTAACATCTAAAATTTAAACGCCAGCAGTTTCTAACCTAGCGGAAGATTTGAACTTCCTGTAACATTAAAGGCTTCACTGCAATTCTGCCAGAAGCTCAAATGAAACTATGTTCTCTTTCCGCTTTTATCGGAGCTGATTAATGCGACATTGACAGGAAGTCATTTATCTATCTAATTAAATGTGGTGGACTCAAGAACTGTGTTAAACGAGTAAATAGAAGGCAATAGTAGAGCATATTGGGTGGTAATGAAGTAAACAATGGGGAAAATAAAACAAAATATAGTAGAATCTGAATTCACGACAAATGGTAAAAGCGCAGCTTATTGAAGGGAAAGCTATTAATGAAAATTATGTAGGATGTATAATTTTCATTTCGTTTCCCAGATGCAGTCTGAGAAATATTACTAGTAAAATGATTCCTCAATTTCTCGAGGCTATCAGTATAAACGTGATAATTTATATGTTTTGTTAATCATATCAGAATTAATTAATTACGCCATGGATGGAAGGCGATAACTTAATCCTACATGTGCGTGATTCTATTGAAGTAAAATTTGAACAATTGAATGAGATATCACTTTAAGCAATTCTAAATTTTTCCAAGACATTTATTTACTGTTATGACTTTATATGGATTTCTTTATCAACAAGTATGTCAGAATTTATGAGATTTCTTGAAAAGTGCATTGCTTCTTTATTGTAATTTTTTTTATCATAAATGAACACAAATTATTAAGAATACCAAAATTACATTTTTTTACCAATCACATATACAAAATAACATCTCTCAACGTTCACTTAACAAGGAAAAAATTGAAAATTTGATAAGGAATTGGACTCATCATTTTAAAATGTAGGTTGTCTTGAAAGAAGTAAGTTAATTTCTTACATAAAAGAATTCAATTTAACTCATGAAATACTGTTCAATGCTTCAATTTCTTTACCTGTAGCTATTTTAAATTCCAATTTCACATATATTTTGCTTCTATCAGACGTCTTAATTGTAAGCGTAAGGCTGCATCAAAAAGATACACAAATTAAATTTAAGAACGATGTATGTGTTTTTCTCAACCAGTAGAATAAAGAACATTTTGAAACTGAACTGTAAGAAAAAACAGATCACGTATCCGAAATATTCTTCATTGAAAATCAATACTGGGAAAAAATCACAAAATAAAATTTTCTTCGAGAAAGAATAATAAGCGAATGAAAAGCTATACTGACTGAATATATATATATATATATATATATTATTCCTAAGAATTCCACATGAATTCAAGTTCTTAAATTGTATCAACTCTGGTAATTTTAAATTCTTTGAATGTCAAAAATTTGCATATTAAAAAAAATAAAAATATTGCAAGATATTTGTGAGAAAGCTTTTTATTGAAAGCAGTTTTGACATTAATGCTTGAAAATTTATATTATATATCTGAACAATGAAACGCATTCTAATATTAAGATATAAAATCTGTTTTTTTTTATTTTGATAAGCATTGACAAAATAGTAAAATATTTTATTACTAAACAGTTTTAGTAGTCGAATCTAATAACTTCATACTTTATATTAGAAACTGACCAAGTAAATCTCAATACTTTGAAATCAATAAACAAGTACTTAAATGGGAAAGTTAATTTAATTTGATATATTAATACTTTTCTTAAAACATTATTCTGTTTGTTTGGAAATGATTTAAATACAAGAAGGTTTTTAAGAAATGCTGTTACTTTGATTTTTTTAACCATTTTAGAGCAGACGTATCAATACATTTTGTACTAAAAACTTTGGAAACAAATAGGAATAAAACTTCATGTCATTTTACGGAAATTGATGACACTGTTAAAAGCTTTCACACATTTTCAAAAATGTATCTGTTCTAATTTCAACGATGAAATAAGTTTTTCCTTCGTTCGGATAGTATATATATATATATATATATATATATATATATATATATATATATATATGGTCAAAATGGGTCATAGATGTAGCATATTTTATCTGTGAAAACTATGCAGAAGAATCACGTATTCTCGAATAATTTATGAGTAAGTATACACATTTTTCATATTTTGTTAAAAAAAATTATGTTCATAAATTCTCTTCGATATGTTTCAAAATGATTACATTTTAATTAATCCCTTACGCCCTTTTGTTTTAATCGTCTTTGAACTTTCTTCGCGTTGAACACTTATTTTTCATAAATTATCCGATTAAATTGACAAGCAATATTTAAATATTAATATAATCTTCTTACATTTTTAAACATTTGTTTTGAAATGAAAAAAAAAGGAAAACTTCATTATGTGTCTGCATTATTATAACATGGAAAAAAAAGAAGAAAAAAAATATCTCTTTCAGTACCTTTAAGGAAAATGAGATGAAAACATGTTTTTTCTATAGGAACATGCTTTGAACTGAATGTATGTATAGTTTAATAATTTTTTTTTGCGAATTTAAATAAATTTAAAGGCATCCTTAGTATCTGAAAAATATTAAATTACATTTAAGTTCGAAAACAAATTTGATTAAATTTTTTTAAGGAATTATATTAAGGAATTTTTATGTTATCCCATAACCTCAAAATACTTAAGGATGAAATATACATAATTATTCTAATTTTCTACATTCTTATTTACATTCAGCCGAATTACTAGGCTCAAATTAGGGTCAGGAAAATGAAATAATTTTATCTAATACCATTGGACCTTAGAAACAACTTTTAATTATTATCATGCTTTAGAATTATATAAAAAATAGTTTCTATTCCTCATCTGTCAACGATTCAGTTCCCGTTACAATTTGTGTGCATACACGATATAAAACTTTTTTTTAAATTTTTTTTCTTATTTCAGTTTTTTTTCCATACGTTTCTTGTTAATAAGTTGCTATTATTAAATAAAATATTATTAAATTAAGATGTTTACATGTTACCAGAAGATTTAGTTATGTTCATAGTCAAATACTATAAAGACTCAGCCTATTGTTAGTCAAAATTGCATGCTATTTGCTTTTCAAAATTCTGTAAAATAAGATTTTCTCACTGTACGTATCACATCAAATATAAAAATATAGTCCGCATTGTTATTTTCAATAATTTATCCAGTGCAAAACTTCATCAAATGAAGAAATGTAACAACATTTGAAGGAAATAAACTTATAAAAGAATTAACGATATTAATTAGCATAACTCCTCTTTAATGCTATCATAAATTAGAGAAAAATATTGTTTTGCTCAGTTAGATTAAACCTTTTGTTTTAACTATGGGGTTGAAACATTTCCTGATCTTTATTTTAATTCTTAATATTAGCTGGATACGTGGATAATACCTAAATCCGTAAATTTTCCCCAAGCTTCCACACTACAAGAGGTTTAACCCAGAAGAATTAAACAGTTTGTCTGTTTAGAAGATATGCGAATAAGTTTCAAATTGTAAGTCTTCAAAGATCACTTTTGTTCGCAAAATATAAATAAGTAATTCCTCATAATACACAAAAAATAAATGGCATTTATTTATAGGCATTTAAAACGTTTAAATTCTTGTAAAAATTAAAATAATCAGCATTACAAGGCTTCTAACTTGACTAAAAATACTACTTAAGAGTTAAAGTCTTAGAAAAGCAATAAAATAAAACTTGTATTTATTATAACGTAAATTTGTTCCTAAGCGAATAAAAAAACCCAAAATAAAATGGGATGATTTTTAATGAACAAACATATCATTTTATGATATATAATATTTATGGTATTTAAAATGAAACATGTAAAATAATAATTCATAACTACCATTAGAAGAATTTATTGATTTTTGTTTAGCAATTTAAAAAAAAAGAAACCCACGATAAGTTGAGCATATTTAGTTACATAATAGATTGTTACATTTTAAATTATCAGACAGTTCCACATTTATAATTACATTAATTAACAAAATAATGGAAATGTATGAAAGGGAAATTAACTGCATAATTACAATTTACTTTTTTTTTTAATTATTGGGTGAAATTTTCCTCACAATCAGAAAATGTCCCTTATTATACCTTTAAATGGAAAGAAAATATTGTTCTGCCTTGAAAAAATATTATTTAGAGGCGATAAGTGTTATTTTAGTCTGGGTACTCCAGAGCCCTACTCGAAGTTAATTAATAATCTGTTAAATCAAAATTTCCTCTTTTATAGAATCACTAACTGCAAAGAGAAAGGAAAGAATGAAGACGAAACAGATTAAATTTATCTTTATTAAGGATTCATTAAATAATTTCAATTAGGAGATCCCTTTTCAGGTGAAAGTTTAACTCTTACTTCTCAAAGATATATTTGTATAATGTTGCAGAATCGAAATAAACTATTGTGTAACAAAATGATATCTTTATTTAAAATATTTTACAAGCTAAAGACATTATTAAAGAGTAACTTCAATTATTATATTGTCAAGGAAATTATGTGATTTGGGTATTGAGCGAAGAATGGTGAATTAAGATATCAAATGTTTCTTATTTGCATTAATGAATAAATTATGTATATATCGGATATTTTCTAAATTTAGATAATTACACGAATCTAAAAGTTGTCAATGTATTTTTAGTAGAACAATTCAGTTATTTTAGATTAAATCTGACTGCACGTGGTATATATTACTCAAATTTAACAAAATTTTAAAAAAGTTAATACCAATAGTCAGAACAATATATTTATGTTGTTGTTTCTTACTCACTTTTCATAGAAATGTCCGCTGACAAAGTCAGCGATTTTAAGCCGATATTTAGCTTTCTTGGTCTTCAGAAGCAACGCATAGGGCCAATAGTACAACTTAGCTACTTATGCGCCACACCCATTTTTACGGGGCGGACATCATTCATTCATTCATTCATTTCATTCACAGATCGTCATTTAGACTTAAATCAGAGAATGATTACCTTTGAACCAGTACCCCCAGTGGGACTTGCGACTTTGTGACGAAGAAAGATTTATATGTGCACCAGCCACCTTATACACGGAGAGTTTTCGGTCGGCGAGTTTAGAACTCCCTTCCCAAGAGACGCGAATCCAACGCCCTACCAACCAGGCTATCCTGGCCCCTGTATATTTACATATATCAAAAAGAGAAAGTGAATATAATCTACGGACATGCACTAGCATTTTAAATCACCTTAATTGAGAGCAGTTATACCGAAACTTCCTCACATACGATTCAATAATTCACATATATCTTACATGACAGAGTAATTTAATATAGATTTTTGGAGTGAATTTGGCATTTTTGCTGAATGTATCATTATAATATATATTTTTATTTCTTTACAGCAATTTCCTTATTTTTTGTAGCATATTTTTCTGTAAGTGTATCTGATATCAGCCAATACTGATAAGGGATTTTTTTTTAAATCAAGAGTTTTTGCGGAAGACAGAAAAAAAGAGCTCCATAAGATTTTATCCATTACTAGAACGTTTTCGTTGTTAATAAAAGTAATCAACACCTAAAAGAAATTATGAAACAAAATTGATTCATAATTTTACAACCTACAATTAATTTAGTTACAGACAACTTCGACTTTTTAAAAGCAAATTCATAATCATGTATTTACATAATCTCTTTATTAAAGACAACTCTAAATACATGAAAAATATGTTAAAATCCTTTTAATTCATATAAAGTTAAATATTGTTAATATTTGATGTCCCTCTTAGATAATCAATTTTAAATAAAATTTCTATGAGAACATAAAGGATATCTTTAAACGCTTGGCATAAAATAAATGGGAATCTATAAACAAGAGTGACCGATGCTACCGATGAGATATCTTGTCTTTCAAATACTTCCAATTGCAGGTTTCTGTGGGCTAAAATGTGTCTTTTATGCCAGTTTAGATAGGTTGATAGATATGTATTAGAAAGTTCATAGCCTGGCATAGCCCACAGAAACCTATAATTTAAAGACGAGATATATCGTCGGTAGCGTTGAAAGCATTAAGATGAGATTTGATTTTAAAAATTTTGATCGAATCAGCTCTGTTAGCAAAGATTTTCTACAGGTAGTTCAAAAAATCAACATTATAACTGAGACACATTTAATATCTTTTCGCACTCACCCAAATAAAGGCCACCGTCTATTAAGAAAGCACTGAAATAGCAGAAATGGAAGCACTGAAAAAGTTATGGACACTGAAAACCCTTATCTTACAAAAGATTTTCAAAAACCATTTCTGAAACGTATTCTCGAAAAAATTATGCCGAACAGTTAGCTGCTCCAAAGGGACGACTGTAAGAGAAGAAGATTTTTCTATAGCTTTTATTTAGAAATCAGCTCGCTTTTGGCGAAAGAACAACATATTCATCTTTAAGGAAAATAAGGAAAAATCTTTTTTTTTTTTTTCTGATAAAAGATCCTTTTCCGAATAACTCCAAAATTTCAACTTGACATAAAGAAACGAACTATATATAGCATTGGCTCAAATACTCACCATACAATATAGCTTATTATTATATTTTAAAATTCACTTGACAAATAACGAAACCAAAATCGGATTTCCACCTATATTGGTTCATGAAGATAGTAGACACTTCTATTTCCTGGACGAAAATAGATTATATCGCTTACAAAATAAATGGCAACAAATAGATTTTTAAAATATTTTCAAAATTAAGTTTAGTCTTTTAATAAAATTATACCTCGATACTATTTTATTTGCATATTATTTTTTATTATTTAAAATTTATCTTATTGGTATAGGATGTTATTTTTCTATTGTGGTACATTTTTCTTATGAAACATTTTCCTCAGAAATTTTATATTATTAGCATTCCGTACCAGTTTCATCGAATTTTAAATTTTTTTGTGTTTTGATTACCTATGTTTTCCGAGTTCCATTTTTCCTTTGTTTTTCTAATAACGAGCTCATTAGTACTTTGATCTTTGCAAACAGATTCCTAATTGTATATAGATACCTATCCATTTTTTACACACAACTTTCATTTAATTAATTTTAATAATTCTACTCTCAAGAGTATGAATAAGTGTCGAATTTTATGTTCCGAGAATGTCATTGAACATATTTGTTCCTCATTCAGTTTTCTAAGGCATATGATGCACATAATGCATTTTCTCAGAATCGGTCATTCTACAAGAAAAGTAAAAACAAAAAATGTTGCTTAAGATTTCAGAAAGCAGAAATCGTTATTCTTTACAACTCATTTCAATATATAAAGAATATATATTTGAATTAAAAAGGGATGAAAAGAATGCTTATTTTTTAAATACATTTAATACATTTCTGAAAAAAGTATTTTAGATTTATATTTTCAGGCATAATTTATAACATTTTATAAAAATAAAAAAGAACACTATATTAATTCTCTGAATATGTTTGTGCAGTAATTAATTACACTAGTATATAATTAGCTTAAATAGAGTCTGTTTAAGTAATAACCTTAAAAAAATAAGTTTTTATAAATAAATTTATTTGTGTAGAACATAGAATAGAATGAGGTATAAGAAATTCTATTTTCCCTTAGGAACTATTTTTAAAGCATTTCATATTTAAAATAGCGATGTTATCAAAAGCAAATAAAACTGCTTATTGAGTAACAGTTATTCTAAAACATATTTCAGCGCATCCAAAGATTTCCATACTTATACTACAAAAAAATCATTTTTTGCATCTTTTTGTGCAAATAAATTTGAAATTGACATTTCGAAAAATGCAAAGACCTTTTGTTGTGCAGTTTTTCGTAGCTGCTCCAAGAAAAAGAAATAAGTCTGGCATCGTGAAGCAGAAATGGTGATAAAACTAGCTTATTTCTTTTCTTCAACAGCAGAAAATATAAAAATCTTTTAGTCCGTATTTATTCCGGAGAAGAAGTCATGAATGCTGTCATTGTGTTTCTAAAATTAGAAAATACTTACTGACAGGATATAAGCTACAATTTTTATGGATACAAAATAACAAATGTAGAGTCTTTTTATCACTTTGTAAGCATATTTTCAAGATTATTGATATTTTTTGGCGGTTGAAACAAAGTTTCTTGAGTTATTATATATAGAAGAAAATTATTATATATTCTTTTACTGACACTGCCAGATATAAATTTTTAGATGGTTTGAGTTCAGTTTACCATTTTCAGTTCCACTTGCAAATCCAATTGTTTCAGAAATTATTAAAAACGGTATTGTATATAAATCCATCTTTTTTAAATCATTTTTCAGTGCATTGTGTTTACATTAAATTATTGAAGTTTTTAAGTTTAAAACCTCAAAATTCTATCAATCTGATTTTTATGCAATATAAAATCCTCTAGAAACTATTGATTTTTCGAATTAATACTTGTTTGAATTAAAAAGGTCGATAAATTATAGGAAAGAACGTTGCAGTCAGAACGTTGCATAGGTTTATTAACAATTTTGCATTATTTATTATTATTACTTAAGATGCCTGATGCCACTACAGAAAATAAAAAGGTTATATAACAAAATCGTAAATCATGTTAGTTACACCATTTATAACTCAAGAAGGGCTGTACCGATTTTAATGTTGTTTTTGTTTTTTATTCATCTCAGCCCCGAATAGCAGAATATCCATTAACACTAAAGCTACCACGAGCGGGTCATTTGACCCGCTTCCAATGGCAATTCCAATGTATCGGTGAAATGCCGGTAGGTTTAGTGTTAAAATATCTTGAAAGTTCACGAAAAAAAAATAGTTTTACAGCCTTCTTCGCCGTTGGCGATAATGCGCCAAAGCTGGCAACCCCCGTTTTCTCTAGCCTAGGACCCTACTGAAAAACACAGCATCAGCTCTTGTTTGGCGAGTTGGCGATTTTTGAAAAGTGAGCCAATCGGGGGGTTAAACTAAAATCCCACCAAAATTAATCTTGATCTTAGGTGTATTTTTTTAGGAATTGGTAACACTGCATCAAATGTCAAGTAGGTCAAAACTACTAAATAAATTATTTGTTTTGTTTTTAACAATTTAATGACTTCGTAACAATATTAAAAACATTTTAATAGATCGAGAATTCAACTATGCTATTACCGTACATTATTTTCTTAGTAAACTATGATAAATAATCGCAATTCATTCAAAACGATAATTATTAAATATCCGTGTGCACGCCAAAGTATTTTTCAAATATCTTAAACGAAAAGCAGAATTTCAGTATGCTCTATAAATCAGTGATCCATTAAAACGTGTAGAATTCATCATATTCAAATAAAATATCTTATTTCGTAGAAACGTCTCCATGTACAGTAATAAAAAATTCAAATATAAGGTAATAATACTTGATCCGTTGCAACGTATAAAATTTATTCTACGCATAAAAAAAATTGGAAAGGTATATCTTATTTCTTAGAAATGTTTCCGGATAGGATCATAAATAAGTCAAATATTTGGCTTTGAAACATTACAATATAAAAATAATTGCCACTACCAATAAATGACATAGTTTGAATATATAGAGACTGAATTCTAGGGTCCCAGGATACTTTTTTAATTTTTTGATTGGCAGACGATTTTCAGCACGATTTTGCTTCAAAATGAACTGTGATTGTGACAGTTTAAATTCATTTCTTGAACTTCGATGACCGTCTTTCGAATGGGATATTATTTGCAATTTTTCGTTGTGTATTTAAAAATGACGTTTTATAATTCATTATTATTTCCTTTAAAAAGCTGACAAAATCGCAACAGTGAGATAATCTTCAGCGCGATGCTTCAAGTGTTGATTTGAATCCAGCAGCGTTTATATGATTGCACAATTGATTACAGCTCGCATCCTTTCGTTCGCATTGGTTAAATGGACATTGTTTGCGAGCATTGTGGCGCATTAAAGTTTGCTGGGGAAACGTCTGGATTGTGCTGCCTTAATGGCAATCTGAAATTCCCATTATTGACTTCTCCACCTGAGCCATTGCGTTCATTGCTTTTCGTGTTACACTAGAATCACGACATTTTCTAGCGAACACTCAAAACTACAATGGCTGTTATAAAATAACTACATTTGAGGCAAACATTATCCAAGAACCAGGATATAATCGGACATTCAAGGTAGTTTAATTTTTGTTGAAGAAAGTCAATATTCATTTTATTTAAAAGATAAGCTTTGCTTAATAGATGAAAAATTGCTCAAATGTAGTTTGAATTACAGGCGAAAAAGTTTAGGTCAATGTATTTGTTTCTAAAATAAATAAGGTATGCTAACATAAAAAAAGAGATTATAAATGAGTAATATTGATTTCGTTTTCAACAAATTCAAAGCCAGATTCACCACCAAATTGGATCATTGCTACCCCTTGAAGATGCACATTATAAATTCTTGCAAATATATCATTGGTAATATGGAGGAACAACTTGATCGACGTGAAGAGATCAACCCAGCAATGAAAAGAAGCAATTCTCCATGATCTACAGCAATTACTTCATGAGCATAATGCAATAGTTAGGCTGTTCAGGGTGGCATTGGAACGCATGTTTTGTTTTCACCAATTAAATGACTGAGTTTCGTAACTATATGAAAACATTTTAATAGATTGAGATTTCAACTCGAGTAAATTTGAGATAATCTCAGTTCGAGTTGACACGTTACTGCCGTGTCTTTTTTTTTTTCCACGTTGTCTGTGATTTGTTGTGAAAAAACATTTAGGTTACCGGTCAATTTGTTTGTTTTATATTATATTATTATGCCACGACGCAGAAGATCTAATCTTTCCCACCAAACCCTTAATGCAATTAGGGTTCGGAACATTGCGAATCAATCCACCGAAGAAAAACGAGAAAACGCATGCGAAGGGCGCCGAGTTAGTATGACAAGGCTTCGAATTTTTCAAACAGAAGAGCAAAGGGAAGAAGCCCGTGAAATACTCCGGTTGGCAGTGAGAAATCGTCGGGCTCGACATAGAGGTCAACAGCGAGATAATCTTCGAAGCGATGCTTAAAGTGTTGATTTGAATCGAGAAGCGTTTCTATACGATTGCACAATTCCTAATATCATTACTTTTGGCCACTGTTCGTGCGGGATTGGACATTGCTACAGCAGTTGCTTCTTCTGGTATAGCGGCCACATTGTTGGAAGGATGGCGTACGGCCCATTCAGCCTTAAAATTGCCGTTAAACCTATAAAATTCTAAACAAGTGACATGTAACATTCTGAAACAGTGCGCAATGGCCAAAATTTTAGTAGCATCTAGAATCATCATATGAGACGAATGCACGATGACGCACAAACGGGCATTGGTCGGACATTCAAAGATCTTCTCAATGACTCGATATGCTTTGGAGGAGCAATGATTTTACTGTCTGGCGATTTCCGCCAAACACTGCCAATCATTCCAAGATCGACTACTGCCGATGAAATAAACGTTTGCCTCAAATCCTCAAATCTGTGGCGCTATGTGAAGAAACTTCAACTGACAACAGATATGAGAGTTGAATTGTTGAACGGTCCATCTGCTGACGATTTCTCCAAGCAATTGTTGACTATCAGTAATGGCCGTGTTCCTGTAAACAATTCGAGCCGATTGATTTCATTTCCTCAAAATTTTTGCAATTTCGTTTCATCGAAAGATGAGCTCATTAACGAAGTGTTCCCGAACATCATTGATAACCACCAAAATCACAAATGTTTGAGTGAGTGAGCAATTTTGGCGGCTAAGAACAAAGAGGTGGATGACTTAAACTTCGTAATTCAGAATCAAATCGGTGGTACTCTGCATTCATTCAAATCTTTTGACTGTGTAACAAACGAAAAAGAAGTCTCCAACTATCCATCTGAATTTTTAAACTCCTTGGATGTGCCTGGCTTACCACCGCAGAATATACTGCTGAAGGTTGGCTGGGTGGTCATGACGCTTCGAAACCTAAACCAACTAAAAATATGCAATGGAACGCGTTTGGTGATAAAAAAACTGATGATCAATGTGATTCACACAGCTATACTCAAAGGAAAATTTAAAGATGAGAAAGTTCTCTTTCCGAGGATTCCCATGCGATATACTCTTTGAGTTTAAACGAATTCAATTTCCAATTCGTGTTGCATTCGCGATGACGATTAATAAATCACAAATCCAATCATTGAGTGTTTGTGGTCTGAATCTAGAAAACACATGTTTTTCTCATGGTCAGTTTTATGTGGCATATTCACGTTTTGGTAAACCATCCGCTTTATTTGTTCTTGAGCCTGATAACAAAATATAAAATGTTGTTTATCAGAAGGTGCTTGACTCAAGGGAATAAACCCGAAATATATAATGATTGAATTAATATATATATATATATATATCTTTCTGACAAGCCATTGCAATACTTATTTTTGTAGTTTTATTGATTTTTTCCCTTAAATTATTATAACAAATGGAATATGATAAAAATCGGAACAGCCATTCTTGAGTTATAAATGGTGTAATTAAACTGTTCATTGATTGTTAGGCGGTACGAATGGTATTGGGTATTAATGCCGAGTCAGCAAGTATAATATAAGGTGAGATAATTCACATCACCTTATTTAAATTCAACAACCAGTATAATTAGAATTGCTTTTGTTTTGAAATGCTACCGTCTAAAAGAACAAAAAAAGTCCTCTATTTTTAAAGAAAGAGTTACGATCCCGCCGAGTTATTGTTGTCAATATCAACAGTTCACTAATTCTTTATTTCCCATCAATGTATGTTTCATTTTATAAAATCATTCGAGAATAAACGTAAATATAACCTATTTTTTCCATAGCCTTGAGGTCCATTCGTAGCTAGCTGTGAAGAACTGGTTTTCCTTTATAGATATCATAATTTATGATTTGATAATGATGGTTCATAAATTACCACTCTGACATAATCATTGCCAGTCTAGACATGCCTTTTGGCAATTCTGGCTAAAATGAGGTATTGGGTATTAATGTTTCCTTGGATGTTTCTTCGACTGAAATTAATAACATCGTCATGCCACTATATATTTCAATCCTCATTTATTCTTACCAGTCATTTCTCATTTCATAAAATAATGTACTTAGAAGGCATTACTAAAAATACTTACATCCGCCTTGCATATCCAAAATGTTTATATTTCTTCACACAAACCCCAAATAAATGCATTTCAATAACTGTTCTCGAAAGAAAGGTCAAGCCTGATAAAATAGCCAGAAAATATTTTGGGCACAGGCAAAACTCACGATAAATGTTAAAATACAATTACAATCTACTTCAAGACGACTTGATTGATGGAGATAGGAAATGAATTAATGTAAAAATCATAAAATTACAAACGTTATTCTGAAAATTGTAAACTATTTATATGTTTTGAATTTTAATATTTTCAGTGCAAAAGTTTATTTACATAATGTAAAGATATATTTTATTATAATGGGTGAATATTTATAAGAATTCATAATGAATCATAATACAAATTATTTTGTATTAGATTATCAATTTGCAATAATTATATAGAATAATCATTTTACTTTTCATTTTTGTAAATGAGTTCTTGCTACACTATATTTAGTTACTTGGGTTGTTTTATATGTTCTAAGGATATATTTACTTTAAAATTTCTTTTATCTGTTGGAATAATTTGGAAAAAAGTTTTGTTTAAGCAAACATTAATTGTAAATTAAGTGAGCCCTATGCAGTGTTTTCAAATCTATGCAAAATCTTATTAGAAGTTTTCATAAAAATAATAATATAATTTTATAATAATCTGAAATATATTGTTTCATAGAAGAAACAGAAAACAGTTCAATAAAATTCTTTCATACCTACATTGTAATAAATAATATTTGGAATTATATAAAAAAGGCTTCATTGAAGAGCAGTTGAAATTTTGTTCTTAAAACAAAATCTCAACTTATTGAATTCGATATTTAAAACTCAGCTATATATGAACTATGTATTAGCAGAAATGATATATTCTGCTATTCACGATCATATATAAAATTGTAAACTAATTGATTCTTAAATAGTTATGAATAAGTGAACTGCTTTTTCAAAAAAATTAAGTATCACCTGAGTTAGTATACAGTAATTAAATTATTTTTTAATGATATCATTTAGACATCATGGTGAAACGTCTTTACATTAAGTCTAAGAACGCACAAAAAAGAAAAACAAAACCTGCAGAAACCTGGTCAATCCGTTCTAAAACTAAATTCATAAAACCAGAAATGCATAGCATATTTATTTTCTTTAATGATAGGTGATGCTTTTTTATCAACACGTTTTAATGTTTTACATATTTCCAAGAATACATGTGTATACAAAAAACATTTTTGCTGTATGTATTACATTATCAAATTCTAAATAAACTAAATATGAAAGACAACATTCCCATTTTATCGATGGTGTGGATAGATAATAAGAAATTAACTACCATAGCTTAATGAAGAAGAATATTTTTTAATCCGAATAAGTATTTAAGACCAAACTTGCCTCTTGAAATTTACGTTAAAATATAATTATTTACAGAGGTCATTTAGGCATTAAAAGATTAGCTATATTTAATGTTAATTAGAATTTATGTCATTCATATTTCTTAAATGATATGCAATTATTTAAAATAAAACTTTCTAATATTTTAATACCTGAGGTATTTGTTTCGCATTTGTTTCAGGCTGATAAAGTAACATTTGTAAGTATATTTGTTTCACAAACTTTAATGTGATTCTAGGGGAAAAAAATTCTATGAATTAGGATATGCGTACCTTAACCTTGAATAAATAGTAAATGTCATTTTTGTCTATTTAAAATGCTAATTTATTTTTGCTTATGGAGCCAGATTTCCATATAATTACTTAAAATATCAAATAATATAAAAATATCATTTATTATACAGTGAAATCCCATCGCATGATTAAAATTATAATTGCACAAAAATTTGGTATGGATAGATGTATTTTAGAAAATATCGAGCAATATTCTACTCACAGTTTTTGCATATTTTCCCTTGAAATTTTGCCAGATGATTAAAAAAATATATTTTAGAAACAGTTTCCAAATTACTTTTAAAATACATTTAATTTGTTAATTGTTCTGAAAATCATATTCAATATATTTATGGGTAACTTTTTTCCAAGGAATGAATGATATAAAATAATTGCTAATGCATTTGATTAAAATGAAATGTTATGGTAAAACATTTCCTTGTAATAAGACATTTTTTTTTCCTTATTAACAACAAAAGGATAATACAGAAGAGGTAAACGTAGTTATAGGTCAGATGTAAGGGAACATTAATGTAAAATAGTCGTTAATGCGGCTTTTTCAATAATTATGAATATGTGTCCATTTATCACTATTTTTATGACTTTCGATTCAGAGAACATTTGATACCATGCAGTGAGAAATACTCACTAATAATGAAGTATCGTTTCCTCAAAGTGCTCGCAAAAATTATGAAATTCGAATCTTCTCATTCGATCAGTGAATAAAAGAATAGGATCACAATTATAATCAACTCGCTTTATTATATATAAGGTGTCGTGGCTGGTTCGTGAGTGCAAACAAACTTAGAAAAAATTAACAAATTTATTTCAGATTCGTTCGAGTTACTCTGCTCAGTAACTCCTTCTCCAAGAGCCAACGCTCGAATGACATCATTCTTTTAATTACACTCGCGCAAGTTGTCTAGCGCCATCTATGAACGTTTATTTCCTAACGCTTCAAAATCCAATCACTACATAAGATATCGTGAAATATGGTCTTCTTTCTCCACTGAATGAACATTCCCGTAGTTGCTAGATTTATGTCTGAAATATCTACTAAACATTCTTATTTTTCATATAAACCGGCAAATGTTGACATACACCATATACTGATGGTGAATGGCGAACAAATGTATATCTATATATGTAAGTTTGAATCCTACTTTATTACTAAAACATATTATGTTATACACTAAAGTATAGAAAAACTAATACAGGCGTGTATATGCAAATAAAGGAGCAATCTAACCAATCAGCATAAGATGATATAGTCGGAAAAGCTAATATAAGACAGTAGGTATTTGGAAAAGCTGTTAGATCTGGTCGTATTGCTACAATGACAGATTATTAAGATTGAAGTGAATTTGAATGAGGTATTAAAGGTAGCACACTAAAGATGGGACAATGTATCTTCGAGGGAGTGAGTTTTCGAGTAAAACAGTTTCACGGATGAACCGTGAATATAGAATATCCGGTAAAACATGAGATCTCCAACATCGGTGCTGCCGGAGAATGACCTCGTAAAAACAGATCCATCAACTACGGACAAAAATTGGCAATTGAAATGAACATGAACTCTTCCTCAGATTACCATGGATTTTAGTGTTGGAGCATCAAAAGTACCAACGTGCGAATTATTGAACGGACAATCATTGATAGGAGCTTTGGATCCAAAAGTTTATCGTGTATAATTTTGCAATGATATGATTCCTTGAGCATACGAATTCTTATGAAATCTTCAATTTACCATATCAATTTGATTATAGCAGTATATTGTATAAACATGGACATCTTCAATTTCAAGAATCGGTTCAGGTAACAGACATTAACAAGTAACAACATTATCTCTCAAATAAAAGAATAATTCTATGGTGAAACCACAAACAGCCTCAGGATCTTTACTGTTCAATCCATTCTTCAGGACAAAGGTATTAAGAAACTATAGAATTTTTCTTATTGGCTACATGATGGCGTTTCGATTGGATATGACAACACCAACACTGGGTACTTAATGGAGGGGGAAAATTAATGTAGTATTTAAGATGTCGAAGCATGTGAAGCGTGAAATTATCTTTCATGAAACATTAACACCAGAAAGTCGTGTATCTTTCCTACAATTAGAGAACTGCATATACTGATGAGAGATCAATATCTGCATACAGCAGGTTAAATTGAAAATATATATATGTATAACACTTCTGGTGCATCAGTTAATGAACGTCCAAATTACATAGACTTTCACTTTTTGAAGAGTGATGCCTGACCATGTACTATATCCATAATTAATATTCAATTTTTTTCTTCAAACAATCAATATATTGATTAATCATATTAATTTTTATAAATAAGAAAAACAGATTTATTCTATTTGCTCCAGAGAGTACTCTTCAATTTTACAGAAAAAAGTACTAGTTTGGTTATCTTTCGTTACTCTTATCTCTATTTTTTCATTTCCTGAAAATATAAATAAAATCTTGAATTTTTCGTTATTTCATAGAGAGTTTCAAGCCCTTTTAGCTGATTTGATTAATACAACTCTGGTACCGGAGATTTTCATTTGCAATTTTTCGAACTGCATCAATAGGAGATGAAAACAAGTTTTAATTAAATGCAATGTGTTCATTGATTTCTTTCTTTGACTAGCGACGGGATATTGTAAGCGTTGAAAATACACAACTTATTTAAGAATAAAGGGCGGGATTGAAGAATCTGAATTACATTGGAAACTTTCGATTTGTATTTCAGACATTATTGAAACACGACAGAAGCTTCATTTCTAGAATAAGGCTACACCTGTAACAGCTTAGAAGCAAAAAATAGCAGGTGTAATATACAGATAAGAAATTTCGATTTCTTACAAAGAGAATTTAATTTAGAACTCTCTAAAGCTTATAAATTGATATTACTGCCTAATACTTCTTTTTTTATGTTAATTTAACAGAGTACTTAACAGAGGTGAGAAAACTGTTGCTTCTAAACTTGATTAATTACAAAAGCGAATTAAATTAGAAAAGGCGTAATGTAATATATTATTTGTCCCGTTTTTAGAATTAAAAAACATGTAATTATATTTTATTATTTTGACGTGTGATTTATTTTCGATGTTTATACTCAGAACTTACAGTAATTTCTAATTTATTTTCAATAAATAAAAACCTGTTAATAAAAACCTACAACCTGTTAACCTGTTGTAGAGAAACCTACAACATTTTGTTCCTGAGAAAATAAAAACCTGTTAACAAATTGTATTAAACTATGATACTTTCTTTGACAATGGTTGACTCGCTGAAATTATATCAATGTTCATATCGACAGAAAATAATAATGAACAATTGCCGAAATTCATTTTATTTCTTTTCTTTACTTTTTTTTAAATTAAAAAAAATGTATATAAAAAATTATATTCAATTTTTTAGTGTTTTATAGTAGAATTCCGAACTTGTATAATTGCAAGATATGATTATACTTAAGTTATATCGCAGTCCTAATAAAATGTTAGCAGCTTATTTTTAAACACAGTAGAATTTGAATAATTTTTATTAATAACAATATTACACTGTTATAATCGAATTTAAGTTTGTGTTTTAAGTTTGTTATAATCGAATTTAAGTTTGTTATAATCAAATTTAAATGAAATAATTACATTAAAATTTCCTCTCAAGAAATAGAACAAGAAATAAAGTTTTTTGATCTTCCAAAATAAAATCAATCAACCAGTGGAGTGATCTTTCTTTCATATTCTCTGATAAAGAGGTCATCTATCTGTCCCCACATAAAATTGTAGACTATGGCAAAGGCCCTAATTGCCTCGAGTATTTAAATTTATATTTCTACTTGAGAAAGTAAAAATCGCAGTATAGTAAAGAAAAATGGTACTCGGTTAATTATTACATGATCGATAATAAATAGTTGCGAAATATTGATATTTTAACATGAATCCAACATATTTACGTAATGAAGTGAGCAAATTTTGACAATTAATTACAAGTGTGTGGTTAGTTAATAAGTAAATTAATATATTTTGGCATATTTTTTTCGACCGATTGAATCTAAAATTTTACATATGATTATAATTATTATTATAAGATAACATAGAATTTCATTTATTTAATACATTGCATTTTTGAGCTATTTTGTTCACATGCATGTAAAAGCAAACTGACAGACAATGAATTCTTCGTCTTATTTGATTCAAATTTTGATACGGATCAAATATATTTCAGATACTAAATATGTATACCAGATTTTTTTTATCTAGATCTTTAAATTTTGTGCAGCAGAATAGACATAATTCTTTTGAATAGATTTTGTTAGAAATTTACATTTTTATTTTTGTCGATATATGGAATTTCATCCGTCAAGCTCAGTGCTTGTGGTTTTAGACAGATAGACAGACGTAATTCCGAAACTGTATTTTTCAGACTCTGGGAGATCGGTAACAAAGCGATTCCTCAGAATCTCACGATTTTTTTTTCAGTGATCGATTACAATATACTTTTTCTGTGGCTTTTACAATATTTTCTCTGTTCTTCATATGCAAGAAAGTATGAATGCATTTATATCACTAAAAACTATACAAACAAAAAAAATCAATTCACTCGTAGAATATAATAAAAACTATTCGTTAAAATTTATCCCTTAAGGGATCATCCTTGTTTTATCCATTGAACATCTTGCCCTACGTTGCTAATTGATATCTATCTGGCGTACCATCGTTCCCAATTTCATTTACTTTCCCTCTTACTAGCTAATTCCTCTGAACAAGATAAAGACTGTCCATAAGGTGCTCTGAACCTATACGTCTATACCCTCTGATGGACACCAAACTTCTCGTATAAGATTATTTTTAAATATATGATGCGATTTCATTATCCTTCATTTTATCACCTAGCTAGTAGATTTCCCGTTTAGGTGATCAGCTAGAGAGGGACCAAGTGAAAGGATCATGCCTCAAGCGACATCAGCGTTCGCGGAAATGAAACTTTCTGCTCTGGTAAATTGCAGAGATTGGAAATAAACTGCAGAATTTGGGAATTTTAGAAGCCAGTGACTTTTTTACACTGTGAAGCTCCAAAAACGAGACGTGTCATTAACGACTGATTAGATATATTTCACATGGAAGACAGAAAATTTACCAATTATGAGCAAATTCGAATTAAACTGTATTTTTTAAAAAATTTGCGTCTTATTTAAACTGAAAAACTAAGCTATCAACACATTCCATTTATAAATAAAATATATATGATCATATTCTGTGGAAAGATGAAATTGCAGTGTTTATTATCAAAAATATCACGCAAAAAGTTAGTACATTTACAAAATAAATAGTAAAAACCTTTCAATTTCTATAGGCAATTTTAAAAGCTGGAATAAGTAAAATTATGTTGATTAACATCCAAAGTTTTGATCCTTGAAATTGAAGAGACAAATAATCCAACTTTTAGAAGCTGTATTGTAAAATGATATTTGCATTCCAAAATGTATCTTTTTATATTGGTTTTAATATACATTTCTAATTTTTAAGGTCACATTAAGAAATTTTTAAAAGGAATTTATTGCATTGAACCTTTTCAAACTTTCAAACTTTAATTTTAAAATGTATTAGAAAATAATATGAGTATATAAGAACAAATAATAATTGCTGCCTCAATTATGCATTGCTTCTGAAATGACTTCCGTTATATTATTGTTTTCTAGTCTGAAATATAATGTTTCAGAGTTCTCTCTCTGTATATATAACAAAATAATTTTAAGAAATTGAAAGTTTTACATATACAGAGTAAAATACTGGAATTTTCTATTTCCATTAATAAAAAAAGTGAGGATAGTCCTAATTAAATGGCTCCCTTTATAAGTGAATTATCTTGAATTATGACCATTAAAAAAGATTTTAATTAAAACCACTCAACTCGGGCTCACTGATATAAGAATATGTTCGTCTGCAGGAAAAGTACTTAATTACAATTATAAAATTTCAAACTCATTCAAAGTAAAAAAAAAAAAAGAATAGTTTTAAAAAAAACTGATTTATTGCTTTAGCAAAGCTATTATTTCTCTTTTAGAAGATTCCAGGCCCGAAAGATAAATGAGAATTATATGCAAAATTGTTCAAACTTTTTTACAAAGGTGTATATTCAGAAATTATCATTTTCAACATAAATAAAGATATGTGAAGTTTTTATTTTATGTAGTAGAGTAAAATAGTAAATCATAGAGTAAAATACGCTTAAAAAATTTAAACAAACCGTTTTTTTTTTCAAGACTGGAATCAATACTCTATAATTCATATATTTACCTTGTATGCATTAATATATATAAATATATACGCAACTTTCCAAACATTGGTTATATATATAATTTTTTGAAGAGTTGGATTGTTAAACCCCAATGAATTTTCAAATTATTTAAAAACATGCTGTTACATGAAACATTAGGCACATTTGAAAGTTAACCTATATAATTAAGCATATTAAAAATTGAAGTAATTTCGGGAACATCTAGTGAGATGAATTATCATGGAAATTAATCATTTTATATGTTTCAGCTAAACAAATGAGCCTTAAATCTAAACGAAATTATTTGAATTTAATTTTGCATTGGATAATGTTTAGTTTTATAGCTTTTTTGAATTTAAAACACTGCATTTCTTAAAATATACGTCCCCCAAATTTGAATTATTGACAAATATTAAACATATAGGAAGCCATAACTATGGGTAAATAAATGGAAATATAATTTACTAACTATGAATGAAATATTTTTTTAATCTATTAAAAATGCTGTTAGATCTCAAAGTTTCTAGAATAACACTTATATTTTATAGAGCATAAGCAGTTCTTTCCTTGCTATATTTGTTGATTTATCAATGCAGTTTTCCCGAACACATATGTTTCACCCATTTTCTTCAAAGAACCGCGTTTCAGACCGTTATTTGCTTAAAATTCCCATTTCGTCTTTCAATGAAACAGATGAGCTGTAGAATATGGTGAAGATAACTATATTGAAAATATAGTGAAGCTTTCTTACGCAATGCCAGTATAGCTCATTTCACTCATGCCAGTATAGCTCCTTTACCACATGTGAAATGCATCCCCATACTTCATATTATACAACGTATACTAAGGTTGAATGCATTTCTGAAATGTATATTGCAAGTATCCTGATATTTTATCTTTAAAAATTTATAGATAAGAGTTTTCCAAGTTCTTTATGTAAATAAATAGTTGTGTAGAATGGATACTTGGATTTTCTATCCACTTTCAAAATAAAAAGAAATGCAAAAAATAAATTTTGAGATAGTTTTTGGCTATATAAAATTGAATAAATTCCTTTTTATTGTGCCCTGACTTTCTACAAATTTTGAATTTCAAAAAAAAAAAAATTAATTAACTAAAATATTATTTATTTAATTCCTTAACAAATTTGACCTTGAAAATTTTATTTAAAATTTGTCTTTCACATATATCAATGTTCTAAAAAATTCAATATTGCTCTCATTTAAATTTTAATTTCGCCATATTACTGAATACTTTTATTATTTATATCTAAAAGCTCGTAACAGCTGCCTTTCAAAACAATAGTATATTTTTAAATAACCATTAATCACTAATTTAAGATATCTGCCTAATAAAATATATATAACAATAAATTCTTAAAATGTCTTACAAATCTTAAATCATGACAACTCACATAATAATAAGAAATGTGCATTTCAAGTGAGTCTGATCTGTGAACAAATGTTTACAAGAAGTATTGTATACAGGGTGTTGCCGAATTCGACCGACAAATTGAGAGGGGTGATAGTAGGCATCAAGAGAATAAAGAATCACCATATAACATGGGGTGGCAAACGACGTTTAGGAGGTGAAAATCGCAAAAATATAGGGAGTCGGAGAACTGTTGGAAACTGTAAAAAATTAATTAAAAAAATAGCAAATGGTGTTTCAAATATGAAATTTTTTAAGTGCAAGCACATTTTTAAAGGCTGTTTTTCATGTAAGTAACATGCCGATTTGATGAACCAGGGGTTCGTGAATAATTGAAATCGAAAAAGTAGTTTAGAACCCTTACCTTCAAAAATATTTAAACTTTAAGAAAAATAAAAGCTTGGAAATATAAAGAATTTTATACTCTTCAATTTGATATAAGTCTGTGGAGTGAAAATTGAGGAGGTTTTAATATATTCAAGAAAAACAGAAATGTTTTCCGGGAAACATTGCTGCAACATCAGCACCGATGTTTACAGAAGGTATTGCAAAATTCTACTGAAAAATTCTGACTAGTGATAGTAGGCAAAAGGGCGATAAGAATTTCCAAAGAAATAAGTATAATGTCGCAAACGATGGTGAAAATTTATTTGGTGGAATAGAGATACAGCATACATTTGCAGCACAGACATTTTAATATAAGAAAGAAGACGATGGGAAACTTATATAAAAATTACTCAATGTTGCGGCCGCGAAGGTCTTTACACAACCGTCACCGACGTTTAAAGGGCCGTCGGACGTGCTCAAACATACCAAATGTTCTTGCGATTTCTCCAGCAGAGACGATGATCCGTACTACGAGATCTTCCACTATATTCAAAGGTGTCTGATAAACAAGAGATTTCATGTGGCCCAGAAGAAGAAATCCAAGGGATTGAGGGTACGGGGAAAGTGATGGCCAATCAACAGGCCTGGGATAAAATAACATTTTTCATGAAAGAGTGCATCTTCCTGTGTGACACCAAACATCCAGTGTGCCGAATACCCAATTCATCTGCAATTGATCGCGTGCTTGTCGATGTGGTATCGACAAAGCTCTGTTCGGTTATCCGCTAACTCGGTTATCTGTTCCAGGTGTGCGTTCTTACCCTGCATTTGGCCTCGTTGTTTTCAAGGATTCTGTCTTTAGCAACCGTCGATCAATATTTGCAAAGGTGCTGTGGCGTGGACAATGGATATTGCTCAAGGTATATTCTTTGTGATCGGTGTCCATTACCATCTGCTCGGCAGTAAATTAAATGCATATCCGCATATTCGTCATTCGTGAAATCTGACATGTTGTTTACGAATGGAACTTATCGACTATCAATTCTGCATTGTTCTTTAATGAATACAAGCTGCTTTTATACTCATCGAACCATCAATTCTGCAATGCTCGCTGCTTTTATATTCCTCGAACGCATGGAAAATTTACATACGAGAAAACTTCTTCTTCTCGACTACCTTGCTCCAAATTCTCTCATTCTAAGGGCCATTCTCTTCGACAGGCTAATTGTCTCTTCGATAGTCTGTTTTTGCGATTTTCAAAGAATAAACGTCTCCTATGACCCTATGTTTTATGAAAATTTTTCATCTCCTTAATGCCTACCATCACTTTCTAAATTTACCTTTCGAATTTGGCAAAACTCTGTAAACATCGGTACCGATGTTGCAGCGAGGTTTCCTGGCAAACATTTTAGTTTTTCTTGAATATCTTAAAACCTCCTCAGTTTTCACACTACAGACTTATATCAAATTAAAGAGTATAAAATTCTTCATATTTCCAGCTTTTATTTTTCTTAAAGTTTAAATACTTTTGAAGATAAGGGTTCTAAACTACTTTTTCGATTTCAATAATTTACGACCCCCTGGTTCAACAAATCGGCATGTTACTTACATGAAAAACAGCTTTTAAGAATGTGCTTTCACTTAAAAAAATTCATATTCGAAACACCATTTGTTATTTTTTTATTATTTTTTTAGTTTCCAACAGTTTTCCGAATCCCTATATTTTTGCGATTTTCACCCCCTAAACGTCGTTTGCGACCCCATGCTGTATGGTGATTCTTTATGCTCTTGATGCCAACTATCACCCTTCTGAGTTTGTCGGTCGAATTCGGCAACACCCTGTATATGCGAACAAAAATAAGAACATAAAGTGTAAACATATGTCTAATTTATTTTGATAGAAAAGATGAGATGCTATTTGTTTAATTATATTTATCTATGCATGAATTCTGTGTTTTTAGGTAAAATGCTTCCTAAACTTTTTCTGATTAGAATTAATTACTTGGATACCAATTGTTGGCCAGAATCAAAACCCTTTGGTTTTTAATGAAAAAAAATGATTTTTGTATAATAAAATATACAAAATCTTTTGTTACCTGAAAGGTTTTTACTTAAAATCAGAATATGAATTGATATCTGAGAATTTTAGAAAATTAGAAAAAGGATAATTTTGATCATTGATTATTAATACTTGTTATAGTATTAGCATTATATGTATAGTATTATATTTTAAAAAATAGTTAAATAATAATTTCTTTATTATTAATAAGCATGAAATAAACAGTTGCTAGGGAAAGAAATTGCTAATCATCTACTTTTAATGTTCTTTTTTTATTATTTTGTTAATGTGTTCTATCAACAGTTCTTCGTATGCATTTTTGTTTTCCAAAAATAAAAATATTTCATTAGCTTCCAATACTTATGTTTTCCTAGAATTCATTTGAATTTATGCTTTTAAGTTAATCCGACTTTTAAATAATGCTAATTAATTATTTTAAAATTAATAAAATTATTATCAAAAGGCATGCATTGAAATAAATGATTTTTTTTTAATAGTGGTAGATAGTTCTAAGCAGATAAAAGTAAAAATAGTAGTTTACATCGAATAAAATGGATAAGTTTTGTGCTTTAAAAGTTAATATTTTTTTTCTCTATTCTTATCAAATAAATGGACAACAATTGATTGAATTCAGTATCATTGCTAAGAGATGTAGAAATTTCAATTCCATTGCCATATTTCTAATAATATTAAAAGACATTTGCCAACGATATATACGGCTAGGTACAGAAAAATAAGATAAACATAATAAACTATCTGTTGATAGCAAAACAGAAAAAAAAAACTAATATAATACTGATAATATTAAAAGACTTCTATTTAACAGCAATTTTAATTACTAGAGAACGCCCAAGATGTCAGAGGAAATGATTGATGAACAGACAATATACGACAATGCGAAAAGCATTCCATCCAATGAGTAATACAAAATTCTTTCTCTAAGCTTTATTTATTCTCCTAAAAAAATAGAGCAACTGGAAACCATTTCGAGTTAAGCCAATGACAGTTTAAGTAGATGAGAAACATTTCCTTAATGAAACTGATATATATCTGGCGAACGCATCCAAACGGGTATTCTAAGCTGAATAATATCGACTATATTAAAATAACTTGCCGCTGTCGGAATCCAGATCTTGGCCTGGGATATTAGTAACGGTTTTCTTCAATAATGCTCTGATGAATAATTCAAAGTTCATGATTTCACCAAGAAAATGTTTTAAACTTTAAATTATGACATATAAAATAATGGCTATTTTAACAGCCTTACATCTGTTATGCTCATTATGAAGTATTCTAATAAAGTTCCATGATATAATATTTCTATTAAAACGTAACTGCCCATATAATCTATGTTTTAACATGTTTTGTAGAAGATAGATAAACTTCACTTTCTATACATAATATTTTCATGTAGGTACTTTGTGTGTAACGCAATGACACACACAAGAAGTAGAGCTAAACCAATTTATTAATTCAACTCTGAACTGAGAACAAACACTGTGACTGACAGATCTTCTGCTTTTATACTATCAGGGAAAGTTCCAGAACACTCTTCTGGAGACAGTAAGAAAAGTCCAGAACTCTTATCTGGTAAACTAAAGAAATTTCCAGAATCTTCTGGAACATGAAATAAAGGGAAACATAAAATCAAGGAATTATTATTTACACAAACTGCGAATCGCATTGTCTCTAGCGGGATTCGAATTTACGATCTCTTGATTAAGAGACCAGTGCTATGACCATTCGACCATGGAGAGTCGATTGCCTCTTTTCAATGCGGCAAAATTTTAACTTCACTTTCATATTAAATAAAAATTTTCTTTCATAACATTCAACAATGGAAGGGTATAAAAAATTAAATGTTTGTCGGAACGATGAAAATTGTTTAGGTTTAAATTCAACACCAAAATTTATTTAAAAAAATTATACAAATATTTAAAAAAAATTCAATTTAGGAAGAAATTGCTCTGCAACTATACTGTCATCATTAAAAATAATTTACAAATTCTTAAATGGCGTCAAAATTAATTTAGTACAATAAATTCTGGAGAGTTATTACAGAAAATCACGTAGTTCATCAGAGTTTTTAATTAATTAAATTTCTAATTTAAATTTTAAAAAATCACTTCGAGGTGCACAATTTTACTTTCAAAGTATATATATATATATATATATATATGCCCGGATTAGTTATAATGTGCCAGCACAAACGCAAATGGTTCTTTATTACAAATAGGCTTTAATCAAATTACCAATGTTCCTTTCCTCGTTCATCTCTAACATTGTTACTCATGAACATGACAAAAATGTTCACAATGTCAAATGTTGTGTACCAAAAATATAATAATTGCCTCGCGTCCTAACAAAATTGGTATATATTTTAAAATGAAATCTTTTTTGTTTGTAATCACTTTTATCGGTTCCTCATTGATTTGAAATAGAACCATCATAGGCCAGAAACTCTTTCTCAGTTGCTGAAAGCTGTTAGACTATTGGATAAAAACCAATTATATAATGTTTTATACATGTTGATATTAGTTCCTTATGATGGAGGACATAATTCATATGTTTTGTTCAAAGTGAGCAACTAATTGGCAAGAAATTTTTATTCTGATCTGCATGAAACGAAGGCAGCCTTTTAAAATTTTCATTTATCCGAATAACAATGGAAAAGTTTTAGGATGTCAATTTCTGTCCTTACTTGTTCAATCATTGATAGCGACTTGATTTAGAAAACTTAAATATCCTATCACATGATTTTTAACTTTTTATGATATTCATATCTGCTATTCAAAAGTCCATCCCTTACTCATATAAGTCTTACATTATATAGAATAACTGTCCCGTGACTTTTCCACTTATTTTACATCATTATTTCTTATAAATATTTCAATATTTTTGGACATTTTATCCAATATAAATATTACTACCACGAGACATAGCTATTAAAACACTGAGTAATATATACTTTTTCTTTGAAATACCATAAAAAGAATTTCTGGTATTTTTATCACATATAAGCTATAGTCTGTCTGTAACGAAGATTGTTATAGGGCTGAAAGAATATATCATTTAAATTGTAAGCATCATGAAAATTCTTTAATTTAGATTAATCAATTAAATTAATTAAATACGAATCATTTTATAGTTCAATTAATTTTTAATTTTGCTTCTTTAATTTTACTAGAATTCTTAATTTGATTTAAATTAACAGCAGTATTCATTAATGTTCTGTTAATGATTATTGTAAATAAAATGAGTATATTTTTTGCAATTTTATTTCAAATAACTAAAGTAATATAAATAAATATGAAATGTTTATCTATTAAATACTTATAAAATCTCATCAATTAAAAGTATGTAATATAATTTGTGCCAAACAATCCTACTTATTATTTTTTCTGGAATAAGAAACTAAAACTAATTTAATATAAATATTTGAAGCTAAATATAACTGAACTAAAGAAAATAACTTTCTTTAGGTCACTGATGTTATTTTTTAAAATTTTGACAAAAAAAAAAACATATGCTTATTTTATGCTACAAATTTTTGAATGTGATGATTGTTGCTTATTCAAAAACTATGAAAATATATTAGTAATTATTATCTTAAAGAAAAATTATATTTTTAACATATCAATCTTTTATTAAATTTATATTTTCAAAGCAACTTTTAAGTTCCTTTTTATAAACCTTATACGATATGTATTTTATGAAAATAATCTCTAAAAACATCTTCAAATAATATATTTAATTAAAGTAAAAATGTCTTTAAATATTTAATACAAATTTTAATACCAAACATTACTTTTGATAATATTTTTCTTTACTTATATTTAAAATTTCTGAATATTTTAATTATTATTAAACAATTTAAAAAAATATATATCTGAAATGTACTTTAATTTCATTTTCCAAACGTGAGAAAAATATTCGCTGAATTTTAATTTTAATAAAAGAAAGTGTTGTTATTTTCCAGTATGACATCTTTAGAATGGATGAATTATTAATAAGATTTATAATAGTATTCTCCAGTAAATTATTTCGAAAAAGTAAAAAAAATTCCAAGTCTATTCATGTGATTGTTTTTACTTACTTTTGCTTCCTCGTTTCACTTAAAATCGCTATGAAATTTAAATTGACGAAAAGAAAAATAAATATATTAAAAATAAAATTTATCTGTTAAAATCATGTGCAATTAAAATTAATTTGTGAGAAAATTTTTTTCTCCATGTTTAGAAATAATCCAATTTAAATTATGAGTATATAAACAGTTTCCTACCATTACTATTAAAAGTTTTTAAAAATGTTATAAAACATTTTTATGTATGCTAAAAATTATCCCAAATGAAATTTATACTTTAATAATAATTTTATCGGTATAATTAATCCCTTAGTTTGTGTTTCTTTATTTTTCTCTCATCATAAAATTGTTTATGTTGGAAAAATCATTTTCTTGAGAAAATCTGACATTAGAATAGAAAAATTTTTTTTTTCATTTGTCCTAAAAAATGTAAGATTAAAATTACATACTACATTAAGTTATTTTAAATTACATACTACATTAAGTTATTTTAAATTACATACTACATTAAGATATTATTATATAATTAATTTTATTTTACACATACACTTAAGTAATTAAAAATTTTAATTATAGAATCGTTTTAGTAGAAATAAATTTAATATATTAAAATGTGTCAAGGAAAGGAAAATATTCATAAATCGTTTTTCAGTCTGTGCGAAAAAATTGCTTACAAAAAGAATAAAAGATTACGAAAGAAATAATATTTTTTATTGATACTGATATCCATTTTTAATGCCGAAAGTTTTCGAGTTCATAGCATTGAGATTTTATTTTTGCCTTAAATGTAAGGAAATCAATAACTTATATCTGAATTATCTCAGAAAACATATAAAAAGAATTTTCTCAATCCAATAAGGCACGATATACTAGATTTTAAGATAACTATATTTTATCAGATTTTCTTTCAAAGTAAGTTTTATCTTCCACTGTATAAGCTGATAATTCGGAAGAAAAACTGATTTCGTTGAGTAAATATCTCAACTTATTTAGAAGTTTTTCGGCATCAAAAAAAAAGTAAGTTAGTTTATCTCTTTTAATATATGATACAATTTTGCAGTATGTGAACAATAAATTCTTTCTGGAATTAAATATTTTATTCATGATTCTGCTAAATTTTGATAAGCTAACTGAAATTAAATATATATAAGAATCATATAAGTCAGAAAATGAGCTGATAAATGAGTTCAATTTTAGTTTAGTTGTATTAATGATTAATACGTTAAAAAGTTGTAAAGTGACACTATGGCTATTTTTGGATGGACTTTGTAATTTTGAACAGATTGCACCTGAGATGGCAACTCCTTCTCCAAACTTCCACACAACATTAGGGGGGGATTTCGTCACGGCTGATTTAAAGTGCACCAGACCCGTTTACACGACGGTTCTTCGATGAAATTGGATCTAGAATATGAAACCCTCCGTTTCCGAAGCCGAGACCTAACCGCCAGGCCACCGCGGCTAGTTGATAAGCGAGAGAAAAATACTTAAAACGTAACGGACATAATATGGTTTCATTCTCGCTTAAAATTATCTTTATTTTTTAAATCCAACAGTGAAGTTATTATTTGCTAATATATTTATTTAAAAAATGAGCACATGATTGAATTATGTGCTGAAACTAAATTTACAGAATGAAAAGCTTTTCCTAATCATTTTACTTCATAAATTTAAAGTGAAATGAAAACAGGTTAACTGTTCTAAGGAAATTTTAAAAATTCATAATTGTTTGAATTTAAATGAATTATCGTAGACTCTCTATTTTATATTATAAGAATATTATTATTTATTTATATATATACTTATATGCTTACTATTGTCACTAAAATTAAATAAAAGCAATGAAATTCTTTACAAATACAATCGTTATTAGTTATAAATGATTACTTATGATTCTTCTGCAGATGTGGCGACTTGAACCGGCAAAGTATTTTTAATTTCAAATTTAAATTCTGCAAGGAATCGTTTGTCATGCTTAAAATTTAACAATAAAATATTAAATGGGTGTAAAGATATCCCCTAGGTTTAAAAGAAGAATCGTGTAATTAACATTAAAATTGTAATTCGCCTTTCAAAATTGATTATCCCAGTTAAAACTCAGTAATTAAGTTACAATGATTGAAATATTAATTTATTATGTGAAATCCCGTTTTTCTTTAAAAGTTAATTTGCATTGGCAGATTTTTATCAAAATATTTCATCCAAGCTTTGAGATTCCCCATTACTATTTAAGCTAAATCAGCAGTGTCTAATAAACCTCACTTTTCTCTAGTGTGAAATATAGGTATGATGAGATCATGATCACTGGCATTTCTTTAATATTTTTGTTTGTTTTTATTTAATTATTATTATTATTGTTGTTGTATTATCATGTTTTATGCAATTTATAATAGCGGACTGAACAATGGAAGAACGCGCATTCTGTTAAGATATAAATTAATTAACCGTGAAAATAAAATACTAGTAATATTTAACTTATCTAGAAATTTGGATATTCAAAAATAATAAAACTGCAAAGAACATTAAGGGAACAGTTTCTATAGAAAGTCACGTGAGTTTAAGAGCATTTCATGCGATTATATGTTTAAGAAGTATAGATTTGAGCACATTTCCCGAAACATTGAGCAGCAAAATGAACAAAAAAAAATGATCATTTTTCTCTAGTGTACATTTGTTATAAATTAATGAAATTGGTTGCCATTAACATATATACTGGACGATGTCCTCTTCTTTTATCAGATACAAAATGCAAAATAATTCTGTAATATGACAGTCAGGGATACTTTACTTATAATATAAATGGATATATCAAAGAAAACATAGAATTAAATATTAACTTTAAATTAAATATTTAGAAGAATATTGGCATTTAAAAATTCCCGACTCCATTAGTTTCATTAAGTATTGCAGAATATCTCTCATTGAAAAAATGAATAGTTACTCAGGCAAATTACTCGATAGTCTCACATATATTATTGAAAATCCCTAGAAATTGCACATTTTCAAAATTCTTAAACTGAAAGGAAATATGCAAAATTTAAATTAATTTGCATAATTACGTTGTTGCTGTCACTTTGAATCCAGTGGATATTTTTATTATTACTTTCTCAAAAAATGATAAACTTAGATGAAAGTTAATAGAAGAAATCAAAGAGTATCATATACATGTTTCTCTATATGGCATGGAAAATCAATCTCTCATGTTAAATATTCCAAATCTGTCTTCAGAAAAATACCCAAGTTATGAAATCTAAAGCAAAAATAAATAAAATTCACCAGTAGAAGAAAGCATTTCCGAATTTATTGACACCAAACCAGAACCATTCCGCAGACAAAATATTTCAGTCCCTATTTTAAGTGATATCGTTCTTCGAAATAAATTAAAATGTGTAGAAGGAATATATAGATCTCTCTCATGCTGTTTAATTTTTTTCCCTTTTTTTCTTATCTTTATCATAAATTTTAACCTGTTTTATTTTAGTCAACTCACTGTTAGCCTTCAGTTACTAAATTCTATTTCTTGTAATTTCTACGTCTCAACCTCCTGAAAAAAATGGCAAAAGATATAGGTTAAGGAAAAACTCTTCAACAATTCGGAATAATTGTAGTTTTTAAGAGTATAAGGATACTCTTTTCTACATATAAAATGCATCCATTAAAATGTTCTTCAAATATGTTTATGTTTATTTATTGTTTATGTGAGTGTTTAGAGAAGTAAAAAATTTTCCGTTTTAATATAGAAATTATATTTAAGAGATTTGCTCCTTACCTAAATTACGAAATATTACCTTATCAAATAATTTAATCAATAAATACAATATTTTAGCACTGAAAGAGTAATTAAGTACAGTAGTAAAAAATTCAAGGCAGTAAATAAAACATATAAACCATCATGTGATTGCTTTTTATTATAAAATATTCACAAATCAAATGATAAGAGTTATTATATTTTCAAGAATCAAACTATCTAGAAGACATTTTTGATTTGATTTTTAAATCAGAATTAAAAGAAAATTGTAATATCTATAACTACAAAGATAGTTCATTTGTTTAGGATTAATTTACTTTATTATCCCTGACAAGTATCAGTTGTTTGTACTAAATTATGTCAAAACTTTCTTTTTAAATTGAAAATTGTACATAAAATTTAATAGCAGCAATTATTAAAATTCAGCATCTATATTGCTTTCATAGAGAATATTCATCCCAAATTCTAATTTTAAATACATAAACTGAGGAACACAAAATAATACCTCGCCTATGGCAAAATGTCCTAGATTTCTGCAGTTATTCTTAATATAGAAACTTTCCACCTTGCAAAAACAAAGATACCACTTAACAGTAAAGATACAATAATCATTTTTGATCCTGGGGAATGAGTCTTGATCTGGCAAACATCCAGAGAAATATATACCCCTGACAGCCTCATGCCAACTGTGAATCATCAAATATTATATTGGCATGGATAACGACATCTTGATGTTATCTCGACCCACACAATATACTGCCCTGGAATATGAAAACGAATCACTCTCGACGGATCCCGCCGCTGCAATACGACATCATTTATAAAATAGTAATATTCATCACCTCAGAACTTCACATGAATATCTGTGGAAAGTTTTGAAGTAAAAATTTGAATTCCAAATCAAGTTACGTTTTCTAAATTCAGAATAACATTACTGGAAGAAGTTTTTTGTAGTATCTTTATTGGTAGAGTAGATTCTAAATATTTATCTGATATTATTTCTCATCAGTCATCAGGGTTCTCTCATTGCCCAAATTATTTTGTTCCTGATGTTTATATTAATATACCATCTGATTGCCCGAGGCTCTTAGTTTTAATAAAAGTGTCATTAAATTTTATGAACGTTATAAATTGTTTTAGGAACATTGTAATCCATGATATAAGTTTCAACTACAGACAAAAATTTAAAATGATTCAAAATCGAGTATTCAACGAATATTTAATGTCGTTCTTTTAAATAAAAAAAAACATCAAAAAGGCATCAATTATCCTACAATGTTCAAATGAAATTTTTATTGATGAATTAATTGATTGAAAATTAATCCCTCAAAATAAGATTTTTATCATTATAGATTCATTTTAATTTTCATTTTATACATTATTCATTTTAATTTTATACATTATTTTATACTTGAAGATTCAGTTTAAAATTAAATCCTGTGTAGGATGCTGAATCCTTTCAATAACGATAAGCGATAATTATCTTTTTTCTTCAATAACATTTTTCAAAGCATTTTCACATTTTAATAGGAAATTTGCTCTGTAAAAACTGAAGCAAAATAGAGAATTTGGTTTTTATTTGTTTGGAAAAAAATTTTTAGTATACAGAATTTTTTAAAGTAAATAGTAAACAACTTATAAATAGCATCGAGGGACAAGCATACCATCAAATTAAACTATTTCACCTTATATTTATAATAATTTTTGTCATAAAGAAAATGAATTAAGGCTTTATTATAAAACACTTATTTTCCGTAATACTCCAATAAATTGCTCATAAAAATGAAAAGCTATATTAGTGCTTATTAAAATAAATAAATAAATTGAAAATTAAAAGTATTTACGGTTATGAATTAGCGTTATCACATACAGTATTAAATGTTTATTCACTTTGAAGGAAAAATTTAATTCAAATTTATATTATTATTTTCCCAAAGTTTTTTCAAGTGTTGTAAGACACAGGCATTCAAACATTAATCAGTAAAACAAAATCAAATCAGTTCTATAAAACTGAATAGATACAGTATTTGTAACTTTAACAAAGTAAAGAATTAGCAATTACGAAAAACAGCTAAATTTTATACATCTAGGGCCTATTTTTATGAATAATAATATATTAAAAATATATGATTAATTTCGTTTTAAATGTCACTTTATAAATCTGAAATCTAAAATTTTATAATTTGGTATGATTATATTTATGAATAAAATTAAATATCTAACTTTTTCCTCTAACATTTTAAAAATTCTAATCTTTAATTTATTGTAAGGAATTTTTCGAATTAAATTTTCTTGACTGAACAATGTGTGTATTTTTAATTAATATAATTCAAACGAAAGAAATTCACCAAAGAAAGAATGAATTTTCGTCTCTAATGTATTGAAATTTAAAGTCAGCTCTTGCTTTCTGTGGAGCGAAATCTGCTCATGCATATTAAATGAAATTCTGTAACATACATTTATTTGCAGAAACAAGTATAAGAAGATTCTTGGTCAAATCAAATAGTATACTTTTCCGAAATAAGCAGCGATTTCCTTCACCGTTTCTCCATTGATTATTTAACGAATTTAGTAAACATCAAGTCGTGAATTCAATTCCAACGTAAACATCAGTGCTTTCTCATGCATTTTGTACAGTGATGAGGAAAGTAGAGAAGACGAAAGTAAGATTCTGAAGCTTAATAAATGAAGGTTTATAAATTAATTCTGTAATACATTTTAATTTTTATAAGTTTTTAAGGAATGCTAATTTAATTTTGTTAATATTTTTAAACATTTAAATTTAATCTCTAAAATGGTTTTGAAAGGGTTTAATTTATCTGATTCTCTTATGTTGTTTAGAGACACATAGTTTAATATCATAGATCAAATTTTATAATTATATTATAAAATTTCTCTCATTATTTTAGCCCTTACCCTCTTGCATAGAATTTAAAATATTGTATTATCTGAAAATATGATAGCGAAAATTTAATATTGATTTATTTGTTGCTTTGTTTAAGAATGGATAACAAAACATAATTGAATGGTTGTATTGATTTCAATCGCAGTGGTAAAAAATTATGTCTTTCAAATTTTAAAACAAGAAAAGAGAAATCTTAAGAGCACAAAAAAATTAATGTCTTTACGGTTTATGCATTGAAAAATAGAAAAAAGTTTCAAATAAAGAAAAAAAAAATGGTATCAATTTAGACATTTAAATGAAGAAATACTATAATTAGGAAATCATAGAAATATTAATAATAAGACTAAAATAAAGGAAATTTGGCTGAAAAGATATTCAAATTGAAAGAGAAAAACTAAAAAACATTATTTGCAAACACATTATATATAAAACGCACACAAAAACACACAAAAAAATAATAATTACTCTGAAACGTATGAGGCTCAAGTGTATTTTAAAAATTCGCCATTGGAAACAAAAAAAGACTAATCAATTCTTAATTAAATATCTAAGTTCTGAATGGGTAAAAAATAAAAAGTATGTTTGAATTTTTACTTCAAATTTAGTGTTCTATGATCTAAGAGTACTTAATACAAAAAAAAAATTAGGTCTGCTGAAGTTGAATTTTTTTACACATCTAATCATTTGAAGAGTTCAAATTATTGGAACCATTGAAGTTGTTATAGCATATACCATTATCTTTTGTAAAGAACAAAGAGATATTTATTTAAATAGGGTTCTTTTAGTCGAATGAAAATTATTTTTTCAATTTTTTTTACTTGTGTATATTGTTGTCTTTGACTACAGTTTTCTTTATATCCCATGATTTTGCAATCTATGGCTAGTAAAGTTACTTTCTAATTCTTTTATATATACTGAAGTCGTTTTATGCAAAGCCCAAAGTGAAGAAGTAAAGGATCTATGTTAAGAAGATGACGCTTTCTCTTACTCAGTTGAATTAAAAACTTTTAGAATAACGTTAATAACACCTTCTAGTTCCACTATAATTCTATTTAGCCATATAACTATTATGTGTTTTACCAAATGAATTTTGATAGACAATCCAGAGAGTTTCTCAAATGATTCTGGTAATAAATCTGTAGATAATTTAGTTTTTATATAGCTCTATCTGTCCTCCTCGGGGATATCGCTCGGTTTTCTAGTTTCTAATGTTTCTCACATGTGCATGACGTTTATGTTCGGGACTATCCAAAATTTGAAATGTTTTCTCTCATTATTGGGCGTTTTATTTTAGAATTAAATGCAGCTATGTTAGTGATAATTTTTCATTAAACTATGGTTTCCGTGAATATGATACTAATTCTATTAACACAAATATTGTACTATATCTTCACGATATTGTTCGATATTCCTAATAACTGGGTCCCGAACTTGAAACCCTCCGGTTCCGAAGTCGAAACCTTACCACCAGGTCACGTAGGTTCCATCAAGACGTTTTAACAATATTGTTGGGTGTTTGAAGTTAATAGAAAACTACTTTTACAAGAGTTTTATAACACGCCTATCTCTGTAATGGCATTTCGATATTTAAAAGATTTTCCTCTATGATCCTTTTACTGTTAGAAACCTTTTGCCAAAGATTCTGCAGTTTGCATTGAAACTACAAGAGATTTCAAACGAAATGGAATGCAGAGAATTTACGAAGTTGTGAATGCGAATGTTAAAATATTTGCATTCACAACTGCAAGAAGCAGCATACACACATGGTAGTACTAATTCACATTAAAAACACCTTTTGTTTTTTAAATTTTCTTCACAGAAATGTTTTACTGGTAGTTTTTCAAAAATATTTCTCAGTAATGTCAATATAAGATTTGTTTCCTTTTGTATGTCAAAGAGATAATGTTTACAAAAAGTAGGTGCACTATGTTTACTTAGGAGGCACCTAAATACTCGTTATTCAATTTGGATTTCTCTGCATACTGTTACGTTGGAAAAGTCGCTTTATATGAAATATTATATTGCAAAATATACACAAAACCCTCCTTTCGTTTGCGCCTTCATTTTTTATATAAAAGAATTTTGCATAAAGCATTATATAAAAAGTAGCTGTCATGTTTGAGGGAACACTAAAATAAATTTTTATCTATTTAATATCTTATAAATATTTGATATATCAATACTTTATTCTGAGATGGGGATATTTATATCTCATTTACAAGTGAATTTTAAGTTTCTCTTTTAACTTTTCAGGCTTATGGAATTCATTTACGCATTTATGTAATAAGTAAATGCAGAATTCGTAAGCATATAAAGAAGAAACTGACGAGAACCTTACTACACTGATAAAGAGACTGTCAAAGAAAAGAAAATAGAATAGAAAAAAGACAATTTTTTCTCCGTCTATTCATTTGTTTGTAAATGAATGTGTTTTTCCCCCTTATTTGCATTTAAATTGCACCAGCCCTGCTGCCACAGCAAAAATAAATAAAAATAATAAATGGTTTACAAAGAATGTTCAACAGCAACGTAATCAAAGTTTTAATGAATTCAGGATTATTCATTCCGATATTTTTCAAAGAATTATTTCGGAAGATAATGACATTCCTACCTCTGAGAAAATATTTCATCCACAAAATTTAATTATCAAATATAAGACATCAAAAAATTAATTGCTGAGAACATAAGTAATACTACAAATCTATCTTGATGGCAATAGAAACTTTAATTAGTTTATCAAAGCAAGAAAAACAAATATCAGACTCGTATTACTCGAAGCCCAATTATCCTTCATTATATGAGTGTCACAAATTTTCTGGAATTATTTTTAATTTTAGTATGAATTAATTTGCTTGAGAAATGAAAAATATAATTAAAGATAAGCACCAATGTATTAGTAACAGGATTCACTTCTTTAAATACTTTAATTAAAGCTTGCATGAGAGTGCACTGGTCAGTGAAAGTACGCCAAAACAAATAAAAATTGGAAAAAAAAGACATTTGTGTAAATATATATATATATATATATATATATATATATATATATATATATAATGGTTGAAAATCTTGATTTAATTTGCTCTTTTCCACATGCAATTCACTATGATGAAGAAAGCGAATTTTGCCTTTTCTTTCTTTATAAAAAAGGCCACCTATAATGACTTTGTTTAAATAAAATAGTTCATTTATACAAATAATTCATTTTTATGCTTTTAATTTTTTAATAAGGCAAGATATCGATCAACAAGCACATACATTCCATAATCGAGTATTAGCATAGAAGTATAAATAATTAAAATTCTAATTTGATGTTTTTAAATTAATGGTAAGTTACAATTATACAATGGTATATAAGTTACAATGGCTTGGTATATAAGTTACAATGGTTTGGTATATAAGTTACAATGGTTTGTTGAAATTATATTCTAATCGAGAGATATTTTCTATACATATTTCAGCTAAAAAAAAATCAGAATTCTTCTCGTTATTCAAGAACAAACAAACATGATTTTTAAAAAATCTGTTTTAATAGTGCAAAAAGATTGGTTCCTCAAGATCTTATCTTTATATTAAAACTTATTACTCAGTTATATTTAGATAACAAATTCAATTTTGTGCGTTTGAGTTAGTTTTAAAAAATATAAATTTCTATTTCAAACAATAGTTATAAAGTTACATGCAGATCCTGATTTAAGTAACCGAATCTTAAAAGAAATCCGTTATAACTCTAGATAACGATTAAAAAAATAAAATTGCAAAACATTTGCTCTAGGCATCTTGATACTCAATGAATTGCTATAGTAATATTATGGTCAGTTACAAAATGGCTATCACTCAATGCATTGTCTAAAATGAAGCATATATAATCTCAATACTCTATTGTCACTGTAAAGGAAGCCAAGAATGCTTAGCTATGCATAAATGTGTGTGTTCACCTAAATCACACGTTCTCAAAGTATATGTCACAATTCACTCATGAGTCCCAAACATTTTCAGATGGGTAGCAACAAGGTCTTGAATGCATATATATCTTTCTAAAATTTGTAAAAATATGAAGCGAATTGAAAAAAAAAATCATCAAATCACATGACAGTAACAAAAAAAGGCGCAAAAACAAAAATACGCAAACAAGAGACTCGTGCTATATCGATCTGATTCGAAATAATTAAAAAAAATTCATATTATGAAAGATTACTTCAGTTTGAAATGATTTGTTATCACTTGTGTAAAAAATTATGGCATTGAAACATTGAATAATAAGATATTTCTTTAACAATATTTTTTTTTTCTTTTTGGTGCATAAAAGTTTTTTATGCAGTGTACAAAGAAAGAAGTAGGTTGTTAGAGTTCTGGTTTCTAAACAAGCAGATTGCAGTGTTTAAAAATATTAAGACTTCTACGCTAGATATAATCAATCGATTGCTGTAGTTCTTGTTATTATTAATCAGCTCTATAAAATAAAAATAAAATTTCTGCTTTATTTCAAATTTAAAGCTGGAGTTTACAGTATTAATTGTTAGATAAATTAAGATTTCGAAAAGTAAGAAAAAGATATTCTGAAACCCAATCTGAAATGTAGCAACTGGAAAGCTTACTATGTAAAATTTTAATCATTTATTTTCAGTTCAAAAGATATATAATGAAATTCAGAAGTTTAGAGTCTTTCTACTTTCACACTTTTCAAGTTTATATTTCAATTAATATAAGGGATATTTGAAATAGAGGCACTGCTAAACTAATGCAGTAATATAACAAATATTTAGATGTTACTTTATATTAATGCCTAATCACCATAGTAACCGATTTTCTTTTAAAAAATCTAATATGAAGAGAATAAGATGTTACAGATAATTAAATCGGCACATTCACTTTTGTTGTCATTCAAGGAAAAGATTTAATGGATAAAAATATACCCGAAATAAGATTAAATTAAAATACGAATGAAGATCATACGATAAAGAAATGAAAGGAAGAACATCAGTTTGTACATGCTATCATCTTTAAAATTAAATGGTATAAAAATCCCTTTTATCTTTTTTCACATCTTTATAGCATTAAAATTATTGAAAACAAATGTCATATCAAAAATTTTGTGAATGATTTCAATTTTTATTTATTGGCAAATTTATCAAGTAAATTACGTTTCATTGTTAACGAAGTATTTCAAAAAATATTTTCTGTTAGGCATATTATATTCTCTTTTCTTAGTTTATGACGATGATATTAATAGAATAGATAGTTTAATAAATAAATCAATTTATTTCAGACGAAAAAAAAACAATGCTTTTACAGCGTTAATTGTCAGGGGAGGAATCTGTGAGCTTAAGGAAAAGAATATGAAAAAAATAAATAAATAACTGACTGCTTAAAATAGGAAATGTCTGATAATAAATATTTTTCTTTTATTAAGAAATTTGTTGGCTCAATCTTCAGAAAAGGTATATATTAAATTCAAGTTTGATTGCCTAAGAAAAGAATTATGTTATTTCCAATAAGTTACAATAATAATTCATATTCGTAATGCGTATACCAATACATACGAAATCCAGATGTATATTTTAATATGATACTGCATTCTTTATTTTCATTACAGTTCAATTGATACATTTTTGACATAAGTTCCCCAAATTCTGAAATACTTATAATCGAGGTACGGCATCAATCGATTCAATCATATAATAGCTATTAATTTATTCATTACTTACCGACACTGGCGACTAGCCGATTCATCTGGATGACTGATTGCTTAATACTTTATGAAACTTAGTTTTAATGACTTTTTCAGCAAAATAATTTAAACCAATTTCGATTAATATATAATCATACTATTTTGGAAGTCTTAACAGTTCTTCTCATTGTGCTATTTATTTCCCTAATATTCTGGTAACACTTTTATATATCTAAATTTATCAGAATAAAGAACAGCGGTGTTTAAAACGGGACGCTTCAAAATGCTTATGCTTTCCTTAATGGTTTTGTCATTATACTGAAAGGACTAGTTTTCAGTTTTGGGGGAAAAAACACCCATGTCTTGACAGAAAAGAAAAGACTCCAAAATAAAACAATGTCAATAGCAACAATGAAAAGGATTTGAGTTTCAACAATGAAATATATTGTTACAAAATATATTTAAATATTAATTTTAAAAAACAAGAAATTAATAAAAAATGATATCATTAAAAATAATTTTTTCTGGACTAAACTAATAAAAATACAATGTATTTAGAGAGTACTAATGCTGAAATCACTAAAACACAGATGAACTTAAAACAAATTTATATTATATATATATATTATATATGTATTAAGTTTAATACAAAAAAAATTGAAAAGAAAGAAGAGAAAGAATTCAAGAGGAGAAAATAATTTTGAATGAAAGTCAGACTCCTCACAGAAAAAATCCCTGGTTTGAATCCCTGCATGAGGGTGGCCCTTGAGAAAGTCTTCAGACTGGATTCATCATTTCTTTTTTATTCTTTTTGCATTAAATTTAATATATTTTTTTTTCTAATTTGATAAAAAACAACAGAATATATAAAACCGGAATATATAAACTGCAAAAAACTGGAATTATCAAAAAGATCATTCTTTTAATCTTAAACAGATGTTAAAAAAATATTGTAAAGATTTCGGGATTTGTCGTGGAACAATTAAAAATGTTTAATTTCTAATTAAATTCAATTTTTGTTAATGCTTTATAAATGCCCCAAGATGCGCATTCCAATACTCCAGAGTATATAAAAGACATGTACATAAAAGATTTTAGGGAATACAGCCTTACTTGCAGAGTAAAAAGAGATGAAAATAAATGGACATGCATACATCTATTATTAATGCATATAGAGATGTTCCGAATAAGTTTTTGTCCTACTTTAATTCTTTATAAAACCATACTTTTAATACTATTTAAAAATAGATTTGTAAACTCAATTTATTTTGCCCGTCATTGGATTAACAGTATCAATTTACTTAACTTTCTACACCTAATGTGTTTGATTTTACTTTTTGCTTTAAAAAATTAATATATTTTGCTTACAATACAACACACACACTGCCGTGAATTTTCTGCTCGTTCCGTTCTCTGGGATTTTTTTTAATATCAATTTTAAAACTTAAGGATTGATAAAAATGTGCCTTAATTGCTATTATTGAAATATAAATATCATCATCATTTAACAAAGAGCATATTTAAAAGTAAATTACATAAATTGTTGTTAGTTTGTTGAAAGATACCCTGGGTACCTTGGTCGAATGAATAATTTTATTTCATAAATACTTTAATTTCCCATATTTTCGCTATTGAAAGTACACTAAATATTTACTGATACTTTATATAAATTGATGGATACATTATATTGTATCCAATTTAATTATTTGCAATTGCCAAGTCAACGGATTGAAGGAAAGGCCCTCTTTTATCACTACCATTTTTGAATATAAACCTCTTTAATTCTCGGCACCCCTTCAATCGAAGTCACATTGTATCTAATTTAATAATTTACTTTAAATACATATTTATTGCAATCATTACATAGAATGAAAAAGTTTGATTTAAAGACTTAATTATCATTTTTTCAAAGCAAGGCCATTGATTTAAATGTCTCTAACCAAGCAATTACTTCATAACTGAAAAGAGAATATTTTAAATAATCCGACTTATATGGCGAAATATTTAAAAAATTACACAAGAAATGTTTTTTTAAATTTTAATTGCTTTATCAAAAAGAAAATATTACGACTGATTGATATCGTTTCCCTTCTGAAGAAATAATTGGTTAAATATGCATACTAGTTTGGACAAAGGCAATAAAGAAGTAATTATAATATAATAATATACTGCCGGAAAATGCGAATTTCCTCTCAAATAAATCACTTATTGATTAATTTCTATCGTACATACACCTTAATTATTCATTAAAATTGTTGAAAATAAATATTTTCTTGGTAACTTTTTTTTACCTTTTAAGCTTTCCTTTATTTGATCATTATAAACTGAGCGAAAGTTGCGTCTTCTGTAGTAGCTAATGACCATCATTCTTATTGAAATTCTGTAAACGATTCAATATTTCCAGTCCTATAAAATTCTTAAATGCTTATATTAGAAATTCAAATCTTGTTTGCAATCTTTTCCCAAGAAAAAAGAAAAACTAACTATAAAGATGACATAAAGAAATTTTCTGAAATGTCTCTAGGTATTATAAAAAATATTTTAAAAAGGCCGTTGAGGAATCAAATTCCTTGAAAAGGAAATCAGAAGTCTACCTGATAAGATTTATTCCTGTTTTTTTATTTTCTTTAAAAGCATTTTTCTTTCCTACATAAGAGTCAATAGAATATATCGTTAAAACTCTTATTTAAAAGGGAATAAAAATTTCCGGAAAGAGGCTCGATTCTTTGAATGGATCTATCCAATCTGCTCATCTTAAATAAATTTTCCAAATAAGTTTAAAATATCAAAAATAAGACTTCTTCAAGAGATTTAGAATTTTTCTTTTCTTTCAAGAAATAAACAAACAAAAAACTTTATCGTAGAGGTTTTTTAAAAATGCGTTAACAGACTTTGAGGATGAATTTGTATTAGAAGACATATTTTCTATCTACAAAGGGTTAAATATAAATAAATAAGGGTTAAATATAAATAAATAAGGGTTAATTATAAATAAAAAAGGGTTTACAAAGGGTTAAATATAAAAAGGGTTAAATACATATAAATTTAAGTGATATTATTTTTTTAACTTTATTTAAGCAAAAAAATAAAGAATGAGATTATATATATAACTTTTCTTCCTTGAAAAAATTACATTTTCCAAGAAATTTTCAATTATATCTCTCATCTTCCCAAATAAATAAGCGACTACTAAAAATAAATATTACATATTTCTTTCCAAAGAATTATTTCATGAAATCGATAAAAATCATTAAAGTAGTGCTTTTCTTTAGTGGTCTTAACACAAACTTGAGAAATTTCACTAACGGTTATGCTTCTATACAGAAGATTAAAATATATCCATTATAGATCGCCGTTAATTTTGCTAACAAACAATTTTGCTACAGATTGCAAATAATTCAAAAAACGAGATATACAATGAAAAACAAAGACTGTAAAAGTAATCTAATGATGTAAAACACAAAGATTTCTATTTAATATTTCACTATTTTGTATATTCATGATTGTAACTTCTATTAATTTAGTTGCATACATATATTGTGCAATATTGTATGGCATTAGACAATATTTGCAATATTGCATAATATTCTGTAATATTGTTAAAAAAATGCGGAACTTGGATCAAGAATTAGTGATTAATTTTCCAAACAAAAAAAATCCGGGTTCTAACATTAATAAGTTATTTACTAGCAATAACACAACATTAGCTGGTGATGAAAGGGCTAAATCTGAAGAGTTTAAATATATAAATTTAAACATAGAAGTTTTAATTTCAAATAGTTTGAAGGAACTCAACGTGTAACATGCAGGCTCCCATTTCGTTTATGTTTGCAGTTTAGATAATATATTTAAAAAAAATTAAATATATTTAAAAACAATATTCGTTACCAAAATGGTTTTTTTCTAGCTAGTTATTTAATTTTGTAATTCATATGAATCGAATATTATGTATATTGTTCAACATGTTAAATTATTACTACAACTCTGTTTGAGCCTACATGACTCGAAACTTTATTATACTCATAAAACAAAAGTGACAAGTTATTTTATAGATACTTCGAGTAAGAGATATTATTTCCATGAAAAGAATTCTTTTATTTGTATTATTACTATAAATTTCTTGCACTTAATATTACTATTTGAAATAAAAACTAAATTCCTAAAATGTATTCCCTTTGATAATCAATATATTTGACAAGAAAGAGCTCATACGTACAAACTTTCTTCTGTTAGAAAATTTGGCGAAAATTACCAAAATTTCGTCTAAACTTATTTATATCTATGAAAATGTAAATAAGATGAACAGTTATTTCTTTTCAATGCTGAAAAGTAAGCTATCTAAATATGGAAAATTGAATTAAAAATGGTCTTGATATGATACTATAAAAGAATTTATTTTAAAGGCACATATTTTTGAAAGAACAGAACCTAATCAATACTAGAAAAAAAGTAAGGCACTCAAATTATAAGCAATATAATATTTAAATTTTGTGAGAACAGTTGGAAATATGGTAACTTTACTTCGTACGTGCTGTATCCATTTCTAAACGAAATACAGCTATGATTGAAAATATGAGGAAAAATAAACCTGAACTTTTGACCAAATAACAAAGATATATATTACATAACTCAAGTTTTTACTTTAGATATACAACTTATGTGAATTGCATTTCAAAATAATACTTAAAATGTTTTTATAAACACAATGAATTCCAATAAATTAATTAGTAAAATCCCATGCGAAACAAAAAAAAAAAAAAAAAACGATGCTAAATTACAACACCAGTGAGGGCATGTGAATATTCTTAATTAGCTTTTGAATACAAACATTTATAAAAGGAAAATAAGTATCTAAGCTAGATAATGCTAATAAGGTTTTATGACGGTTTATCAAGCAATTTCACTTGGAACGCATTGATTTTTTTTTATATCAGGAAATTCCAAATGAAAAAGAAATAAATTGACAAAAATTAGGATTTTTTTTTAATGAAATGTGCATATCAAAACAAAGTCAGGGAAGACATCATCGTCCCGAAAGTAAAAAGTAGCATATTAAAGACAAAATGTATACATTAAAATACAAAAAAATTTATCTTCAACTTCCGCCATTAATTTACAATGTGGAATAATGTACGCGATTTGAATTGGATCTTTCATACTTTCATATAACGATAATCAGTGAATAATATCTACAAGTTTCATATCCCATAGCAAGAATTGTGAAAAACATATCTGCAAGTTCCATATCAATTCCACAAGATATATATAAAAATATATATGTAGTTTTAGAATAGCATATTATAAGCTTCATAGTTTCATTTGTTTAAAGAGAAAATATCAATGATGTACAATTAAAAAATTGCCCATTTTTTTTAAATTTAAAATACATGGGTTCTATATTCTGAAGTATAATATATTTTATTTATATCATGCTTATTCTCAAGCTGGTATTTTGGATTTGTTAGCAAATAATTGACGATTCTATAATTCTGAACAAGTGTGTGATTTTATTAATGAAATGATATTAAGTAAAGTAAAGAATGCCAAAAATATATTGAGTGTTAAAATATCGCAATTAATATATATGTCAAACATCTCCAAATATGTGTCATTCGTATTTAATTTATTAATTAATATAATTATTAATGCTTTAAATTATAGTTTAAATTTAATTTATGATTTGAAATTTAATGTTCTTAGAACTAATATATAAATACAAGCAATACAAAGAGATACAAAGTAATGAAATATTCTCCGAAAAAACATAGGAAATATTATATGTGTCAATTTTAATTATTTCAACTCATTTTATAGACACAAATAAACAGAATAGCTGTATTTCATTAGAAATTGCAAATACAATCCAATTTTGATGTGTGCAGCAAAATAAATAAATAAAACCATGAAAATTAAATGTTAAATACCAAGGTGCATCTTCGTATTACAATTTATTTTTCTGCCAATATAATATGAAAACACCAAGCATATTTTTAATAGAAAATTACTTTCTTTCGAGCAGTTTTAATTTAAGTTAATTAAAGAAAATCTGCTTTAAATTGGAACTAAATTAATGAATCTAAATAAATAAATCATTCATGCCTACCGAAAATATCTGAAATCACTAAAACTAAAAATATCCATAATTGATTAATTTTTTTCCTTATTGTTAATTATATTTTGCTCTGTTCAATGAATTTTGAAGCACAAATGCCTCAGGGAATGAAGAAAATTATTTTAAATTAATTTTAATTAAACTTAATGTTTACATCAATTATCTTCTGTATCCTTTCGAACATCTTGACGATGTGAATACTGTTAGGGGAAAAAACATACTATAAACATAGAAGCGTTTAATAAAAGGAATACTTTTAAGTACCTTCAAGATATAAAAGATTAAAAACATAATTACAGCTAATTTCATGATCCCTTATTGTATTTATATGAAATTTAATTATTTTCCATTTATCTGAATTTAAATTCTTTTTCCATAACATACCCGTTATCTTTCTATTCTCTAGGCCTAATTCTGAATTTTTAAGTGTTCAATATCAAGTTGGAGTATCAAGCAAAAATCATGCAGATACAATAAATACTTGCATAGTCAAATTTCATTAATTTATGCTTTTTCCCTGTCTATTTTCTTCCTTATTCTTGGCTTTGGCGAGTGAATTAGTCAGGCTATTATCAAAAGTCATTTAAAAGGTGCTAAAATTTAGTCTTTGTTTTAGATTCATGAAAGAAAAAAACCACTTCCATTTAAAAAACAAATCTCTTAATAATTTAACAGAACATATACTTATTACTGCTATGTGTCAGATATATAACCGTTAATGTTTTATTAGTATATGTAAAATCAGGACTATTAACTTGCAATGGCTTACTGAGATAGAAAGAACCGACTAAATATTAGATTTGACAAAAGATGTGTATATTTTTCTATATATTTCCAGACTACATATTTATATTTAATCTATTATACTACATTATTCTAACCTACCTTACTCTACAATTCCACCACAAGTAACAACGGCGACTTCTAAGAATGCAAACTGCTGCTACAAAGTCCAATGTGAGATTTTTACATTTGACTGCAGGTAAAATATGAATTTGTTTAGATTCAAAGTGAAATAATTTATTCAAAGTAATGATGAAATGTTTCTCATCATATAGTCAAATGTAAGCTACAATATAGGATGAGTCATCAAAATAAGTTATTTTTATAACTTAATTATTAAAATTCCTAAACATTACATAAAAGTTTATTTAATTTGATTTGAATTAAACTTCGGAACAAACATTTGTATAAATATTGATATATACCAAATATATATTTAAAAATAACTTCATGATTTAAATTTGGATTTACATTTTAATGTTTGAATCATCTGGATCGTAAATAAAAAGCATAAGACTTAAAGCATTGGGATAGTTTTGTTACTATTTTATCTGAAAAAAACTTATTTTGTGCTTGGGCAAAGTAAGCCTAATCCCTTAATGAAGGACACGAATAAAACCACTCTATTGGGAACACTTAGAAAGGAAAGAATTGAGCAATTCTCTGCGGGAGACTGCTGAAATGTCATGATACGAAGTGCTCATTTGCTATATGCCATAGAAAGTTTCTATAACTAAAATTGCTTCGCAAAAACCATTTTCATAAGATTTTGTATGCGTCAACGTAAGCTTAAGGTATAGACTATATTCGGAATGAATTCTTTTGAAAAAATATTATATTCTTGAATATGCATTAAATAGATTTTAAAAAAGCTCATGAAGCAAATATATATCGAGAATTCTGAGAATATCAGAAATGTAGGCTTTACTTTTCCGATAATATTATATATAAAGTAAATATATTTTAGTTCATAAATTTGGCAAATTATGTGTACAAAATTTTGGATGAAGTACGTTTCTAAATTGCAAAACATCCGTAATTCTGACTGAACCGTAGATTTGACTGAACTGAAAAACTGAAGTTCTACTGATAAATAATATTTTCTTTTTCAAAGCAATAAAGCACCTATAACATCATTTTAATAAAAGTAATAAAAATCACGTTAATAGGAAATTCAAATTAAACCAAATAAAAAAAAGAATTCGGACTGAAGACATTTTCAAAGATCACCCACAGGCAGGGATTAAAAAAAAGGATTTTTTCTGTGAAGGAAGGCAAACTAAACAGTTAAATAATGATTCCTCCTGACCCGAAAATCCCCTGAAATTAGGCACAAGAGATATACCATTTTAACAGAAATGAAAATACAAAACAATTAATTAGAAGAATACATCCACTAATAAGCAAAATTACATTAACAAAAATAACAATAATAACAAAAATACCATATAATAACACTCAAATCATCAATGCAATCAAAAGGAAAGGACATACCAGCAGCAGGCAAAGAAATTTTAAGCTATCGATTGTGATTCCCCCTTTTTAATACCCCCAAGCTAACGCATTTAAGATAAAAGAACTATTGTAGGATCCCAGCGCCATCTATTGAGTGATTTAATATTCAAGGAAAGGTTAATCCCAAATTATTGAAATGTATATATTATTTTCCAATACCCATAGCTTCGTATATATATCAAAATTTATTGATAACCTGATAGATTTTAATGACCTTCATAAGCAAGCAACATCTTGAATAACAGTAAACAGTTAAATTTTTGAGAAGTACTGGAATTTTTACTTTTTTTTTTAACTATAACAGTTGAGCATGTTTTATAAAATATAAAATATTTTATAAACGTTTATATAAAATTTTCGGTATTTCTATATCAGATTTCTTAGTAATAAACAAAAAAGTATCTTGAAAAACTACGTATTTTCTTTGTTACGAATTCGTCAAAAATAATAAATATATTTTAAATAAAAGAGAAAAGTATGTGTAAGTATTTTTTCAATATAAGAAGAGGTGGGCAAAAATTTAGACATTAATTCAGATAAGTTACGTAACCAGTTAACTGTAATTTTCTTTCTAAAGTCCCTTAAGTTCTCTTTTTTAAAGCCAAACGATGGTGCATATTCCTATCGCACACAATATAAATAGTTGCATGGTAAATTTTGCTAAAAATCATAATAAAACATACAAGATTTCATTTTTGTTAGATATAGAAATTTCGCATGGACTGCATCAAAAATTTTTAAAAAGACGCGTATATAAATCGAACGCACTTAACTGGTTAACTTCTTGCTCTACATTTGTCAGAAGAGTGTATAGTGTACGTACACTATTATAATGCAAGAGTGCAATAACAAAAGTTTAAAAAAATTATTCGATATTATTTTGTGAAACTTTTATTTATTTTACATGCTTTCTGTTGAAATTAATATACTTTTTAAAGCTTGTAATGAGAATAGTAACTACAATCTGATATCAAACATGCCAATTCTTAGCAATGCTTTCGTTGATGATAAGAACGAGTTTGTGGTGAAAAAATAGGATTTGTAGAATGTTCATTGGGAGAAGTTTTAATCTATTGAATCTCAAAAACAAATCCAAGATTTATGTTTATATCAGTTCCTATATCAAGAGAAAACAAAAATACAGTTCTGACAGTATTCCATTGCAAATTTTTTTATGTGTATGACAAAATTAACAAATTCGTAGTTATTTATATTTGTTTTGTTTACTGTTAGTAGCATTTGGTGAACAGCTGACTCGACGGGAAAATTAGTTCAATTTAGTTCCGATTAAAGTGTTCTGATTTTACTGTGTATCTATGATTCCATAAGATTATCAGACATTGGAACCGTGCTTATTTTAATTATTTTACTTTCATTCAATACATAATTTTTTTCTAAAATAGATCAGTACCAAGACATTATAGAGCTGTAAAAAATGTAAATTTAAGTTTCATCTATTTTTTTTTAAATTTGCGGTTTTGTAACTTCACTCATTTATCTTGTAAACCAGCGATTCTCAACATGTGGGGCGAACCCCCCTTGGGGGCGCGAGAATATTCAAGAGAAAACATTATTAAAAAAATTGATTAACTGATTGAAAGGAAAGCACACATACACATAGAAAGCAAAATATATTTGACATATTTAATAACTTATTAAAGTAAAACAACTTACTAAATCAAAACATACTAAATTTAAAAATAATAATTATTATTAGTGATTTCCTTTGGCTTGTCTTGTAGAGCTTAGGTTTTCGAAGGAAGGCTTAATATTAGAAATAGCCACTCTCAATTTTGTTTATATATTTAGCCGAGATCTATATTTTGTCTTCAAAGAAACCACAGCAGAAAATCCAGTTTCACAAATGTAGGATGTTGAAAATAGTAATAGAATGCGAAATGCTTTTATTTTTAGTGCAGAAAAATCATCATCTACTCCTACCCAAAATTCAAAAAGTGATTTATTACTAAATTCCCTTTTAGTTCTGTCACTTGTTGTGAAGTCTATGAATTTTTCTTCCTCATTAATTGAAAGTCCTTCGGAAGTCTTATGAAATGAATCAATAACCCACTCGTCACTTTCTATCAGTTTGTCGACAGCAAGAAAATAATTTTTAAAATTGTTTGTCAGCATGGTTAAATGATTTTCAATGGTTACAAAAACAACTTTTACATGTTCTTCTTCAGTCTTGTAAGTTTTAGTACAATCATTCACATTTGCAAATATTGTTAGGTTTTTTTCTTTTTCTTTTTTGCTTTAAATTTCTTCTCGACAATTCCAATTTTCTACAAAAAGCATCAACTTTATCACTCGTATCCATCATATATGTATTTGCTCCTTGGAGTTGAAGATTTAAGTTATTTAATTTCTAGAATATGTCGACCAAATAGCTCAATTTCATCACAAATAAACCTTCGCGAAAATTCTCGGCCTCCGGTCTGTTTTCTTATAGGAAAATGGCGATTTCTTCTCTTAATTTATAAACCTGTTGTAAAAATTTCCCACGTGATAACCATCTTGCCTCGCTATAAAATAGTAACTCTGAATGTACTGAAGCCATGTCTTTACAAAGTGCGGAAAAGATTCTCGATTTCAGTGGTCTCATTTTTATATAATTTACTACCTTTACAACCGTAGTTAACACAATATTCAGACCAGGACTCATTTCTTTCGAAGCCAAAGCTTCTCTGTGGATCATGCAATGTGTCCAGACGCACTGAGGCGATTTTTGTTTTACAAATGTTTGTATACTTTGGAATCTTCTGAACATTGAACGATTAACATCGGTGCATATTCCGACGCAATTTTTCCATTCTATGCTTGCCTCCTTCATAAAATCATTTAAAATAGCAAATAATGCAAGAGCTGCTTTGATTTCTATTGGTTTGCAGAAAAGTAGTTCTTCTACTACTGACATGTTATCACAAAATCTAACATACGTAATTAAGTGAACATCTTTATTACTATCTAATGCTTCATCAAGCTGTAATGAAAACAATTTGTAACGCAACTTCGAGAAAAGCTGACACTGTACATCTTCAGCTATATCATCAACAGTATCATTTGAAAGCGGTATGGACTGCAATTGTTTTGAAAAATTATCTCCAAATATAGTTTCCACAATCTCAATTGCTGCTGGCAAAATAAGCTAAGTTTTTTTTTTTTTTAATCTTGCTATTTTATATGAAACTTTGTAAGATGCAATTAAAGCTTTTTTTCATTAACAGACAAAATTTCTTTAAAAAATGATCTTTGCTTTTTATATGATTTTAATTTTAATTCGAAGAATTCTCTGGGTTTCTTGACGTACTCACTATGAAGCGTTTCCAAATGTCGTTTAAGTTTATTAGATTTCATGCTGCCTGCGGCCAATATTTTTGAGCAAATGATACACAGGGGCCTTTCTTCATTTACTTCAGTACTGGTAAACCCAAAATTTAAGCCTTCTTGAGAATATTTTCTTGATTTTATTTTCAGAACCATGCTCATCTGTGTACTTGTTTATACTTGATTGTCTTCTAATGCTCGCTTACTTCCGCATAAAAATTTATCCATGAGTCTGTGTAAATCTGCTGCCGTGAATATTTAATATGGTGAATTGCAATTAACACGAAAACATATATAACATACACATTCACGATAGATTCCATAGCGACAGAAGGATCGACTTGAATGAAACAGGCTGGAATTGAAACTTGCGTTATCGAACATTTTCTGTATTCATATGAGAAAATATTTGCTCTGCGCATGCTCAAGACTTCATCGGTCGTGTGGATTCCCTTCCACAAACATTACGTATTTTTTTGCTTTTGTTTAGTCATGCTTCTGTTTTATTTCTTTTATTAAGTATTATTCAAAACAATGTATTCCCAGTTTCTAAATTTAACTCACCCCGTCTAAGTTAACTTACATTAACGAATTTTTCTACTTTCATATTCTTTTAACGTTATCTCCCTGTTTGGCTTTCATTTCTTATATAATATTTAAAATTTCCCCCGTTTCAATCGCTTCATCTGTTAACCGCCCGTATGGCAAAATGCCAAATGTGGTTTCCCGTCAACGTTAAATCACTTTTACTCTTATTTTGGCAGTTAGTTAAAAATAATTTAAAAACAAAATCCAAAATACACAATATACTTTATTGTTGTATACATTTTATTGTAAGCGGGGGGGGGCGATGAAAATTATCATCGAAAATTGGGCCGCGAATACTAAAAGGTTGAGAAATGCTGTTGTAAACTATACAAATATTAAACCGAATCCTTATTATTCAGTTTTCAGAAATGAAAAGAAAAATCCCTGAATTAAATATTTGATAAACTAATGAAAGTGGTTAGAATTTCAGTCAAACAATATAATTATTAAGACAAGTCAAGAAAATAAATTTTAAAAAATGCCAAAATTCAGAAAAAGTCTTTGGGCGATAATCAAACTGGTATAATTTAAAAATATATATTTTGTAAACTTTGAAATAATGTGAAATCCATTTTCCTTCAATTTTTTAGGAAGTTAAACCAAAATTTCACTTAATATTTAATTTAAAAAAATTCTAACTGAAATTTTTAAAAAAATCCTCTAATGTGCACATTTTCTGCCTGCAAAGTGTATACCGTAAGTTAAACAATATAGCCTTAGAGCTCTCTCTCTCTCACTCCCTCCTTCCTTCCCTCCCTCCATCCCTCACTCCTTTTATCTCTGTTTTCTAGAGATTTAGCTATAAAAGTTTTCTAACTTTCTAGCCAATATTCTTTTTGCTATAAAAAAGATTAAAGAACATTTTATAACAATACTTTTAAGCTCATATGTGTAGGAGAACATTTATAACAGATTTTTTTTATTCTTCTATTTATCTCGCTATTTTTATAATTTTTGCTATGGTGAATAAATTAATTATACAAAAATTTTTAGATGCCTAAGAATAGCTAATTTAGAATATGCTCCTGAAAATGTCAAGTGCTTTTGAATTTGAAAAAATTATGCCATTTACTCAAAAAAAAAAAAATGCGCATTTTAAATTGCTTTCAACTCTATCTCATTTTACAATTATAGATTTGCAAGTAAAGAAGTCGATATTTTGCAAGTCGATTTTTTATAGTTTAACTGCAACAATCGTGACACAAAATAACTTTGTCACAATCTCTTGTCATTTTCACCAAGCAAGAATTCATTTTAACTAAATTGAAACAATATTTTGCTAAACAAACACCCGAATTTATTAAATTTGGTGCATGGTGTTTCAAAACACTTTGGAATTTTATTAGCTGTATTAATCAGCACTTAAACAATAAGACACGAATCTATAGGTCATATGAGGAAATAAGTAATCTCTGGTTTATTGCAGTAGAATAAACTGTTTCAGATTGGCTCGTAAGATCTAGGGAATCCTAGATGAGCATGGCTGATTAATTATAATATGGCCTTATAAATAAACTGCTTTTGCGAAGGAAGAAATAACTAGACGTGAGAAAGGGACGTCTGAAAAGAAACGACTATCTTGTACAAAAAAACAGCTTTGTATTCCCTTCTGTTTAACATGATGTATGCTTGCATTAAATAATATGAATATTTAAACTTTACAATAGTAAATATTTTTTGGAAAAAATAATTATATTATATATATATATATATATTCACTTACCGGTTATTGAAAATGTCATCACGTAGTTGTATTAACTTCTCGTTTTAAAGCAACACCAGGACTATTTTGAGAAAAAGTTCGTAATTTTGAACGAGTTGACGAGGACGACACCAAATTGGCGTACCCTCTCCAAACTTCCACACCCTATCAGCGGGTGGACGTTTGGCTTAACATGTCCCATATTCGCTAGCGCAATGGTTTTTCGGGTCTCGAAATTAAAAACCTCCGGTTCCGCTGCCAAGACAGTTCCGTGGACATGTAATCGTGAAATTCATAAGGTAAAAAAAAAAAAATGTATCGCTGAAACATTACATGTTCTAGGACACAATTCATTCAAAATTTATACATTCTATACAGAAATGAAGGAAATTATTCTTGCATTTTTGTAATATTTATTAGCAAAATTAATTTAAAATACAAATAATTTTAGTGAACAAGAAAGCACGACATTTAAATTTTCAGAATTTATTATAAATATAGAAATTCAGCATGAGCTTTCCATAGGCATTAAATAAGAATATTTTATTACTTTCATAGATTAAAAAGACAGAAGAAAACGAAACTATTTAAGATAATGGCAGAAGAGAAATGCATTATATTTAAGTAATACCACAGATGAAAGCATATATTCAATTTCCGATAATCAAAGCGAAAAATCTTTAAATAATAGCATGAAAGCAGTTCTTTAATACTTATAAGATTTCTGAAGGTTTTTATTCGTTGCACTGAGACTTCGTATGATGAAATTTTTATTGATAAGTTTCTTGTCTATATTCTCCATAATTTAATTCTAAGGACTCAGAAATACGCAAAAACGGTTTTGGGTTTTGCTTTGATTTATTTTCAATTGATAAATGGAAGATACTATCAACATTTATTAAAAAAAAGTTTCTATGCGTGTTTTTATTAACAATTCTTAATAAAACCACATTTATTAAATCGATAAAGGAATTTTCTTGATTGGAAAGTATATATCTATATTTTATTTGTAAAATGTTTTTCATATTATTGATATAAATTATACAAGTGCATCGTATTGCAAAAGCACAAGCTAAAAATAGCACATACTATTTTGTTATTTTGTGATATAAAGAGTTCTTGCTTATAACATGGAATAAACTGAATTTATCCAAAGAAAATTTTTTTTTATTGGATTAAGAATATTCATTTTATTAGAGGAAGAATATTCATTTAATTAGAATTGCAAAGATAATTTTAGCGCAAATCACTTAACAATATTTTGAAAAACCTGATTGTAGCAATTTTAATCATAAATAATATTTTAAATAGAAATGAAAAAGGAAACAAGCTTATTATTTTAGCAATGTCATAAAAAATATACATATTGGTATACACGTATGCACTTTAAATTATTCAACTGAATACATTTTCTTTCCTTACCAATCTTTTCATTTTGGAAGAAAGGACATTTTTTTTTCTGCTCAATAAAAATTTTTAAATTTTTGTTTCTTACAATAATTTTAAAAAGATAATATGTCTGAAATTAATAAGCATTTCGTGGTATTTTTGGTACCCTTAGATTTGAAGCGTAAAGCGTATAATCATGACAAGTGTATACATGAAATATTCTCAGTTCATTTTGCTATTTCACTTAAAAAAATTTGCAAATATGATAAAAAATTTAAAAAATTAGTGTTACGAAAATAAGAAAATGTAGAAAATTAATGACAGTAATATAATAATTATTAAGAATAATTGTGTAATCGAATTTTTTTTATGAAATTAATTACCAATCTTTGTGTCTAACTAATTATTTTCGAAAATATATAATCTTATCATTTTAATTAAATTGATTTTTTTTAAATTTTACGTTTAGATTTGTATCTATATTTTGATAATATGCTTATTATTACCCTCACCTGTATTTATTAAATGGACCTTTCCCTATAATTCTGATTTGTTAGACGCATATAATGAAGAAATGTAGTCTATAACTTAAAAAAGCATTTTTTTAATAAAAAGTGAAAAAAAATATTGTCTTAGGAAAAATTGAAATTATTGTGTGTTTCCCATACCATACAAAAAGCGTCACTAGAAACGAAAACCAAATCGAAATTACTTTTCTCCCAGCAAATATAAAAATAACTTGATATATATTATTTATTTCACAATATTCCAAAGAAGCGGCTTCCTTACTACATACAATTTAAGGGCAAGAATTATTTCATATTAAGATGAATTAATTATTTTCTTATCTATGTTCAAGTGAAATATTCAAAAGAATCGCAGGATGGAAAACGAATAAGCATATAGCAATATGTAGCACAGCATGTAAAATAGCAGAAGAAAATATCCTTGTGTCTTATGAGGCATATTCGTATTGATTGATTTATACTTACAATTAGACCATATTATAAAGTTCAATGAAGTATGAAATGAATATTTCTCTATATCAAATTTTAAAATAACTTAATATGTTATTATATAATGATTTTCACATATTTACTTTCGTTTAACAGAAATAATGACTCATTTAAAACTAAATGACTATTATAAATAATAATTTTACTATCTGAAATCATGGTTAGATTATTGGAACGATGTCTGATCCAATTAATGTAACCCAAGCTTTTATGTCAGGCGTCAATTTTCATTGATGCCAGTACACCTTCACGTCAGATCTCAAACATAATATGTTTGTAGAATTAACCATCCTTCTATCATAATGCCAAGACCTTATGAAATTTCAACATGTTCATTCATTTCAAAATGAAGTACTTAAATATAATTTTTTTTTCCGAATTGTATTTCTGTAAATGGATAAAAAATTCTTCTTCTTGAATTATATATAATTTACTTTTATTTTTATCATTATTCAAATCTATGCTTGGTCCGAAGTCAGATATTTTTAATAATGGATCAATTATTGAAAAAAAAATATTAAATATTAGAAGAATGGTAATAGAAAGCTTTAGTGTGGTATCTAACACCAGTGATATAAAAAGTTTGATGGATCATTCTTTTATTTTCTTACAATAATCTTTCAAAACGCTTAATACTCTTTATTTTTCAAATAACTATCAATTTACTTAAGATAAATTTATGAGTGTGCAACAAAAGTTAATGGAAATATTTCATAATTTTTCAGATAAGTTTCTCTTACTGCAGTGAAGGCACTGTAAAAGAATCTTTCTTCAAACATCTTCGATAAATCACTGTCCAGTGAACATTTACACCTGGATCTTTTTCGAACATTCTTCCGCAAAGAAATAACTGTGATTAATGGTTAGGTAGAACTTTTGAGGTAACGGTCTATTAAGGATACCCAGGTTCAAAATGATATATCATGTTTCTGCATTTCTCTTTTGAAATCCATTTTAAAAAGCAGGAGCTATAGCAGCAGAATTTTGTCAAAAATTATTTGAATAATTTTTTAAAAGAAAAATTCGTTAATCAAATTTATTAGACTAAATTTATTCATGCTACCATGAGGGTTTCTTACTAAAATGTATTCAAAATATTGCGTAATTTTTGATACTTATGTAATGAATAATATTTATTATGTATTCAGCTTAACGTTTCTCTTCACCAAAGTTTTTACAAAATAAATGTATATGAAATGACAATTTTCAATGAAAATAACATGAAGTATTCTGAAATATTTTGAATTATTTACATTTTTCCATTTCATTATTTTTATTTCTATTGCATTCCTTAAAATGACTTTCAAAACCACGCATGTCCATTATAGATGAAATCCAAAAGAATCCACATATATAGTTAGCAAAACTATATTAAGAAGAAGATATCTAATAACAACTTAACGCAAAATACAGAAGATTTAGCAAACATTGATGTTTTTTTAATGCATTAATGTGAAAATAATTATATTTCTCTTTACAGAAGATAAATCATTAAGTAGAGGTGAGGAATTTCTGCATGTAAACGCTGTCATCACTTTATTTCGTCTTCAGCAAAAATTTTAATATCGTAAAAATGAATGAATAAGCATATTTAATGACTTATTATATGGTTAACAATGGTAATTTTATACGATATTTCAAGTAAGTTAATCAGTAAATATAATTAATAAAAATTTAATATTTTCAAATGGTATTTTTTAAAGAATCTCATTTAAAAATAGAAATAAAAATATGATTTTTATAATTCTTTGAATCTTTAATTTAATTTCAGTAATTTAAATTTCTAAGGTTGAGTAATGGAACTAAATGCACTAAAATGAATGCATAAATCATATTTTAAAATTCAGAAGTCATTAACTTTTATTTCGAAAAGAGCAAAAGGCTGCAATAAAGAAATTTTCAGGTGTAAATTCTTAAAGTTATATACATTTATGCGTTCTTAGAAAGTGAGCAAATCAACTCTTTTAAAATTATTTTAGTTATTTACAAGAAACTTGTCTACGAAAGGATGCTTACAATACCATCAAAAATATTTAAAGTGGAAAGCCGTCTATGTCTATGAGAACACGTAATGCTTCTAAGGAACAGGTCAAAAAAAAGATTAATTAAATATCACACTTAGAGTTTTCAAATAAACAGAAATGCAGTTCCAGCAAATATAACCATATCTACATAAATAAATATATTTTTTCATAGGCATAAACTGCACTGAAATTTAGTTGAGGTTCACTAATCCATCGAAAGGTTTCTATTACATTGAAGTATTTCCACGAAATATTCATCAAAATAATTTATGGCAGATTGAGATGTAATACTATTTCAACACTTTGGTATGCGCAGGCAGATGAAAAATATTGAAACGTTGTCGAAACCATTCCATAAAAATTGATTAAAAAATGACAGAAAATGAAACTAAAGTAACATCAAAAATTTGCCTTTCTCTGTAAAGGTACTGATAACAGGAAGGATGTTTACATATATATATTTCCTTTGTGTGGGTGTGGCGTGAAAAAAAGCTGCGAGATATTAAGAGTACCACAACAATCATTATAGCTAAAAAATATGAAGAAGATTTTTCATTTCCATTTCGTTTTAGTTTGGAATTTCTCAAAGCCAAGGCATTTCAATATCCAAAGCTACCAATCATTAAATAAATTATTCGAAATAACATTATGACAATTCTAAGCTAAAAGAAAAATATATACTACACTGTGAAATAAGCATGTTGTATACGGAGGAGGTAACATGACTTTGAGGTAAAATTCCAGGAGGAGGTAAAATTCCATTGTATTGCATTCAATACAATGGAATTTTACAGTTAGTTCAAATCAAAAAGTTAAACTTGGCCTTAGATACATGTGTGCGAATTACTGCCTCCTTTTGATTTCTTGGATTCTATCTTAAAAAAACCAAAAACTACTAGCAGGAATATCTAGAGAAGACAGGCTCATGTGCAGAGGACAATGGCTCGCTATGTTCGAAGGGTGAAATTTAACCTTAAATACAGTTAAAATGTCACTGTCGCTAGTGGTGGAGGAGCTACCTGTAGCGTTGGCAACAGGAGCTCTAATTGTGCAGTGCTACCACTAGGTGGCGTTGTGGTAGAGGCAGAAGGAGTAAAAAAGCAATATCGTGGCGAGAAGAGGCCAAACTTTTGAGAAAACTCAATTTAATTTAAACAATTTAAGACGTAAAGAAACCGAATCCAAGGTCAACGAAGTTCTTAACAACTTTCAAAACATACAGATGGTGCTGCTGAAAAACATTAGCTTAGTAATCGACGAATTACTGATACCTGAAATTTTAATTGAAATAAGAAAAAAACTTAGAAAGAACAAGGCTCCAGAATATGATAACATCACAAACAAAATTGTTAAAAAACTTCCTCTTAACGTAACTGTTATTCTTATCATGGTAATCCAAAAAATATATTGGAAGTTGGTCACTTCTCAACACAATGGAAAACCGCAACGGTGGTCCCCATTTTCAAGCCAGGAAAGGACTCCTCAAAACCTTCTAGCTACAGACCAATTTTACTACTCACAATGTGAAGCAAAATTGCTGAAAGTATCATTCTAAGGAGACTAAACAAACATCAGGTTTAGAACAACACCTTGTGTCCTGAACAATTTGAATTTAGATGAAATCTTTCAAAGACAAATCAACTCGACAAGGTAGCCGAATACATAATGGAAGGATGTGCTAATAAACAAATATCAGGACCTGTCTTCCTAGATATTCATAAAGCTTTTTATCTCGTGTGGATAAATGGTCTTATTTTAATTTTAAATTGATAGAGTATCATATATCAGGCTATCTGATCCAAATTTTTGAGTCGCAACTCTCCGAACGCTCATTTAAAGTCAGGGTCACACATGAACTATCGGACACGAAAATCCTAAAAGCAGGAATACCACAGGTTTCCAAATTGGGACCGGTGCTATTCTCGCCATATGTAGATGACATGCCCAAGCAATTTAATACCATGTTATGCCTGTACAAAGACGACGCAGCAATACTGACCAAAACCAAAAATGCAAAATATGTACATAAATCGCTTAATAAACACCTACACAAATTGGAGGACTTGTTTCAGAAATGGAAGACAGGAATCAATGCCTCCAAAACTGAAGCGATAATGTTTCACAGGTCAAAAACAACCTGAATTCCCCAAACTCTCTATCAAAAATGACCTCATCCCGTGGTCTTAGGAAGCCAAATATCCGGGGCTAATATTGGATTGCAAGCTAACTTGGAAAAAACACTTCTATCATGTAAGGGATAAGTTCCGAGCTCAGTAACGTAAATTTTTTCCCCTTATTGGCCGGAATTCTAAAATGCATTGGGATAGGAAAATGCTTATTTTTACAGCCTTTTTGTGTCCAGTACTCACCTACGCTTGCCCAGTTTGATGTCATGCTGCAAAATCTAACTTAAAACTAATACAACAACAGTATAATTAAATCATTAGACAAATATGCAAAGCCAAGATGGTTCAAGAGAACTGTTGATCTATGTAATGCATTACGTTTAAACAGATTCAAAGAAACAATTAAAAAGATATTAACCAAAAATAAGGAAAATAATGAAAAGGAGGCAATAGTCAAAATAAATAATTATACCCCAAATATTAGAATTAAAAGACCACGAAATGTGATACTAATCGGGTAATGTCAAAACAGTACCTCAGTGTTCTCATGACTCGACCCCCCCCACCACCACCACGAGCAAACAATCTGATTCGCCGACCATACACAATATTTTATCCACAGCAAAAACAACAAAACATTAAATATGCTATACTCTGTTGGGTTTCACTGCTATCTAGACAAGTTTCACTCTCTCCGCCACCCTTCCCAGAAGGATGGGTTGCCATTGGATGACACATCTCGCTCCCTCTCGCTCTCGCTCCCTCTAATTCGCAAAGGACCATACAGGATTATGCAAAATACATGTCAATGTTTTTCTAAGCTTATTGCTGAAATAAAAAAAAATGGCGATAAATTTTCTGAATTAGTCAGATTGGTTCAAATATACTATACTTCAAATTTCTTCGATTTTTTTCCATTTTTACAGTCATATCCATAAATTGAATCTAAAGCCAGTTTGAAAAAATGCAGATAAAAAACATAAACAATTTTTAAAAAGTGCAGCAAACATATTAAAAATTACCAAAAAGCAATGGAAAACAATAATATTAAATAAAATGAATGAAATATTTTTTTTTGGAAATTATTTCTTATTCTGAAGAAGAAAAAAATGTCTCATGAAGTAATTGAAGAATGCCCTATTCGTTTAGAAAAAAATACACCAGTAAACTTTCAGTGTGTCATGTGCGTTGCAAAATAATCACTACAATAATTTAGCATGCCTAAACACAAAATTATCCTAATTGACTTGGATTGCGTCATCGAATTATTGAATCAATCGTGTATCAAATATTCAATATATCATTATTTCATGAGGTATACCGTTATCCCATTTCGTTAAAAATTTCTCTACTACAGATTTTTAAAATTTACAAGCATCCTTAATTTGTAAATTGAAATGATATAAAAAGATGAAATATTTATGTAATCATCAAAACCTCAATCTGATTTACATTTAGAATGTGGGTTTTTGAATTTGAAATATTATATATTTCAGTTAAAGATTAAAATGTATCTAAACATCAAAAGTATGTGCAAACAGATGCTGACATCAGTAAAGAAAAACTGCAACAGAGAATTTAAAAATATTTTGCTTTTATTAATGCAAAAGACAAATTAAGAATAAAAATGAGATTTAAATGTAGAGAGAATAGATAACTATTTGTACAGCTAAAAATATCTTTCATGAAAATGCATTTTAAGAAAATCTTGAATTAAATTATCCTTAACCATGAATCATGTTAGCGTGAAATTAATTTTGTTCAAGATTGCTTCTTGTATTGGGAATACAGCTTTCTTTAAAAATAAAAGCTTTTGATTGACCATAGAAAATATTTCGGGAAGAAATTAAATCTTCTGTATTTTTGTTATATTCTTGAAAAAGTTTTTATTCTAATTTTATATCTCACTTTGGATTATTTTAAAAAACAATTAACTTAAAATACCAAGCTCAGGAAAAAGAGAAGTTTTATACGTGAATTCCTTTTAACATTATGAAGACATTTTCTGTAGAATAAGAACAATAGAGATATAAGATATTCAAATAGATAGAAAATTTACACATAATTGAATTTCGTTCATGATATAAAAACGGATTCCGTTTTCAATTCCTATTATTAGTACACTCTCCCTATATGCATTTATATATAAGGATTTAAATATATAGTATTATATATCTTGTTCAAATTTCCAATCGTTAATAAAATAATTTTTATTCATCCACTCAAGCACAAATACATTTTTTTAAAACTTGTAGTGGATGACACTTGATGTTAATACAGTTTTTTTAAATATTAATTCATTATTTATTAAATTTAATTATTTTTTAATACTTTAAATAGGGTTTTAGCAGTTTGTATAGAAAATTGAAATTAACAAGCAGTATCTCAATCAGTAAAATGTAAGGGATTTCAGTATTTTTCACGTGAAGGTGAAAAATGCGAGTTGAGTTCTTGTGAAAGTAGGAATTTATTTAATTTATTTATATTATTATCTTTATTTTTACTTTCCATATTAAGTTTAAAAATAAGTATGATTTATTTATAAAGTTGAAATAAACAGAGTTTACACTCAGAAATTGATATATTTTAATGCTAATAAAATTGGTCAGAAAGAATAAAAGCTATTATATTCCGAGTCAAAAATAACTGCAAATTTATACGAAAATGTTTAATCTTTTTTACTCCGATATTCCCGTTCTAGAATGAATCATAAATTATAAAGAGGCATCATTTTGGCATTTCCTTTTTAAAAATTCCGATTATTAAAAATATCTGCAGAGTGATAAGAAGAAGAATTACTCCATAAAAACTAATCCATAACTGAAGATTGCATATTTTTTATTTTTCGGAGCACAGACAAGATTAAGTGAATAATTATGTATCGGATTACTTTTAGGAGAGCAAATATAAATGCCGAAGAAAAATTTAAAAATTAATGGTATGCTTATAAACTTTTAAATATATAAAACTGTTTCCAGTTGTAACAGAGCATTTTGAAATCTTAAAGATATATTGCAAAATAACTCTGAAATACCGAGATATAAAAATTTGATTAAGAAAATTTATTTTGGTGAAAATTATGTCTAATATGTTGAACGTCCGAGAAAAATGGAAATAATATATACTCTTTTCTTTGAAAACAAAACAAATTCCAAACTAAAATAATTGACAATAAGACTTTTATGTTTTAATTATGGAAAACATATAAGCAGAATATTTCTATGCTGTTATTCACTTTTTTTTAAAGTTTGTTTGATAGATTAAAATAATTTTTCAAAATGATGAATATTAGTTATAATTGGTAGGAAAATACATCTTAAAAGTAATTAGTAAACAGAAGCTAATGATAATATTGGTTTTAATATTTTTCAAATCCATACTTGTTTAGCAAAATCGCAGTATTTTTTAAGAGGATGTAGACGTAGAAATCAATAAATATTAGTAAAGGTTTGCACAAACATGCGTTTAAAATGAACAACAAAGATTCTTGAGTAAAAAATTCTGAGAATCCCTATATTTTACAAAACACCTGAAGTAATTAAAATTTAATTAATTCTTTATTAAAACTTTAATTTGCATAATGTGATAAGTTAATAATGAGTGTACAGTATAAAATGCTCAAAATTATATTAAGAAAAACGATGTTTTGTAAAAAAAAAGCGTTTTTAACTTTTAGCTGAATGCTGACACGCAAATTTATGCAACAACAAAAATACATAAATTTAATATAAAGGGATCGCCTCATTGGAACTGATGATATTATGATATTTAAATCGCAAATACTTCGTTTAAAGCTCTACAAGCTAGCAATTTCCCCAGAAATTTAAAGCCATAGTTTTTTTTAGAATTTATAAATTATGCATGTCTTCTCCTGTTCTTGCTTTATAAATTCAGTGCTTAACAAATAGCAAGAATATTCTGAATTTTAAATTAAGAGCATCTAATTATATATTTATCTTGGCAACATTCATTTGTAGTAGAAAGAAATGAAAGGTCACATGGGAAGAAAATTGTTTTGCTCCCGTAAACCTAGACAATGATGCAAAATAAATTTATTAAATGATTATTTTATTATTTAATTATTTTATTAATTAATAATTTTATTAATTAATTTGCTTGATGACATAGCTACAAGCCCTCAGAGTACGTAAAGTACTAATGTAGAAAATCAGAAATTTGGGCACAAAAATAATGTTATATAAACAAATACAAGCTGAACATTTCATAACTACTGAATTACATTAAACATGCAGAATCACAAATACAAAAATTCTAACTCTGTTATAAAATTACATACAGCTTTCAAAAACATCGTTTAATTTAATGAATTAATTTTCAGATATATTATTTTATCATTTCAAATCATTTCATCTATTCTTTTTTAATCGTTAACATCGTAAATTTAAAAAAAATATAATAATAAATAAAGAAGCCAGTTTAGAGTGCGAAAAATATATAACGTAAAAGGAATAAAAAAATGAAAATATAATTTTTTTCTTATGTTTTTTATTCATCAACAAACACATTTTAAATTTTCAAAAACAAATAAAATTTTATAGGTAGATCATATCAATCAAATGGAACTATAATGAATTATACTGTATTCAGTTATAAAAGTAATATGAAATGAATTTTTAATTTTTCCTAAACGAAATACACAGTGAGAAATTATTCATATAAAAAAATTCGAACTTGATCAAACTCTACGTTTCAGGTTTCAGTCAGAAAAGCAATTTTTTTTTAAAAAAATGATTCTGCCTTTTCATCTATTTGCATGTCCATGAACAGAATAACTGAAAGTCGATTTGAGCTAGACAAGCTCATTTGTGAATTATCAAATTTTGAAGGAAATCTATAACGAAAAATCTCTGTCCAAGTACAAATCAACGCTTTTACTACAAAAGTCAAGAGCTAGATAAATAATACTGGGTACACAATATAAGCAAATGCAATATAGTTCTGTGTCAAATCCGTTTAAAAAATTGACTGTCTGACGATTTGTACTTTTAAATGCATGTAAAACGCGATAACTAAAACATGTAACGGTTTAAATAAAGTTTATAATGCTAATTTTTTATAGCAATTGTTAGTTTTATGTCAAAATGCGATTTCAATCGGTGAGGAAAAATGCATCCAAAACGTATATTTGATTTTATATTACTTGTATTGCTATTATTTGTAACTTTATTGGTTAATCGTCAAAAAAAAAACATCTTCAAATTTTGAGGGCTAGATTAATTAAAAACGCTAGATCGACACCAAAGTTTGACATTTCTTAACTATTATTCATCAATGCCTTATAATTAATACACAAGTATATATTTTCTTTAATATACCATTCTACTAAGTAAAAAACTCTCATGTATGAGACTTTAATATTAAGAATCTGAGCATTCGTGGCTTTCACGTATTTACAAAAGATTCATAATTTAATGCGAAAATGTGGGGACAACATTTTTACTGGAAAATATGCGAGATCATTTTGTAAAGACAACTCCAACTGGATTTGATTAGAAAACAGCATTCAACGCATTGGTATCTGTTTATTCAAATGGTTTAAATACAAGTCAATATTATTTATTCTATTAGGTGTTAAATTTCAATAATTTAAAAGTTACAAATTTTAAGAAAATGTATATTATTTAGAATTAAATAATAAATATTATAATAAGTAACAAAAATATATACACAACTTATAATGTATTTATATTCTTCTATAATTTAATTAAATGATTTCAGATAATAAAATAAGCATGTGTTATTATTATTATCCAAGCTAAAATTTAACACAGTATTTAATGACGATTTTACATGCAAAAGAAATCATAACATTGGATATGCATTTCAGTAACTATTTTAAATAAAACAATATTATTAACTTCAAAATTATATTCAAATTCGAAAAATTTTGATTCATAAGTCTCATTTACGTTTTCTATAGAAACCTCTTGCTATTTTCATGAAAATTTTAGAGAATATTTTTCCCAATATTAATTTTGTTTATTGTTTGATTTCTTTATTATGTTCAACTACTCCCAAAATCGGATACATAGAGCGTAACTTAAAATCATATATGGAAAACACCTTTTCATCATATCTGGAAATCATCTTTGATTTGAGATCCATTTTGAGAATATGCTACTTTTCCATGAAAGTTTAAAGTCATTCAACCATGGAATAAAGCATTCATTTGCATGAATAGTTTGATATACTATTCTGTAAACATCCTGACAATTTTTTCTACATATTTAGTTTCTATCCTTCTGAATCGTGATATTTGAGAGTATTTTTCGTTCGTAAAAGATTTGAATTTCTCCATTTGTAAAATTAAGATGCATTTCTCAGAAAAGAAATTCATTTCTGAGCAAATAGTGGGTTTTGAATCTAAACTGAAAATCTACAAATGCAGAATTCATGACACATGATTCAGTTTGAAACGAAAATAATTCAGTTTTTAAAACTATAAATATCCTTAAGAGTTTTATCTTCATACAATTCTCAAAGCATTCAACTCTTAACAACCACATGATTAAATAAATTAAAAATTATAGTTACATTTTTATTGTTATGTTTTAAGAAATAGTTTTACTCTTTTGTATGAAAAATAAGCCTTAAAAAAGCTGGTTAATGTTCAAAAATTTGAATCTCAAGTTTCTAAGAATAATTTTCCATTATGGAAATCATAAAAAAGTGTTAGAATAATATCTGCATATTTTTCCGCATAAATTTAAATTAATCTAGTTTGCAGACTAAAGAAACTAAACGCTCAATATTTGGTAACGGATTTTTATGCTCTGGCCAAATATCTCAAGAAGAAAAAATGAAAACATATTTGTCTGTGTTTATAAGAATATGAAACAAATGTATTTTGTTTGCAACAATTTTTCTTTCTAATCAGCTTCCACTTTTAGCAAGAATAAGCTTTATTGCATAAAATTTTAGCCATCATATCCATGCACATACTAGTTACTGCCTTCATATTAGAAAAAAGAATTTTAATATCTGTGATTAGCAAAATGATTTTTTTAGTTTAATTAAACACAATTCTTTAAATATAATTTTTTTAAAGTTGAAATCAAAGAAAGAAACACAAGGTAAAAAAAATACAAAATAATTTTGTATTTATAGATAATCATCTGGTATTTCAGTATTTCACTTATTGGAACTATTGTTAAAAATGCTGTTTACAGGGAGAGAAAAACATTTTTATATTATAATATATTTGGATGTATAAAGTCAAGATTTCCCTTTATTTTTAATGAAATTTCAAAATAAAATGTTCTTATCTGAACTCTCAAAGTTTGATTCTACTATTTGCGTCCTATTACAGTATTCTAGGTCCTATACAGTATGCTACTCTTTATAACATTATACAATACACACACACACACACACACACTCACACACACACACACACACACACACACACACACACACACACACACAC
>JAPMOR010042325.1:354464-397423 GCA_026543865.1 Argiope aurantia
CACACACACACACACACACACACACACACACACACACACACACACACTTCTTAATTATAAGTATAAAATGTCCATTTAGTTGGAAATTATATATGCCAATCATTTTCCATCTGAAATTAGAGATCACACTCGCTTAGATATACTTCAAAAACAAAGTCTAAAATAGACAATATTTTTCAATTCTCTTAAAGTATGAAAATGGTAATAAGTATGAAAAATTGAGTAAGTATATTCAATTATGGATCAAGTATAAATAATTTCGTGAATTCTTACCACTTCAAAACTTCGTTTAATAATTTTGCTTATTTGGCCAATTTAATGAAATGAAGTTACATTTCAGCTTAGTAAATTTTAACTTAAATTAAAGAATTCATAACGTCTTTCGCCTGTATATACAAAAAACTTTCATAAATTACAGCAGTATATATTATCACTTACAGCTCTCATGCATTTTACAAATTCGAGAACTACATCAATCTCTATCTGACTTAAGGCTATTCCTTTCTTAATTTACTTATATTCTGGATTTATAAACATTGAAATCAAAACTGGGAATAAAAATAAACACATGAGATATGTTTTTATAAGCAATTCATTAATAAAAATAAAATCAAGGCAAACGTAAAAAGAATTTTTATATTCAAAAGTGAGGGTCTAATTCCTAAGCTCAGTAAACAAAATATATCAGAGTCATTTTATATTCATGAGTTACAGAAATAGGGATTAGTTTGCCACATAATACTGACACAATGTATTCAGAAAAATAGCAAAAATCAAAATAAAACCAAGAATTCCTTTCTTTCCGAGTTAGAAATAAAAAATTAAGTTAAAAAGCGGACAAAAAGATCAGAGATGTTTGTTAACTCCATTAAATATTCTTATTTTATTCTTTGAGTCATTTGGATTGCTTTGTTATGTAAAGAAAACATTGTTGATAAGTCAATGGCAATAAAAAATTCTTATTTGGAATGGATATTTGTATGAAATCAGCTATATTTAATGAATACCTAAAGCTCGAAAAAAATCCATGACAAACAATATAAGTCATGATAAATATTGATTTATTTTTAAATTTCTACTGTTCATGCTCATTTATTCATTATATTATTTTAAGTATATAGGTATATCGGAATATATAATTTTATAAACATATAATATATTTCGATATAACTGAAGAATTTTGTCCAGACTGATTAACGCAGAAGGCATATTCTATAGCATTCTCCTAATGTAAATTATTTCCAAATCATTGATTCCAGTATTTAACCATTTCGTCGAACACACGGGAGAAGTGGAGAAAATATACTAACAAGATATGATACTATCTAGCTATTCCCCCTTTAAAGGAAATCATTTTCTTCGCTAGATTTGTGTTTAAAAAAGAACAGAAAGAATTTATTTACCAAATGCATTAAAAACTTCACAGAAGCATTTATATCCTTATTAAAATAAAGTGTAGTTTAATATGATCACTAACTGGGATTGTGTCCTATTTAGAAAAAAAATGCATTCATTAGGTTAATGCATTTTACTGTAATTCAAAAATATACGTAATATTTCAATAAATTATTGCTTAATAATTCATTAAATTATTCTTAATCATCAAGCATTTGTTTGATAAAGGTTTCTTAAAATTGAAAAGTTATCTCTAATATGAATTATTCCGGTACAATTTCGAATGAAGTTAAGTAAAATCATTTATAACTTTGAGATAAATTGTAATAAAAACATCTTATCTTTTTAATATCTGCATTTTTGTAAGCAATCAAATTTTATGAAATTGCTCCCAAGTAACAAATTTATATTTTCTTTATATATGTAGTGTAACTTTGAGCTGTATTAAGTATTTCTGTGGAGTGTTGATGTCATATTTTTCTCACTGAAAAGTAGAAAAACGGGTTTCTGATCAGCCTGAATGTGTTATTTTCCCTACGTTAATTATTAGTGGTGGATGAGATGATGGATAATGAAAACTACTTTAAAACTAAAATGCTTTTATTAAAGTGGTCACAAGGAATTATACTATTGTTATAGCAGATATTGGTCTTTATATACGCACAGGTGCACGGTTAAAGTTAAGGTATGGTCAAGAAAAAGTTCGAATACTAGTGGCTAATCGATGAGGTTCGAATTCAAGATTCCGCTGGTGAATTTCGAATTCGTAAGTTACCAGAATTTAAACGAATAAACTTGAACATTTACAATCGTTGAAAAATGTTTTTATTTCATTCCAGAAATAAATGCAGTCTTTCCGAATTTTTAAGATATTTAAATTAATAGAGATGTTTCGGTTTTCTCTCCGATAAATAAAATAATACAAAAATAAACTTCTCTGAGACCCTGTAAAAATAGTATTATTATTAAATCTATGTTTTTTTAAAGTACGTTTTTTTTTCGTCAATTTAAAATTAATGGCATGAAATTTAGCCTAAATTAAAGCAACTCTATAATCTTATCTCCATGAAATTCTAAAACTAAAGACAAATTCTTTTACAAAGCATTATTCTTCTATTTTATGAGATCAAAGGTATTTTCTTAGATGGAAGAGCAATGTTTCCAGCCTTCTCCATTATTTCTTTTATATCTATAAAGTAGCACACACTATATTTTTTTACGAAAAATACTCGAAAAATTGTTGAAATAAGTAAATTAAGATTTCAGAAGTGTTTGAATAAAGTATAAAAGAAGTGTTCCTCAGCGTTCTAACAAAATTAGGTTTGTGACTTGAAATCGAATGGACTTTAAATAAAATTAATCTTATTGACGAATAAGTATATAATGTATTTAAAGAAATTTTCTTTACAGTAAAAGGGCGTAATAAGGCAAGGTCTGAAATTAATGGACAACTGAGAAAATTGGATTAACGAAGCAATTTTTAAGTTAAAAGGCCAGTTGAAATGTTGTTTAGGCTAATTTGAATGTGACAAAGTAACGCTTTTAAGTGTAAATTGCCCATAATATAACATATACAAATAATGCGACAGGCGACAATACTATTCTAAGCTTATTTATCAGTTTGGGAAGAAGCTATTCTTGATTAAATTCTATAGAGGAATTTACATCCATTTTCGACAAGATCTTTAATTAAAGCTAAAAGATTTGAATCGAAAGATTTGAATATTCCACAAACAATATACTTTATTAAAATAACTTTTATACATGAATTTTCATCATTGAAAAATGAGCAGTGTTTGAAAACTGAGATAGTATTTCATAACTTTTCTTTGAGGTGAAAATTATATTCAATGGTTGAAATTAATTCAATATTCATTTATGGAGGAAAGGTGATACGAGTGCATCTTATTCTCTTTTTTCAACAAAATTTATCGGTAACTTTCTTATGAGCCTAAAGATTCAATTTCTATTTTAAAAAATAAAATAAAGATTTTAATGAATTCTTCTATGCATAATTAGGATACTATCTGCAATGAAAATTTAAGTTTTTACTGATATTAAAGACCAGATCACATATTTGAAAACAAAACAAATATTTTGCAAATTGAATTACTTAAAAAAATACATAATTTTTTTGAAAAGGTAAATGAATAATATAATTTTTTTGGAAATATGACACAACTAACACAATTGAGTTAAAAAGGGATTCTAATAGGGCAAGCTGCATTTTTTTTTCATGAATACTTTAGGAACTGTTTCATAATCCCAAGTTTAACAAATAATTGTGGCTAACAACGTTTAAGGATTTAAAAGTAAAAAATAAAAATTTAACGAATTTTTCATTTTTATTAGTAATAGTAAATCATTTATGAAATCTGAAACCTCATTTTTTTTCTTTCTGTTAGGTAAGTTTGTCAAAAAATATAAAGAAAAACCGGAATCAAACGCATTAACTAATCTTTTTCACAAGAGAACGATTTAAATATTGAAACTAAACTGTTGGAAACTTTCTTGAGACAGGATGCTATATTATTATTATTATTAGGGAATAATTGCACATTTTTTTTCATTTGTTGTTATCAATATCATTTGCTGATAAGTGAATCCCTGATAATTGACTTGAAAAACTTTACAATTTTTGCCGAAATAAATAAAACCTGCAATAATGCAATCAACTCTGCAAGCATACGAAAATGTCTCCATTTTGTTTCCTCGGCGTAACATAGCGTCACGCCGTCAAAATGTAGACGTACATTAAAATGTCGTTTTTGGACGTTTAAAATAAGTTATTGAAATAATCCTGATTTTCTACAGCTTCCGTCTGATCTTATTTTCCTTAACTTCAAATAGTTCAGACAGTATGTTATTTCCATCTTCATCAGTTTTCTTTTTTTTATTATAATACTAAATTCGAATCATTCATAATACAAAATTAAATTTATTATCACAGTAAATTCGAGCTAGAAAATCTAATTTTGATGAAGAAGTTCATCATTTAAGTTTATGTCGGTTAGCTTAAACCATGTCCGTAGATCTCATTAATTTTCCTAATGAGTTTTAATTTAATAGTCCGATTCTTTTTTCTAAATAGGGAATGAAAAAAATTCATAATTTACACATATAATGCTAAATATATCGATCCAAATAATTCTGATGGTTTACTAAATAATTGTTAAAGAACCGGACAACAATTATGTTCTTTTAAGTTAAAGATTCTAATAAAGTATGTGATGAATCAATCGAGACCATGGAAATAGCCTGAAAATAATTTGATAAATGTCAATCAAAATCATCCTAAAGAAATTCTCTTTCAAAACTATATAATTGTAAATAAATTAAGATATATTTGTCCATACTTTTCAATTTCTCAAATATCTATTTAAAATTCATATTCGATAAACTTTAGTTACCTCATAAAAGTGGAAAAAATATTCTGATTTACAACTTTATTTTAATTGTATGTCACATCAAACAAGAAGTTTGAAGAGAAGCAAATGAATGACGTAATGTCAGATGAATTTCAAAAGACCAATATTATTCTTGAGAACTTCTTATTAATTGGAAAAGTTTTAAGATTTTTATTAATGTTGTTGTGGCTGTTATCAAGGTAAAGAAGGTGTTAGAAGAAATTTTAATTTCAATCATTTAAAAAGAAAAAAAACAAGTAGTTTTCCTAAGGTTCATATTCCTTTGATAAATTCAAAGGAATGAAATTTCTTTAAATTTATCAATGCTATATTAAAATAATCATTTGTATATAATGCAGTTACCACACCATTTTACACAAATTGATGTGCTCTTCATCCCCATATTTCCAATGTTTTTTTTAATATTAAAATAATTTTTCTACAATTTTTTATTGCATAGTTACCTATTTTAATATTTCATTCTTTTCATTAAATTTTGATTAAGGCACATTTTCTATTATATTATAAACCTAATAATAAGAATTCATCATGAAAGGAATTTTACTAAAATTTGGGTGAATAGAAGTTTATTGGCAAGAAAATTGCCTTTAATTTATTGAAAATAATTTTTTATTACATGAAAAATGTTTATAATTCCAAAACTTGATATAAGATTTTTCTGGATTTTAATTTTAATATTCAATATCAAACTCAAGTTAGTAGAGTCCCATATACTATGCGTCAGGAATGTATAGTTATTTCTCGATTTCCGCAAGCAGCTAAACAGAATATTATAGCTACAGCATGCTGATATGAACTCACGTATTTAGTCAACATCAATATCGAACAATATGGATCCTTCCATATTATTCCGCAATCATATTTGCTGCTATAATTTATGTTAAACTATATTCCAAACCAAACTTATTTCAATCTCTTTTAAAGGACCCAGCGGAATGCAAAAACGGTGATGGTAAGCATTACGTTTTCATATTTATTTTTTTGTTCAAGAAAAAATATTTTATATGCTATATTTTTGAAAAAAATTTAAAAAAAATGTTTATGCCTTTACTGTTTTTTGATACATTAATATTCTGATTTCGAATATTTAGAGATTTCTCAGATTTACTGATATTTTACTGATTTGTATATTAATTATATTTATTTCAATTTTTGCAAGAATTTCATCTTATCTATTAAATAAACATTTTTATTATAATATGCATAGAAAAATGAGGAAATTGAGCAACTTCCATTTATTTCTTGTATAAAATAGCTATATAATCAGCTGACACCCGAATGCCATTTAATATCTAATATTTATTTTTAGTATACAGTTCCTATTTTAGTATATGAATTAATAAACAGGTGTAATAATTAGTAAAACTGTAAACAATGAAAAATATTCAAATGTTTCAAAATAAAAGTAAGCCAAAATTAAAGAAAAATAATTTTGATATTTTCATTTGTGATTGCATTTAAAAATCAAAATAATTTTCAAAATATTGCATTGCAAGATTAAAATATTGACAATGTGAGTACAAGTGTAAGCAACGAATTAAACTAGTAATATGAAGTTCCAAGTTTCCTTATATTTGTTACTTCATTTTATTTAGAATCGTGTTACTTCCATCCTTATGTATTTAAGTCATGAAGTTAAATAAAATATTAAAATTACTACCTTCCATTATTATTGAATATATAGGAATATTTAAAAAAAGAAGCTTTATATCAAGGAAAGTATAAGGAAAAGAATTGAGAATTGTACTAAACATGTACATAAACAAGCAACTTCAACAAATGAATGAGTATAGTTTTGATTTGCAATGAATGCCCTTGATTGTTAAAATTTTATTATTTAAGATTTAACTAAAAATTGAGTAATTATCCAATTTGAAACAAATTGAAAATCTTGTTAGAAGTTTATAATGACGATGTTGAATTTTTTTAAATATTTTTTCTAATGAGAGTAAAGACAAAATTAATGATTTTTTAACACTATCTTTGGTAAGATGTCTGAACATTTAATTTAGGTAGCTTATTTAAAATGATATTAAGCATTTATCCAAGTAAATAAAGAATATATTTCAATCAGAAATCTTGAAAGTCAATTATTAAAAGCATAGCATTAAAACTGCAATTTATATTTAGTTCGAAAGCATCGTTTTAAAAATCAACATTATGATTTCCTCTCTTTTCAATAGATATGAAGGTTAAATGATTACAAATTTTTAATTCGTAATTTTTTTCCATTAAGCAATTAATTTGTAAAAATAGCTTCAACCGCAAAAGAATCCAAATGTTTTTAAAACTCTATATATAGCTAATAATTACGAAATAAAAATTATTTTTATTGATGAGGATTTAAATTACTCATTATGTAATTGTTGAATTCCTAAAATGCAATTTATTTTATTTACGATTAAAAAAAATTGTGCAAATAGCCAGTTGCAAGATATTTGCTGCAAATTAGGTTTCCATACCTTAAATTATGTAATATTATTAGCTTTAAATAATTTGTAAGTGAAAAATATTCATGAACTTTATGGTCTGGAAAATTTTATAACTACCTCAGAATTACTGTAAAAATGTCCAAAAATATTTCAATTTGAAATATTTATGAAAATAACAAGTGGAATATCGGATCAAAATATTTTTATCATATTCGATAATTTTTTATGGAATTTACTAAACTTTATATATTAACTAAATGTGCTTTAACTGTTCCAGATAGTTTATTACTTATTTGCTACTTTTTATTTATTAGGCAAATACTAGTGCTATAATGGCAGCATCTTACCTCTTCTCTTACTAAAATTTCATATAAAACACGAAATTCCGAACACTTTGAAACATTCTTAGCAATATTATTACGATTTACAAAAATGAAATATATATGTGAATTTTTGTACAAAATTTTCTACTATTTCAATTCCTTCCGACCTTATTTCCTTTTAGAGATGTTTCTTAAAAATTTGCAAAAATACACAATCTTGCAATTAATTTTTCTAAGTATAAGAAATAACCACCTTCTTAAATGATATGAAAATTTGATTATTTAAATGTGGAACAATTATATTAATATTAATTATAATTTGGATGTATTAAAGAGTAAATTATTTTTTATTTTAGATTACATAAGATATTCCCAACGGTAAAATCTTAAGATATTAGGCTAAAAAACAAATAGATAATTATTTGGAGATATCTAAGAGTATTCACATTTTCGCTAAGAAACGTGATAATTAAATTTCAAAACCACTTTGGTATTAATTTTTTACAATTTTAAATATAAATTCATTATTTATGTAATAGACAATAATATATAGATAATGAATTTATTTTTTTTAATTTCTCAAAAGTACATTTTAAATTAAATATTTCCAAAATGATATTCAAATATATATAATCAAGCAGCATTCTTAAATCATTAACTAAAATTAATAAAAATTGAATGTTGTTATAACATTCATTGTTAACATTGTCAATAAAGCAGAATTTACAAATGAAAATGAAAAAAAAAATCCTTGAGGATTGAAAAGGTATTTTAAGCAAATTCCTAAGAGACTTTATTAAATTATCAGAATAGTATTATCAATTCTTCTTAATAAAATGAACTTAATACATAATTACAACCGATTATTCTGAATCATCGTTTCACACTAGCTGCTTCGAATTCAAGATATAAAAATCTGTCCTTAATAAATGAAAAGAAAAAAATAGAAATATTTGATAGACTGGAATGCTAGGTAATTTCTCATTAAATGATTTTCTTACTCAATAGTATGCAAGATAGCTGACAACCATATGAATTAATCTCATTCCTAACTTTTTTCCCAATATTTTAATTGGGAGGAATGGATTGATTTAATCATTTCTCACACTTTCCTTTCATTTTAATTTCGTTTCGCAGTCGCATTATCATTTTAAGTATTAAAAAATTCCATGTATGGTTATTTAATACTTTCACCATCTAATTCTGGAAAGTATTCGAATTGTATTCGAAACCCTTTGGCTGAAAATGTATAAGAACAGAAAGACAGTATTTTTTTTTTGAATTCCACCATTTTATAATTTTTTATATCTGAGATACATAAATACTATATATTCAGTTTAGCTGCTATGTGCTTTGAAAATCCAATGAGTATTTTCAAATGGACCTTGGATTCTGAGTTGTGATCTAAAAATGAAGGGGGCGAATAAATAGAAACACTTTCACTCAAGTTCCATACAAAATGAGCAGAAAGTATTTTCATCCACTTTATCAGATGCACTGCACACTAAATTAAAAACATGGCAAACATTAGGAGAAATCGAGATTCAAATTTAGAAATTTCTTGCATTTAATCATAATATTTACCACCACAAACCCGTGGTCCTACTTTCATATGAAATTGTTGCAATATGAATTGGAAATAAAGTTTCCCCATGAGGGCATCGTTAAAAAGTTTTGATTGAAATTTAATTCCATAAAACTTTAAAATAAAAATTAAAGAAAATAAAGTTTATAATTTCTAATATAATTTTTTTTCTTAACAGATAATTTCTATATCTTTGTAAAAATCTAATAGTATATTTCTAAATATATTTTGATTCGAGGAAGTTTTTTTTTTTAATGCTATATGTATTATTCGATATTTTTACTCAGAAACAGGCTACATATCATCCATGAAATTTCCTTGAGACCAAACTGAAATAGATTCCTTTCTGAAATCCAAGTTTGTATCTTTCCTTATCTTATAAAGCTATCGACAATACAAAGAAATTTTAAAATTTTAAGTTTGGGGAAATGAAACGTCTGAAGAAATTAGTAAGGCAATTGATATATTTTTTTAGAATTCATTGAGTAATTTAACAATGCCTGGCTATGAAATGAATTCATATATTTTCAAAGAAAAATATTTTGAACCGTTAATCTATACATATATACTCATCTGAATAAATCGAAAAAAAATAATAATGAATATAGTGATTTCAGATTTGCATTCCTCATTTTGAGTGTTACTGATATACTAATATCTACATATTTTAAGATAAAAATATATTTTAAAGTTAAATTAAAAATGCTAGAAAAATAATACTTTCGTTAAATAAAAAAGCAAACTTCATGACAATGATTCAGTCAAAATTTTTCTAACTCATAACTGAATGGCGTACTTTCAGAAGTGGTATCTCCATCTTCTGAAAATACATTTTTTTAAAAGATTTAATCTCCATTTAATCCTTTTCATATCCATCAATTTTAATTTAGTTCAGAATATCATTCCAAGAGGTTTCGAATGTTATGCAATGCCTTTTAATCTGGTGGCGTTTATAGCTACCATACTATTTGAAAACTCCATAATGGGTATGGGTATTTATTTTCATGTTATATAGGGTAGAGGTTTTTCTCATCTAGAGTTATAAAAATCTTACTCATTGAAAAATTTAACAAATCCTAGATCTTTAAGAAAATTTATCAAAATTTCTTTAAATCTTTAATTCCAAAACTTTCGCTGCTCTCAAAACATTTGAAGGAAAGTTGTTTAATACCCAAATTTATTAATATCGTATCACACATTCCAATTCCAAAATTTTCAAATTATAGCTACATTTTTTAAGTGTGAAAACTTTCAAAATATGAAAATCAAAAAAGTTTACATACCTTAAAAACTATGTTTAATCTACAGAGTAAATTGCAAATTTGTATATTAGCAGACAACAAATCATAGGCAAAAAATAGGCTAATAATATTACTATCGGAAATAAAATACATATAAAACTTGAGAAAATATGACATGACTTTCTGATTGCAGCTAATAATAGTTTTTATATTATATATCTGTATTATATATTTATATACTTAAGTAAAATCAAATTATTTGAAGTAGAAGCATAGAATTAATTTATGTTATATTTGTAAGGCATGATGGTAGATTTGTTTAGGCATTTGTACATTCTTGATGAGAATATTTTCTCATCTAAACCTGAATATATATAAATTTTCTTTATTTACAACACTATTGTTTAATTTTACAGGATTATATTGATATTAAATTCTTAAATTACAATAGTTAAATATTTTGAAAGCGTGAAAGGAAGGCATCGAAACTCAAAAGTTAAAGAGATTTTACTTTTGAATTTAAATAATCAGAAGTAAAGTAACTTTAAAAATAAAAAAATGCAATTCCCATATAATTATATCCTTTAAATTGAGTACCGAACATCCCAAAATTTCTCTTCAAATATAAACTAACTAGCCGCCTTTGGTGGCCTGCCGGTTCTCCAGTATTACCGCTCGCTACAATTTTCAATTAAAATTTTAAGAAACTGGTCTCTTAAAAGATTCTCAAACAAAACATTTTTAATCTTCCAATTTTGATAGTAAAACCAAACTTATACTGTTGTTTAGATCGTTTCGTTCAATTTACTATATATATTTTGCTAATTTGTTGTCATTTCCGGTAAAACTTCAACTAGAATTTAAAGTGGAAATGATGATATTTTTTATTAAAACCAGGCGTTTTATTTTATTTATCATCTTTATTGTTATTTATTTATCATTATTATTATTGAATATGAGTATAGAAAACAGGATCGCTCGGTATTTAAGTCTTATGTGAACTACAAAATAAATTTCATAATTTATGTAATATCTCAAAGAATAATTCAACGAAAATTTCTCAGATTCAGCATAAAATTCAGTTTTTAGTTTTGCAATCAAAAACATTGAAATGAAATCAATAATAATATTTTGTTCCGGCCTATAAATATATTTCGAAAATTATGAAGTCTAAATTTAATGCAGTAAGGTATCATATTCTGAGAAATATTCTGGACAAACCAAATTTTAAATAAATGAATGAATGTTTCTAATTTCCACGATCAACTCATACTTGTTTTGAATGTTAAAAATTTAGAAAAACTCAACATTTTCATAATCTTAGACCAATTAATCTTGAGAAACCTGCGCGCTGATTGGCGTATTTTCTTTGGAACGATCGATGGAAAATCTAAAATTATCCTTTTTTTATTGAATAGTGATATTCAAATTTTCATAAATCAGTCAGTTTAAGTGATTGATTTAGTTGATTGGAAATTAACTCTTTTTATTTAAAATATTAGTGTTTCAAGAACATTTTGTTAATCGGGATTTTCACAGCAGAAGCTTTATTTAAAATCAAAAATTCGTTATTTATTAGAGCATTTATTGAATCAAGTTGCATAAAATATAATCATTTTCCATTTAGACCATTTTAGCAGATCTTTGTCTTACTAAAGGTTTACAAATTAGCTGTGTGGCCCTGATTTGAATGTATATCCTGTTCATATTAAACAAAACTTGCCTTAAAATAAAATTGATTTATTGGATTAATAATATAGAGAGTGTAAAAGATCATAAAATAATTTTTCTTGAATTTATTTTTGAAAAAATAATATTTCATATTTGTTTCATTTCCTACAGATACGTGCCGAAAATTTTATTTTTGCAGATTTCATTTCCACAAAGATTTAATTTATTTTTAATTGGAGCTTTAATCAATGTGATGGCAACACTTTGAAAAAAGCTAATTTTATCCCATGAATGCGAAACGTGCTCTTGCAGCTTAAATTTTTTGTACGAAAAAAATTGTTGAAAAATATAGTTAAAATATTTATTTAAAAATCATTAAAAATAGAAAATTAATTTTATGTTTAAAACATTGGTATCATTTAGAAGATACAATTTTGATCTTTAACTTCATGTAAAAACCTTTTTCGTGAGGTAATATTTTCAGAAGTTATAGCAGAAACACGCCAAAATTTCGCTTAATTTTTAAATAAATAAAATTATAATTAAAAATTCGAAAAAATAACCCCCAGGTGCGCATTCCCGGCCTCCAAGATATACAAGTGCCAAATTTGGTAGCTGTAGGTTGAATGGGCTGGCCTGTAGAGCGCCAACACACACACACACACACACACATACACATTGAGCTTTATTATAAGTATATAGATAAAAATTGTATTATAAATCAGCTGAAACAATTGATGAAGTACTTTATTTCCACCCCTACCTACAAAGTATTTTTTGCCTCTGTATTATTCCAGAGTTCCATATAATTTATCATCATTTATTCATTATTACACTTGAAAACTTATTCATTTTATTATAAGAATACATTTACTTTTCCTCAAAAATCATTCAATATGGTCATTCAAACTGGTCTTAAATCTAGACAATTCAAACATTTTCTTTAAATTAGCCTAATTTTCTATATTATTTTAAACAAATGAAACTATAATTCAGAAATAAGGAACAAAATATAATTATTAGTTTAAAGAATGTAATACATTTAAATGGCAGTATGTTCTAATTTACGAACATGAAGCATTTATTTTACTCACAAAATAAATATTATCTTAACAACAGCCCCAGTGACAGAAATTGCTTTGTTGAATAATACATTTGTATAGTTAGAACAATTTAAGGAACAGAGTGGAAACAATTTAGAGAAAATTGTTACAAATCAAAGGAAATGGAAAATCATTAAGTTAAATTAATGTAAAACGGCTTGGAATCTGCTTACTATTGTGAGATGGAATTCCTACTGAAAAGCCTTCTAATGGCTCATCAGAGAAGAATAGCAGTAGCATATTTAAGAGATCTTATTTAAATTCTTGTTCTTTAGAACACAATAGGGTCTTTCCATTCGAATGACTAACGGCTAGTGTTTAAAGATTTGGTACCCAGTGGATGGGTAGAACCCCTTGCTAATATAAATAAGTTATCATTTAATTTTGGATCAATAGAATATCATTTTATGTACTACAATTAAACTCTTTAATTATACTAATTAATATATCTGAAATTTTAATTTAAAAAATACTGATTTTAATAAAACGTTTAATAAAAAATAAATGTTTAAGAGATCTCATTTCAAGGTAAACAATAAAATCCAATTAATGGGAAATCATCTTAACGCATTTTAAAATTTTGTCAAATTTTCTCTTATTTTCGCCAAACCTGAAAGTATATTTCAAGATCCCTTCATTGTTCTTAAAGATATTTGATTTTTAAGATTTTTTTTACTTAGTTTATTTTAAAATGAAAATTTATCTAATTGTTGTGATATATCTGTGTTTAGTGCTGATAAACTAGATTAAAATAAGCATTAAATAAAAAGAAAATCTTTAAATCTTTGAAAGAAATAACTGTACATAAAAATAACATGCTTCTAGACTAAAGTACAATACCTCATCCTTTCTGAGAACAAAAAAAAAAAAAAAAAAAAAAATCTCGAAATCGATTCATTTCTATTTTGCAATTCATTAAGCAACATTTAGGACAAATTGAATTAATTTTAAAACCCCAAAGTACCCAGAAAAGATTTGAAAGTTAGAAATTTAATTTTCGGACTGTTAATTCTAATTCGTAATCATTTATTTACTTCAATGTTGGAGAATGGAAAAAAAATTGAATATGGAAGCGAAGTGCAGTAAACTCAAAATGCTAGCGCTCAAATGATAGTGTTCAAAATGATAGCACCAGTTGGAGCATACAGATATTGTCATTCATTGTTGAAATTGATATCATGTTCAAAATAAATAAATTAATTAAAATTAAAAGCGTAATAAAATTATTATGAATTGAGAGAGCAAAATGTTTTTTTTTAAATCATTTTTTCAGAACGGCCGATATATATTTATATTCTTCAAAAGTTTAACATGAATTTGTTAAAATTATTGAACAAATCCAAGATTTTTTTTCTGTTTTAATAATAGCAAATAAATTAAATGATAAATAAATTTCTTCTCATGACACATTGAATCATATATAATCTTTTCAAATACTACAAATAATACATAGTAGACATAATACAGGGAAATATACAGTATGCATTTTAAATTTTGTTGATTCCTGATTCAGTTCTTACCATACAATTTTTATTGGTACTCTTTCTTTTTCTTTTTTTTTTTTTTCATATTTCAATTTTATTAAGAACTCTGGATCTCAGGAAATGAGTTAATTAACGCGTAATTTTACAGATAAAATAGAATTAAAACATTGAAATCAAAAACTGGAATTTGTTAGAACAAACATGAATAATACCAATTGAAGATTCAATACAAATATGGCAATTTTAAATTATTGAAGTTATAATTATCTCGTAATATCGAAATGAATAAATTTCTTGGAAAGGTTTTGTAAGAATTTCTCTTCATAAGATTTCATTCTATAATAAAAGACTTGACAATATTTCGAATGAAATTCATTTTAAAGTTTTCTTAAAGACTTAATATTCACGATGAAAACATGAAAAAAGCGATTTTTTAAATAAAATATTTGAGGCTATTTTCATTTAACCTCAATCATATGAATGATCGAGATTTGATATGTCAAATAATTTTATATAATCTCATTAAATATACTTTTGAAAGAAATTTAAAACTTCTAAGAATGAATGCAAAAATTGAATATATATATCTATCATCAAACTTTTAAGTATCACACCTTGTTTTTGATGAGTTACATTTAGAAGTAATATTACAATTTGTAAATTTATTTTTTTAATTCCATTACTATTTTTTATGTAATTGATTAATAATTGTCAATTCTATTCAATTTCGTTTTTTGTATTTAACCAAAAATTACAAACTTTTGATTATTAAAAAACTATAATTTTCAAAGAGTGCTGGAATAATTATTATTATATTTATTATATTATATTAATAAAATTAATATAATTATATGATTTAAAATTTCTATTCATATAAGAAGTTGCAAAATAAGTGATGGATAAAGGCTCAAAACTGTACCAGTAATAGAAATTAAAGTCAAGTAGAATAAATGAAAAAAAAATGATGTACTGCGAATTGCGTTCCATTTCCATAAAAACATATTTCCTTAATATGTGTTTTCACATACGAAATCTTTCGCAGTCAAAAGGAATTTGTATATGACACTAAATTAGTAATGTAGTTTACAGGGAAGCAAGTTCACACTTATAATTGAAGGAAATGCATTAATTTATATGAGCAGTAAGCAATGATATTAGTAAAATTATTTACTATAAGTAAAAAATACAAGAAGAAAAAGCAAAACTAACAACAAAAAAAAACCCAGTAAATTTATTTTTTTTCTTTTTCTATCGATAAAATATTAATTTTTATAATAAAATTGATATTTACTTCAAACATTTCAAATATACTGGATTTTATTACTTTCTCTCATGCAGCAGGCTATCATTTTGGATACTTTCAGCCAAATGTTGATTCAGGCTCGGGGAAAATTTAAACAAAGCTAGCACTGAATATTTAGCGGAAAATAATTAAATCATCCAGAAATTTTCACTGTAAATATGCTTTCATGCATGAAGTAACATTTTTAATATGCAGATTGTAACTTTTCAGATGTTTTTCAAGTGTCACAAAATTTTAAAAAAAATTTTACTGACGTCCAGTGTATATTTAAACTCTACAGACCTAAATGTGGAAAAATATTCCTTAAAAAGTCCCTTTCTGGATATGAAATCACGGTATGTTAACACAAGTTTGTATCTTGAGTATCTTCTCATTTGGAATCTTTTCGTCAGAACAAAAGATGATGTTACCATAAAGAATTTCAAAGTGTTTTCAATTTTAAGTATATAGACAATCCTTTATGAGCAATTTAGTTACAGCATCTCTTAATATACGTTACAGCAGATTAAAACCCCCAAATACGATTATCTAGAGAGTAGTTTTAGTATATTTATTTTTTATATTAATATTTGTTATATCATTTAATATCATTACCATCTTTGGTAATGATAATCTATCTTTCGCACTATAATTGTACGTTCAGCATGGTTTTGTTTTGTTATTGTTGCAGTTAGATTCATCTCAAAATACTTTGATTTCTTTTACACCTTGAAATTATGATTTGGAAGACTTAGCGACTCACTTTTAAGAAAAACATATGAGATTTACCACAAATAAATTTCCTCCGGTAACAGATAATTGTTTTGAATTCAAAATTCCTTTGCATTTTTATTTTGAATTGTAATCTTTTTGAAATAATATGAAACGTATTTTGAAGACTTTAAATAAAGTGTAAATATCCATCAACGAAGAGATTGATAATATATATCCTTTTCCCTAAAGTTACGCTTACAATGCAACTTCTAAGTTAAGAGACACCTCTGCAATTTTGAAAATCAAGAAAAGAAAATGCTAAAATATGCAATGTCAAATAATAATAACTGATAGGCAACATATTTTATTTAAATGCATTTCATTATTAAAAAAGAATTTGTTCTTATATTTCATCTGTTAGATATTATTTCTTATATAATACCCAAAATCTGAACCATTAATTATCTCGAGATTAAGAAAGATCTGCATTAAAAGGCAACAGATTTTTCACAATGAAACGCCTAATACAGAGTAAAGGCAATGCAAAATAAGGAGCAATGCATTTTGTATTATAAATCAAAGAATTTACATTTGACAATGCTGAATTTGTCGGTAAATATGAAATTTTAATAGTTTTAAATGCATTTGGTAAATTATCACGAATATACAATGCTCGGATTTGTTTTGGGAATCTTATGCTCCAGAAACTTACTTTTAAAAAGCATCCTCAACATATTAATAAAATTTTTTCACGTTAACTTTCATTTTCTATAATAAAATCTATGTATTATAAAGAAAATAAATTCCTTTTACGGAAAAGAATACTTTACCGAGAAATACTAAAACAATTTCCCATAAATAATTGAAACTTTGAATATTCAGAAAATGTTGAAACTTTGCTAATAATCAAAGATTGTTGAGTTTCCCTTATCTGAAAGTATGCTTTCAATACGTTTTTGGAAAGGATTCAAACTAGTTTTCTTGTGTAAAAACATTTAGATATGTCCCACTCTTCTGTTATTGCCACTTTAAGTTATGATATTTCTTCGAAAATATGTGTTCTTGTTCTTTTCTCCACTTCATATCATACATTTTCAACTGGATTTAAATGTATAGAATATTGTGGAGCTTTGACAACTTTGGACCTTATCTTGATAAAACTGATGTGTTTTGAAAATTTTTGCAACGGATATTTTCACGTTTTCTTTCAGGATACTCATATACATATATAAGTCCATATTCGTTTAAAGAATTCTAAATTTTTATACCAAAAATAAGTAAGAGATCTCCAAAAAACCGTTCTACCTCATGCATAACTGATTGCAATAGAGTTTTGGAATAGAACTTTCCGTTCGGCTTTCTCTATATAATTAGTCACCCAATATACTCAAATATATTAAATTTTAATTCATCTACAAACATGACATTATCAAAGCGATATATCTTAGTCTACAATGAAATTTGCAAAAAAAAAGGGGGGGAGGGTATTGTTTGACCAAAAATTTCCTTCTGACACCCATACTGTTTTATATAAATGATGTGGTTACTCTTCAAAACTTTCAGTGTTAATTTTACTGTAATTTTGTTTTCTAACTTTGTTGTAAATTTCGCCGCACTTTCTTTAATTTGTTTTCTTTATTTTATAAGTGATGAATCTTCGATTTTGGGGCATTAACTTGTAAAGAGCTTCTGATTTCAATACATTTTCTCTAAATATTTTTCACCATTTTATATTAGCACACTCAATTGAAAAACTTACTTTAACAAGTTCTCTGAAGGTTTTGTGGTTTTTACACTTATCAACACTTTACACTTGTTTGTGGTTTTTATACACTTTCTGAGGTTTTTACCTTAAATTCTCAATAGAATTAATTGAACTTTATAGCGTCTGGCCATATTCAATACAAATACAGAAACGTAAACAAATTCATATAAAATAGTAGAAATATCAACTTATAAAAGGTGGCATGTTTCCATTTATAATGAATATTAAGTTATAAACTTAAATGTACCATATTAAGTTATAAATTTTAACTGAGTAAATGATTTGAAATTACATTGATGTCTTTTCAAAAGAAAAAAGACATTAATAAACGATAACATTTTCTCATTAGCATCACAATGAGAAAATGAAACATTAGTATTGTGGGCACTTTTAACAGATCTCATATCCTGTATGGCGCCATGTTGGCCATGTTATGCATCACATGATGCTTTCTCGCCATTATTAGTAGACGAGAGTTGGATAGTGAGTCTATAAGACGTACAGCTCATACTCATGTATATTTATATGTTTTATGTTAGTATAGCAATGTTTTGTCCTTTAATTATAATAAATATATTTTCATATTAATTCTGGTCGTTGCCTTTTCCCACAGTATTATTTCTCATTTAATGAACTAAATATAATAGATGCATAAGTGAAAAATCGGAATATCAATTTATATCTTTTAAAAGATTATCCATTATATTTAGAATTAAGTTACTGATTGGCTATACAGATTTATCTATGTTGGTAAAGATTACTCCAAAATATAAAATCATATTCCCAGTTTGTTTTGAAAAATAATTAGCTCAGTAATATATTTGATGTATTGAAAGTTTGGCTGAATATTTTTCATTTATCAGATTTTGCTGAATATAAATAAACGAAAGCAATGTATAAAAATAAAATATTCTTACAAAGACATACAACGAATAATTATATTAAAACTCATAACTCTATTTACCTTGGAAATGGCGAGATATAATACATAATTTATGAAAAAAAACGGAGGTATGGATTTGTATGCTTTTCTTCAAACTTTTTTAAATGGCCTAAAATACACTTTGTGATGTACTGAATTAAAAATATCTTCGCATTTTTACTAAAATTCATAGTGACACAAAACCAAAACTTTTCATATCAAAAGATGATTTACTTAGTTTATTCTAGAAGTTGAACTAATTAAATAATCTGGATCTTCAACTTAAAATTATAAAAAATACATTTAGAATATTCAAGGTATTTTTATTTATGATTTAAAAAATATTTTCAACTTCAAAATGTGTTTAAATTATTAAGTAGCTGTTTTCATCAAGCTCCTTTCAAAGAAAATCATGTATATTTTTAAAATTTGGAATCTATATATATAGCAACACACTTTCCAGACCAATTAATTTCATTTATTTCGATTCCAAAATGCACAATATGCCTATTCTAATATCACTGCGTATGTATCAGAGGAGTATTGTTTAAAACATTATTCTGAGCGAAATCCTATAAAGCTATAAATCTTTTTTGAATGCAATAATAATTTGATGTTTTATATCGCAGAAGTCAAATAAAACATATTAAATATATTTCATTTAAGACTTAGTGTACTTGCGTAATATGAATTAAAAATTGAAAATGTTCTATAGCATGTTTTTATTTTTAATAGTAAAATCTAGTAGTTTTCTATATAGATTAAGCAATGAAAATTATTCTTAAGAAAATCTTCAAATACATAATGAGTCTCTCAAGTTACAAATGCATTATAGACTTCAAATCATATGCACCTCACAATTTAATAATTAGATGTATCATGTACAGAGGTTTGAATGTAAATAAAAGGATGGTTATTAAAAATTTAAAATAACAATTTAAACTTTTAAAATGTTTTAAATGTATACTTATGTTCTAAACATATCTGAACTCAGAAGTAAAATCTCAGCATGAAATATTTTATGATGCAACTTCTTTATAGTAAATCTATTTTCATAATTTATAAACATGTTTAAATTAATACTTTCCAAAAATTTTGAGTTTTTATATATCCATGAGTTTTTATATATCTATATCTTTAGACAAAGAATAAATTTAATTAATGATAAGTAGCAGATCCTTTTATTTGTAATACAAAATAATTTGCTGGAAAAATTAATATAATTTCGCTAAATTTGAATGAAGATAATTATGTCATTGTTACGCCAAAAAGTAACTAAATATTATCCAATACAGAAGGAAAAAATATTGAGAAATACTTTTTGAAGAATAATTCATTTTCATGCAATAATGGTGAATGACTCCAGAAAGGATAATTGCCATTCAATTATAGAAATATTATAATATCTTTAAAATGCTTTTTTAAAAAACATTCACAAATCATAAGTGTTACCCAATAGCATGAATTGTGGTTGTACTTTAGAAAAAGATTCATTTTAACAGATATTTAAACGAAATGCAAATAATTGCATAAAGTTAGAAACATTTTAATTTAAATAGCACCATGCATGCAATAAAACTTTAACAAAAAAGAAATATTTTAATATAAATATTCCTACAATTTCTGTGATTCTTAAAAACTATTTTCTGTTTGTATGTAAAACTATTTAGTATTATTCAAAATTATATTTAATTAAGTGCAACAATAAAAAGTAATTCACATGAAATTAGGATATCTTCCCACTTAAATGCATTCCCACATTTTTACTTAACCAGAATTTCTTGATAAAAGTTGTTACACTGTTTGTGGCTCGAGAGATTCCTTTCATTTTTTTGTTTTCACTAGAAGTTAAAATATTTTAAATAGTGAAGTTATTCTTCTGAAAGGTTTCGTAGTAGTTTTTGACTTTTCCCGATAAAATATTTCCAATAGCAACAGTGTTTGTTCAGAGTTGTTTGCTTATCAGTTTATACTTTTTTTTAAACTATCAGTTTACATTACTTTCGCAGATGCGCAGTCAAGCATTGTTAAAGTTTGTAGGAAACATGTTTTGAGGCTATTTATTCTTTTACAAAGACCAATTATTATGTATGATATAACAATGCTATTCAAATTAACAATTCATTCGAGTGTATTGTTCTTATGCAGACAGATTATTGTCCGATAAAAAATATCGAAGACGTATTATAAAATAAGCGATGGAATATTTGTTATATTTTATTTATTTAGAAGAGAGTTTAAATCGATATTTTTTTTTAATTTTATGATATACGATATATTGTAAGTTTATATGCAGCTGCTGTAAAACCCAAGATATGAATAGTGCTTCATTTTTTTAAAATTTATTGTTGGGCTTACTGGAGAAAAAAAATCAGAAATGCTTAAATATTCCGGTTTAAAAATAATGATGTTAATATAGATTTAATATAGAATATATGTTTATTTGCAGTATATACAATAAAGCATAAATTTCATATAAATTTAACAAAAATTAAAACTTTATCTTATTTGATTACGATCAAAAGTTTCATTATTAAAGCATTCTTTTAAAAATAAATTTTATGTTTTTTCTTAATCTGCCTATAACTATTTTACTAAATTTTATAAATTTCCAAATTAACAAACTTTTTTAAAAAACTTACGTACAATGTAAACGATTCTTTTACAGAATAGCATAAAAATGATATTACTCGGATAACGTTATCTGTCCAATTAAATCAAAAGAAGAAAATGGGATTTTGTTTTTGAAACAAATAAAAAAACGAGAACACCTTTTTAAATATATTGTTATTTTTTCTGAGCATGGAAACTCATAGCTGATGCTATTTCAAAAATTCATCTTTTAATATCGTATGCATCTACACAAGTAGCGAGTTCAAGTAAAAATTAGTCAATACTTTTTCAAATACAATGAAATAATTATAAGAATTACTCTAAATAAGCATAATCAAAGATATTCCTTTCATTAAACTCTCGAAATACTCAAAAAAATCTTCTCGTTAGCTATCAAAATGTTAAAAAAAATCTTCTCGTTTCATTTTCATTAAAACATTTCACCAAAATGATCAAAAAATATTGTTTTTAAACTCTTAACATGCTCATAATATATTCTTTTTTCAAAAATAAATTATCTTTATGTACAAAAGTGTGCTATCTCCTTACACAAATAAAAAAATTTCAGATATTTTTTTTTCTTTGCTACAAAAAATTCTAAATAATCTTCTATATAAAGAATCTATTATTGAGATTTCAAATATATATTAAGCTCTATATAATTCGCATATCAAATACATAATCATATCAAATATTTAAAAAATACTATACCTTAATATTTAAGGCAGTCGGTACCATTCTAAATTCATGTTATAATATTTAGTACAAGTGACAAAAAGCAATTTCTATGAGTGTAATATAGTCTTACATGCCTTTTTCAGAACTGTTCAATTTAAAAATGAATATATTGCGAGGGAATGTGCAGTAAAATTCAGAAATTTCGTATTTATACGGTGCAATTATTTTTCATTTTGTGCAAAAATATATCAATTCCCTTGCAAAAATGTCATATTTAGAATTGTTACTATGCATGAATGGAATTTGAAATGCTCAATGCCACCTTTGATTCTATAGAGTTAGGAAGAATTAAAGTCCATCGCTTAAAATGAAGAATTAATCCGAGCTAAATTAAAATTCTTTCTGAGGAAGCTTTCACAAGAATTTAAATGTCTGAAAAGAAAAAAATTTCCACTTTAAAACCCTAAAAGTACTGCGCAAAAGCATTTTTTTTCAGAATCGTAATTAACAAATGGAGGAAATACAGCATTTTTATATGATTAATTTTATTCTTAACATACCTTAACTTTTTAACTTGAAGATGAGAATTTTTTAAAGTTCTTAATCATTACAATTCTAACAAAATCAATTACCACACTCATCGAATGTTGTTGAGACATTAATTTATAAATTTTATTTACAATTCAAATTCATTTCTGAGAGTACCAATATGAACGTTAGAAAGATATCCTCATATGGGGGCACTATCTATAGTAGTAGCATTCTGAGTAGCATTCTGAGCAGAAATCCTGCTCAGTGCGCAAAACATACGAGATCTCTTCACGTATGAAACAAATATACACATCATTTGCAATGAGCAATTTCATTAAAATAATAATGCATTTAAAATTTTTATAATTTGTTACTTTTAATTTTAATGATTTAAATATATGAAATATTTGTATCCTACATATTAGCAGTCATGTCTTATTTTTTAGATAATATTTGTATTCAATAGGAATATTTTTTTAAATGTACATATATTAAATTCAATCTAAAACAATTTTTGAAGAAATGTTTAAACCTATGACTTTTTAATATTTAAAATTATTTAAATTTCTTACAATATAAAAAATGTTTACTAATCTAATTCATAATTATTGATTCTATCAAAAGAAATCAACATATTAATTTCAATGATATTTTTTTTACAAATGAATTGCACTCGATGGGGTGGTGTTTCCAATTGTCCACTTCCAGAGGACAGGATAAGTTCAAAAACTTTTAAGAAAAAATCCATTTTTAGATCATCAACTTATCCTTTACGTTGTGTTTTTAATTATCTGTGGGAAAAAGAGGTAATTCTACTTGTCAATCGTAGAATATCCCTAGCCCCATTCGTCTTGTAACTTTCTGAGGTTACTCGTATTTGAGACATGAAGATTTATATATTAACAAATGTTAATTTCTTTAATTTAAATTTGAGTTTAGTCTCTTAGAGGTTTTTTTCAACATAACTTAGATTGATCCTTTTTTTAAGAACATGTTGTACTAACAAAGAATCCATAAAACTCCTGAATTATTCGTCATTTCATCTCATGATATGACATATTTTAATGACATTTTTATCTTAATAAATGGATTTCCCAAAACTTTCCTTTATAAAGGTCATCCCCTTCCTCTCTCATATAATTATTATCCTAGAAAAGGCCTCGATCGCTACTAGATTGTTACTTCCATACGTGCAAGTGGGGCCTCGTAATACACTAAAGAAAAGCAGTAATTGCGTGTCACTGCATGTCATAGTCAAACAATAGTTACTAAACATCCATCTTTAGCTTAACTCCAGCGTGTGATCATTGTCGATTTTTTTTGGCGATTAAATGACGCTATGTATTTAATACATAGATACCAGAAAATCGAATATGGATTTTGGGTGCTTTTATAAGACAAATTGAAAGTTGCTACAAATGACGACTACAAAACATATGCCAAATTGCATTTATTTGGGCCAGTGAGGTTTTGCGTTATCGCGTTTACATGCATGCGAAAGCATCGATTGCCAGAAGGCCAACTTTTTGGCAGATTTTATTCAAAATTTGATAAAATTCCATAATTTATACGCCAAAACTAAGTATCAAATATTTTCTGTCTAGTTCTTTATTTTTTTATAGCTATCATGCATATTTGTAATCAGAAGGCCCGTCAGAGTATATTACTCCAAATGGATTTATTTGAAAATTGGATGGAAATCTATAAGTTCAATTTAAAGACCATATAACAAATTTTATCTTTCTAGATCAAAGCGTTTCAGAGTTATTTTGTTCACAGGCAGATAGAATTCTGAAAATTTGTTGTCTGGACTTGGGGAAGACTGAAGCCTAGAGATTCGTCAAAATCTCGAATTCGAATTTTCAGATGATAACAGCACTTTCTCATTATACATTTTGCATACGAGAAAGTAAAAAGATGGTAATTTAACAAGCATATGGCAATCAAAGGGTAAGTTACTTTACTATATTTCCAGACAGAATTAATTTCAGACAAATTCCCAGACTTTTAGTCTTTCTGCTTTATATTCGCGAAATTAATGTACAGCATTTAACCACATTACAGTTACATAGAAAATAAAATGTAAATACCAGTCACACTTTTCTGCAAACAAAGTATCCATCATAGCACAAACATACGAATTACAATAAAAGCATTATTTATTCAACGGTCTGATATACATTTGTAAAAGAGATTAGTTTAATGAGGTTCCATTCATGCAAGATTAAATTAAATGCCTTAAATTGTGCGTATTATATTATATATATATATATATATATATATATATATGCACAGCAGTTCTTGACTCAGTGCATTACAGCTAAATTTAGAAGAAGAAGTTTTAATTTAGAAATACCTAAAACTCTTAAGCAAACTTCAATTACAGTTAAAACAAACTTTTAAACAACAAACTTTACTAGATTTAAAAAAAACTCAGGCATATTTTCGTTTAAACATGTTTTGTTGGATGTGCGGTACCTATTTTAGATATATTTAGAATATTCAATTTAATTTGACTTTATCAAAGGTGTATTTTACGTATGAAATAAAAATATAAATATTGAAAAATATAATTAAAATATTTTTCAATTCTTATATTTTTCTTTATTAAGCAATTTCATCTTGGTTCTTGCTCATAATAAAGGCAAATGCGATATTACGTTAATAATCAATCGAGAAGTGATAACGCCCTATTAAAATAACTAACGTTCCCATATTCATGACAAATTTTAACAAACATTTGTATATAATATTTGAAATCTAAATTAAAATAATACTATTTTAGTGTACATGAAAAATCCTTAAAAATAGTTACTCTTTAACTTAATGCAACAAAAATTGCTCAATTGTAACTCATTTTACCTTAAGAAGAATAATGAAAAATATAATTGTTTTGATACTGATAAATTTATCATGACAATTATGAAAATAGAATTTATTTCTTAAAATATTAATGATATTGCATGTTATTCTAAAATAGTCTTAATTATTATTTCATATTTCGAAATGAAGCTGGAATTGAATAGAATGCTAAAAAATATTATTAAACAAATTTGATACAACTTTTAAATCTTTCTTTTAAATCTTTCTACTCTTAAAAAAAAGATAATTTGAAGAATAAAATGCATGTTTGTAATTACCAAAAATTTGTACCAATGAAATTCAGTATGAAATAATGTCAAATACAGATCTCTTTAAGTATGCATATTTGATAACATTGAAAGAAGTAATTTTAAGGAATGAAAAATTAAATAAAAATCAAATACATACTCAAATTTCTTCAAATTGCGGTTAAACAACTAATTTCTTAAATTTGTTTAATGTAGATCCAATCGCTATATGTAGCATTAAAATCATACAGCTTGAAATGTCATATTTTTATGATACAAATGACTGTCATAAACTATAACATTTAATGAATAAATTTTATAACAAAGACACTGAAAGAGGTATCATAGCATGAAGTTAAAAATAAAATTTCGTCTTTAATTAAAAATAAAATTTCGTCTTTAATTAAAAATAACATTTCATCTTTGATCTAAAATATTTAATTGTAAGAAAATTTTTTGAATCGCGTGGGGGATAAGATGTAAGAGAATGTGAGTATATTTTCTTCTCATACGATTTTAGATATTTTTGTTTGAAAATTCAAATATTTTTTGAAAGAACGGACTCTAAATAGAAACGAATTTCATTTGAGGAAGAAAATGATGTTAAACTTTCTTTTTCAAAATTGTCTTCAAATAAATAAACTAAAAAAGTAAATGAAAAATTCTTTTTGATATTTTAGATTTGGTACCAGCGAATTGTGATCAAATTTGTGATTAAAATGCAAGTTAAAAATATTAAGTTATTGGAATAAGACCATGCGAAATTTGAGGAGAATGTCTGTCTCACGAAAAGGTTTTTACCCTACTTATTCCTTAATACAACAACAATTCTTCTTTATCATCTGAGTTTTAAAATATATTCTTACCCACACATGAAAATTATTACAATTATTTATATTTAAACGTTTAACTTACTTAATGGTTTCGGAAAAGTATGAATTTTTTAAATAAAAAAATTAAATACATATGTAAAGGTAAGCAATTTAATACCAACAAATTCATAAATATTCGTCACACAAAATAATTGTGGCATAAAAAAGAACAGTGGCAAAAATAACAATAATAGATACAAAAAAATTCTAATCTTACATTTTTCAGTATTTTCAGATCATTTGCTTGTTTATACCTATATACAAATTAGGAAAATTTAATCATAATGGACAAATTGCTAATTGACATTAAAATTGTATACCCTATCTGAAGCCGATTTAGCATAATTTAACATTCAGAATTCCAAAAATGAATCTGAAGTTACGATTAAGGAAAATTTTGTTGGCAAAGAAACTTTACTATTAGTCGAAGAAGATATTTTTATATTCTCAAAATTATGATTAGATATTATATTAAAAGAATTCAGAATGAAAAGAGGTATTTACTTATAGTATGAACATTTTTTCCTAATTTTAAAAGTTCAAAAGTGTAGCGAATAAACGTAAAAGAGTTGCGGCTAAATCAATCAATTAAGCCATGTATCATTACAATTGATTAAAAAAATGAATGCAAAAGGCTTGTGAAATGGTAAGTTCTCACATTCATTCTTCGTTTCGAATGGACGATGATTTACTTCAAAAGTTTAAAGAAAGTTTCAAAATATATTGAATATGTAATTTCAAGGAAGGTTTGCTTCCTTTAATAAATCATATTCAAAGATCAATGAGTAAACCTTTATGACAAAGCAGAGGTATTTCAAGACTTCAGGGTTATAACTTCAAATTGTAAAGACTAGACTACCTGTTGGATTTTAAGAACAAATGTTGCGTGAGTTTTAAACTGTGTATAGTAAACAGTGTTTAACAAATTATTAATTTCTCCAGAGAGGCTTTCAAATTTTCCTTATTAAGAATTTCCCTGCACTAATATATATGAATTGAATAGTTTCTGGTTTTGAATGGTTTCCTAATAAAATTATCGATCCATGATTAATATATTTAGAATTTCATAATAAGACGTTTATATAATATAAGAATTTGATTATATATCCAGCTTAAGACTAGAGCAAATATATGATTACCATTAATAGAAAATATTTAATCTAATGAATTAACATATTATATATGCATAAATTAAGGAATTGATAAATTACTTTTATAAATTTATTCAAATGTAAATAAGTAAGTTCGAAAAAATAGACCAATGCATAAAAAATGTTTCACTCGCACTGTGCTTTTAAAACATCCATACACATTGCTTAACCTATTGAACACATTGGAAAGCATGTAATATCTCGTAAAATTATTACAATAAATGTAATAGTGCAAATTAATTTTACTATACGATTATTTTAAATTTCTCCATTCCTAATTAAACAATGTTTTATAATAGTGTTAAATTAAATGTGAAAAAATTTAACTGAATAATTATGAGTTTCAAATTCTTTAAAATAGTAATGAGCAAAACTCAAATTAAAAGTATTAACAAGGTAATGAAAAAATATTACGAGCAAGTAATATTTCCAATAATTTGCATTCTAATTTTTTTTTCAGTGTGAAAATAAATATATAACATTTTAATTTGCAATTAAATTCATACAAACATTGTTTATAAAACATCTAAGGATGTTGGAAATATAATTTTCAAAGAACTTTGAAGATTTTATAATGTCTATATTATAAACCCCCTTTGGCATTAATATAATTTTGTAAAACATTGAAACAAAAAAAATGTAAACAAACAATAAATAGCAGACGAGTTTGGAAACTCCTTTCGGTTTAGAAAATTTTTGATAATGTTTGATAAGTTAGAAAATCAATTTCAATTATTATTTTACAAATAAAAAAATTTAATGGACAAAAATTATTTCTGTTATATATAAATCGGAAAAAATGGATTTACTATTATTATTATTCCTTATTATTGTTTACTTCATTATTATTCATTTTTATTATTTTAAAATATTTTCATCGTTTGCAAAATATAAGAATCAAAATTTTCCTTCGATTATTTTCAATATAAATTAATAATTTAAAATTCATTTAATCGACGTTAGAACATTGTAGAATAGAAAAAAATTCGTAAAATATGCTTAAATCTTATTTCCAACAGGATTCTTAATATATTTCTTACAGCGCCACTTTACAAATATTCTGTAACATATAATATAATCTGTAAAAAATGCCTCTGTGCTATTCACACTGAATTTTTTTTTAAGGCTTCAAAATAAGATTTTATCTTCTCTGCAAAACAAGATAAGCGCTTCAGAAGTACGAATACTAGAACTTTTACTACCCGAAATTTAGCTCTGTTATTATTTTTGTTCTATTCCGAAGAAAGAGAACGCTAATGCATTGCTTACACAATCACCCGCAGTTAACCAATCCACTACATGACAATGAAACCGAAAACAGTTTCTTCCTCCCAGGAAGGGAAAAAAATTAATGGAACCCGCATCTCTAATGGAAACTTTCAGAACAATTTCTACCCCAGTACGACTTCCTTCAACGTCTTTTCTCGTGAAAGAAATCCTAAAGAGTGTAATGAGAATCTTGAAATGAGTACCAAATCTTATGTCTACATTTGTTGGAAAGTTCCAATGAAACACTCTTTTTAAATTCAAAGTCTATAATGCATTTCTACACATGTCTAAAATGCAATTTCTTATCTATAGTAAAAAAAATAAAAAAATAAAGTTAAGTAATTACGATAAAAGATGTCAAACTCTGAATTGGATATTTTAATGGTGGTATATAAGAGAAGAGAAACTGTAAAAGGAGTCAAAAAAATTTGTTTTGAGGGGTAAAATTAAAATTTTAGTTTTTGTATTCGGTTCAAAAGACGGTTATAGATCTAAGATATAAGAAAACGAATACAAATAAAAATTAATTGAAGGGGAAAATATTTTCTCTACAACAACAGCATCAAATATAGATTATTAAACTGTATAAACAGATAAATACGTCGGAGAAATTATATAACACTCAACATAATTTTGATATGCAGAATAACATATTTTATAGCATACATTTATAAAGACTTAGATTTATGAATAATCTATCATGACTAAAAAGGACTCGATAATTAATCTAAAATGGATTTCAAAGTTATATTGAAGTCGTATAAAATAGATTATCTTATCATCGCATAAAAATAATATTTTTCGAAAAAGACTATCTAAGACTAAAAACTATTTATCACAGCAAAATAAAGACTATATTATTTAGAAGTAGACCAATTATTGGGTTTTTAGTTTTTTTTAGTTTAATTTTTTTAACATCCCGTTTTAAAGCAACAATAGGGCAATATCAATTATTGAGCATATATCTTTCGAAATTTGCTTACAATAAAATAAAAAGAGACTAAACAATAAAACATATTCTTATATAAATTTTATACAAAATGTCCAATTCAAGTCATTGTAAAATAAAATTTCTTATATAAGAAATTTCCTTACAACTGTCTCAGAAAAGTATTCTGGAACTTTCCCTGCTAGTATAAAATCAGAAGATTTGTCAGTCACTGTATTCTCAGTTCAGAGTTGAGTTAATAAATTGGTTTAGTTCTACTTCTTGTGTGTGTCATTCAGTTTCACACTAAAGAACCTACGAGATAATATTATGCCAAGAATGGTAAATTAAATTTTGTATTATGTGATAATTGCGGAGGTATCTTTATTATTATCGCAAATCTATAAGAAATTACATTAAAACTCGAAGTCAGTTTTAAAAGTTGATTAAAAGAATATTTGAGCAATTTCCTTAAAAAATAAAAAGTTGAATATTTAGTGAGGATTTTGAGTAATACGGAGTAATTTTTGTGACTTATAGGCGTTAAAATGAAATATTTCCAAAAAAATATAATGTTTCCAATTAAAATTTCAACTACTAATGATTCAGAACTAAATATCAACTATTTGAAATACCTTTCCAATTACACCAAATATAAATTAATTCATTTAATATAATATTGATATGAAAAGGAAAAGCCTCTTTGAAATCACTCAATATTGATTTTTATTGAGAAATTAACACTAAAAAATTGAATCAAATGCTTGAATTGGAAGGTATTTTAATCAAACAATGATATGAACTTTTACTGATATAGTTCAGAATTGAAATTTCAAATTTCATTAGGAAAGTGACAATCACTCAAGAAAATAATTTTATAAATTAAGAATTGGTTCTAAAAGAATTTATGCCATTGCGACATTTATTCACATGCAATTAGCCCATAGAAAAAACATGAATCGTAATAATTCCATGTATCAACTTATATGCATCTGATGCATCTAACGCATGGTGCAGTATGTGAAAGTTTGTAGCAGAGAAATTATATAAAATCCCCAGTCCTTTCACATAATGTTGAGTACCAAAAATTCAAAGGAATTCTAGATTCATATCATACTAATTTATCTTCCTAAGAAACCGAGAGAAAAATATTATGTGCGAGTATCCTGTAGACAGTGATATGAGCCTAGCATGGATATCAGCAACGTCCATGAAAAGATGAGCATTTGTCGACTGTCGTCAGTCAGTCAGTCAATCAGCGATAATATTAATGCTATGATTTAGTGAATTTTGAATAATATTCCAATTTTAATCTCACATTGCAACAGCGTAATCATGATGAAGAAATAAATATCATTTGCTTTTTACTTCCCATCTGGGCAAAGATTTTGTTCAAATAATGTTTGCAATCATAAGTTCCTGCATGAATTCGAGTTATTTTATTATTTTCTACATCTTCACCAAATTTGAATGAATTTGTGAATCATTCAGAATATATTAAGTTATATGTCCGTAGATATTCTTATGATCTGTAATAAGTCGGGACAACAAATGCAGAAGATTTCATCGCAAACACATATTAGTCTATAGCATTTAATATATAATATTTAATAATACTTTATATTTACTCTTTATTTTATATTTTATTGACTGTATTTATTATTTATTTAATGTATAATATTTTATATATTATGCAATAATATTTAATTATTTATAATTAATATTACATAACCAAAAAAATTTTTTTTACTTTAATAACAAATGCAATATTTAAAAGTTACATTATCACATTAAAGCAGAAATGTGTTTAAAATTTAATGCCAATTTCAAATAATTTAATATACAGAATGGCAGTGTATTTTATTTGAATAACAAAATAAAGAATTTAAAGAAACGAAAAAAAAATATTCAAAATGAATATACTTGAACGAAAATATCAAATATTGTTTATTTTAAATTCTTTGTTTTGTCTTACTTTAAGTAACTTTCCTTTTCATGCACTACTTGGTTTTACGAGTTGGGAATAATAGTGTCTTGGCGTTGTTTCCACATTTAAACATAGATGATTGAAAAAACTATCATTTTTAAGTAGTCACTGTTCTGTTCTATTTCCATTAATTTTGAATACTCGTATTTCTTTTATGACGGTTTTTTACAGTCCAATAACTACATGTTTTCAACTGGAATGGGAGCCTTTTACATTCAAAAATTGATTTTATAGTTATAATAGTTGACTTTGACTTTCTTTAATTATGCCATTAAGTTTTACATTTAATCTTCATATATTTAAAATTTTTAAGGCTTCTCTTTTATAAAATAAGAAAACGCTATAGTGTTATAGATAAAATAAAGTTTTAACATTTCATCTTAATTACAGAAAAATAACTTCTATCTTTAAAACAAATTCATAAGTAATGTTAAAAGTTAGTGTAAAAAGGAATAAATTAAAAGAATATTAATCATCGATAAGTAATTATTCTTCATCGATAAGTAATCAAATTTTTATACATATATTTCTGTATGAAATGTTTGCGATTTTTAGAGAATATTTCGTCTTCCAAGTAGAGAAGAAATCATTTTTTTTCAAATAAATATTTAATGTACACTTATTTAATTCGCTCTTTTCAATTTACCAATCCCTATGAGCACAGGATATTGTGTGACGTCTCCACGATGTTGCCCTACATTTTGAATATCGGCCAATATAGTGTAGATATCGTAACAATATTGTTGGGCATTTTGTGGTAATAGGGATGCTATATGTTATTTAAGCTATATATTTTATCAATGTTATTTACCAATGCCATATTATATAATTCTCCTCATTAAATTTTTTATATCATTTGCATTTTTATCTTACGTTAGTTTTATGTTTGAATAACTATTTGGGTTTTTCGAGATTCATACTCATTTTTTTCTTACTCATCCTCTGTCCTTAATTCATTTGTCCTTGTCCTTTTTTTTTGTCAAATATCAAATTTTAAATTCAAGTGCTTTCAATCCTCAGATATAAAAAGAAATATTCTCTATCGAATTATTTAAGGATATTTTTTCCCATTTCACAGTGTTTTATTATTACCAATCACTAGACAATATCAAATGATAGCATTTTCGATTGCTCTGCATAAGTTAAGGGATAATGTAGCATAAAAAATCAAATTACAGCCAATACAAAGAATCACTTTTTTTTCTTCATCGCGTTAAATAGAAATATTTTGGCTTGTATTTCTAGGACAAATTATGACTGGAATGTTCGTTGGGATTACAATGTTTCTTGTAAATACTTTTTGTGATCAACATAAAAAAATTCTTTTTCATAAAATATACTTATTTCAGAATTTGAATTCCATAAGAAAATAAATAATGTGATAAGTATTACAGGGGCAAATTCATTGAATGTATTTATTTTAATGCAATGTAATGAAGTTTTCAGTAATTAAAATAATATTTCGAATAAAAATGATCTTTAAATTAAGCAGTAGATATGAAAAGTACGTTGCTCAAATCATTCTTATAATATTTTGAATGGCTGTATCTTATTAAACTAAGCTTATATTAATAGCTTTTTTCTATCAGTAACAATTAGCTTTGAGATTTTTAGCATAAATGGAATTTTTCTTTTAAAGAAATTTTAAATTCTCTATTATAGGATAATAATAATACCAGGGTTTTCGAGCAACTAAATTTATTTTCATGATCTGCAAATCAATAGATTGGATGATACTGCTTATAAAAATAATTGATTTCATGAAATTTATTTAATAAATCGTTACTAATTTTTAAAATTATAATAGATAAATATTATAATATTATATAATTAGATAATTATGTGAACTATATTTCAAAAACATAATACTGCGATAGCATTAATTTATTTGGAATAAACTATAAACTATATACATTATTCAAAAAAAATCTTTCCCTTCACATAACTAATCATTCGCTTAATATTTGGAAGAAAAAAAATAATTTTAAATATATGAAGTACTGCTGTAACCAATAAAATATCTTATCAGTTTTCTGCCAATAATTCACTTTAGCATACCAAACAATTTCATGCTTTGTCATTTTTACAGCTGCTTCAAAGTAATATTACTTATGACTCCCAACTATTATCATAAATAAAAATGACAACAGAAATTTAATCTGATTTTAAATTAAGAATTCCTACTGTTATGTATTTCCTCAATGTTAAATATATCGAATTCCAAAGATATCTAATAAAATATGAACATTTTAATGAATAAAGTATCTAATATTAGTTATCATAAATAGCATATATAAAATAATTGCATTTTCCACCAACGATTCCAATTTAAGGGATATGTGATTTGAAATTTTTACTATCTTGACAAGGTCTTTTATCATCACACTTATCTTGGTTACCGACTATTAAAGTTATTACATGTCAGAATTCTCGATTTGCTGCAAGAATAATAAAAACAGTCGATATGAAGATAATTTTATTTTTGATCATCTTCCTGGGAATTTCCAGATGATAACTGAAATTTGTAAATTGGCATTTAGAAACAAATCTATTAATTAACAAATCTGCTGAAATTTAAACAACTATTTTTTTGCAGCAATAAGTTAAGCAATTACAATAAGTTTTAATGTATTTAATTTAAAAGGCGCTAAAGATGAATAATCAAGTTATCTGCAATTTCATGCTCATTGAAAATATATTTTATAATTGCTTTCATTTTCAAACAAAATAAATCTATGGATGTTAAATATGTTTTTGTTGTTGTTTTCTTCAAAAAAAATTGATTATATAAAATCCCAAACATCAAAGCTCAGTTAATATTTATCAAGATATCTTGTTGCGGGGACTTTTTTCCCCCCATAGCATATGTTTTGACTCGTGCGACAGTTGTTGACAGAGGAGCGACAATAAACTTTATATAAAGCAATTTATTTAAAGTTGATAAATATTCAAATAAGCAAGACATTTCAGTAAAATATTGAAAAACTTGTGGGATTAAGAAGCATAAATAATCATTCGAATGACGAGAAGGAAATATAAATTTTATAAATCCTTTTCTTAACTTTTAAGTTTAACTTATGAATCTTATCTCCATGTGATTTGCTGTAAAATTACCATAATATAGTAATTTGATAAGAAAATATGGTCAATTCCATACAGATGGTGAGGTATAAGTATTAAGTCAGAAATTATGGAAGAAGGAGATCATCTCATACTTCAAGATGAGGCAATCTCTATAAGCATTTCAGATAATTTAATAGTGGTTTTATATCTGAGCTTAGTTAGATATGCTTGATTTATATTCCATATTATAAACTTGTAAAGCTTAAGTTAAAAGTGCTTTGTGGAAAATTTAATTATATCTTAAATTACATACACCTAAACAACCAACGGTTGAGTAAATGGAATCTCATTTGCGCAAGTTTCCATGAAAGTTAATTAATTCAATGTTCCTAATAAGCTATTCGGTTGTCCTGGAAGTGCTAAATACTCTAAAAATGACTCATTTTTGAAAGGCCAATTCCTAATATTGCTTTCAAGGTTTTTCTGAAAGCATATTTCAAATATTGTTTTGGTATAGAGTTTTTCCTAAACAGCAATGTGCTACGAGTCAGTACATTTATATATTCACTTAATTATGAGAACAATTTACACTGCGTTTTACGCGCCAAAATATATTCTGCAGCCGATAGGAATATAATTCGATAATGGACTACTATCGAAAGTTATTTTCACAAATTGAATTAAGGCTGAAAAACAGTTCCAAATTCATTAATTATATATAAAGTCAAGTAAAAGTAGCTTTGACTAATTTAAGAGCCTTGCTCTATTCATTGTTTTACTTCCTGGAAGGATTTCATTTATTGTTGTATCACATCTTTGTTCACTGTTCGACAGTTATTCCCCATAAATTGAAGCCTCTCCTTTTAAAAGTATTCAAAAGACTTTAAAATGATATTTGTTTTGCTTTGTATCAAGATTCTATTGGTAAAATCTCTGTCTATGCACTTATCATATTAGGAAGATATTATCGATTCATTAATACTATATATATGTAAATAGTGTAAATAAAATTGGGTGATGAAATTTCATTATGAATTACAAGTTTCTTAGTTAAAATCATGAAAATGTGAAATGTCAAACCAAAAAATGTGCGTCTGTAAAATTGTTCCTGTAATGAAAGCGGTTAAATTTCTCAAACAATATAAAGTTTAGTGAAAGATACCAAAAACTGTCGTTAGACGTGACGTTCTCACACTTTTTGTCAGTAAAAAAAAAAATCAAATAATTGTGTATCTTTTAAAACTTTAAATATTTGTCATAGATAGGAGAGCTCAGTATCACGTACATTACAAATTGTAAGCAAGAAACCACTCAAAAACTACTGTCATGAAACAGATAATAGTCATAATTAGTTCTGTATAATTTCTATTATTAAATGCACTCATTCCTAAATTGCAATAGAAATGTCGTTTTATAAAAGTGTGAATATTACTTAATAAGGAACTCCTTCTAGATACATTATATTCACTGAATTATTTTCTAGTTAATATGATACTGAAGCATGGCAACTGAAACTGATTAATTACAAGTATACAGAGAAGAATTATCCAGAAAATTCTTCTCTGGCTTCATAAATTTTGAAAATATTGAATATGTATCGTGATTTTTTATTTAATGCAAGCAAAACAATTTCTGAATTATACGAAGTAAATATTTGAAATTTAATTATTAACATCACATAACTAATTTCTGATTGATCTGAATTTGCGATATACAGGATATATACTGAAATTTATGTACAACGATGCTCGATTAGTTCTTCAAGTACAGAATTTTTAAATATCTGAAAGAATGATTTTATGCCTAAAGAGTATTATGGCATAAATTTATCAATTTTCAATTTACATGCAGAAAGAAAATAAAGCCTCGAATTAAAATAATAAAGATAGAACTGTAATCAAAAGTTAAACATAACTGATTCAATATTAGTAAAAAAACCCCATCGGATTTTAGGTTTTGATTGAACATGTAAATTTTATAATTTCATCTATTATATTTGACAAAAAAAAACTTTTTTAAAATGATTTATTTCTCTGTTTCATTATAACAATATTTTTATCTCAAGAACATTAGATTATATATCTATAAATCGCATCTTACTAACGATTTAATGACTTCATTCAAGTTAATTATTTTTTTAACAATTTCGAGTCTTTTGACGTCCACTATATTTTCACTAGTACGAAACGCAAATGAAAGTGGTAATCTTAAAAATTAACTACCAAGAATATGAGATTTCCGTGCGTAATCATAATCCATCATCAAATCTGAAGACAGTTCAGATATATATTTTGAAACTTTAATGCATGCAAACCACCAATTATTTCGCATGCATTCTGGGAGGAACATCAGCAATTCGATTCTTGCATCTCCTTTTTTTATTTTAGAGGCCTTAGAAACACCAGGGTATTCTCATGTTTGGTTAAACTCATGATGCTGCTCATGTATCGTTTGCCTCGACTAAACATTTTTCATATTTTATGTTTCATTTATAGTTGTGATTCTTTCCTCCATTGAAACAATGCAGCGAGTTACTTTCTGATTATTTAAAACGAGCAGTAGATTTTAAATCAAAGTGTGTATATTTCCAAGTTAATTTAAGTATTTTACTATCATAAAATCTAATTTGATTCTATATGAATAAATTCTAAAATTTCTATTTCTAAAAAGGAATTCATTTTTGTTTATTTAAATTTTATCACATATTTATGCATGCCAAACTAGGTAACAGATTTTATAGATACTTTTCATGTTTCTATGATTTATTTCAGATATAAAAAAAAACACATTTCCCATATTTATGTAGTGGTTAAAAGGTGCAATATTTTAGAAAAATTGTTTCATTAAATAAAAAGAATTAGAAAAAAACACATTATATATATTTTTTATTTAAAAAAATATTCGTATTATTTTAACTACAAATTATACATGGCTCAAAGCCACAATGAACTCACAGTATAGTTTGTCTTAGAAGCAAAATGATGCCCTAACTCAAACTATGTTACTTGTTACCACACTTCATTAAGATTGTTAGGTGTAAATTTGTAATGAATAAGCTGCAATCGTCGATAATTTAATCCTGGAGTATTTGCAATAATAACTGGAAATGTATATCAGATAAAAAAGAATTATCTCCAAAATTTTCTTTCAAATCGAGCTTTTTGTCTATAATTCTCACCCAATTCAAAATAAAATATTTTACAAAATTCGCTGTTTCCTTTTAACAAAATAATTATGTGTTACAGTTAGTAGAATAAATCTGAAAAATCCTTTTGAAAATATTTGTAAAAAATCTTCGAAAGTACTGAATTTTTTCCTAATATATTTATTGTTTCTGAAATTCATTTTTTTGTTGATTTCTTAATTTAAAAATTGCACTCAGATTACTCTTAAGGATTTAAATTTTGAAAAGTCAATATCTTGTTTCTCTTGGTGGTGCATTCATTTTCGAAAGTATTTCATTTTGGAAGTTTTTACTTACTTTTAAAAAATATTTTGAACCATTTAAAATCAAATTTTAAATTAGTAAAAATGCCACAAATTGCAGAAATTCGTTATTTCTTGTCAAGTTTCGGAAAATTAAAAAAAATTATTTGAAGAGAAGAGTTTTCTTGTGTATACATGAAAATACAAGTTTGTTCAAAATTGGAAGGAAAAATATTTTTGAACAATGAATAATTTTAAGTCTTTTAAATCTTCTGTATTAACTGACATTAAGTAAATAGTTTTGTGTTCGCAGAACTTGTACTTCAGAACTAAAAAATGCGTAATATGACCTCAATCATGCAAACTTGATATTAAAAATTTGTTGAATGGAAAATGTAAGTATTGTAGACATTGTTACTTATGTAACAATATGCCAAAATTATTGTTAGAATTTTATACTTCATGGAACCTTAGCCTGTGGCGATTCCCCCTCAAATAACTGGCTTTTATATAATTTTAGAAGTAATAATACATTTAAAATATTCTTACCTATAGAATAAAACTGATTTAATATGCAGTTTATATTTTCATTAATAATTATTTCAAGAATATTTAATATAGTTTTAGTAACTTTCTTTTATAAATACGTTGATAACCCTATTAAATTGTGTTTTCTTTTTAACAATGTTTTAAAAAACAGTTGAACTTTAATAAATAAAAAGTTTTTGAAACGTAATTGCAATATATTTCTGTTTCCCAAAATTTCATTTTATGTTTATGTTTTTAAAAAGAAATTGTTTCTTTATCCTATTACCTTAAAATGTTTCAAATGATTTGCATTATAATTCTTTTTAAATGGATGAATTGTCCTTTATCTTAGATAAAATTCTTGTAAGATCTGTCAAAGAAAATACTGAATGATTACAATACAAATATGATTTTGAAAAAAATCCCTTATCCTAATTTAAATGCATTAAATCTTATGCTTTAATCAAAATCACAAGTATCCTTTGACACGATACTTACAAACCAAACTTAGAGGATAAAATTTGGAATTATAGCATAGCACAAAAAAATATCAAATTCCTAACAATTACTAAAAAAAGAAATTTCGAGAAAAGAAAAAAAAATTACTCTTGAGAAATTCAAACTATATTGCTTAGTAACCAAAGCATACATTTTATAATTATAATAGTTTCAGTTGTAGAATTACAGAGAATAATTTCAAAGACAACAAATACATCACAGTAATTAAAGCAAATATTTGGAACTGTATTCACTGCGAGTACAGCTGGGATGATAAGGAAGTTCATAGTTAAGTGGATGTAGTTACACAGTAAAGAACCAACGTCTAATTGCACAATTTGAAATTCTCCTGTTTCCATAACATATTATAAAAGCAATTAATGCACAACATTTGAAAAGAAAATTGCTTCATTTATAGTATATTATAAAATGGTGTCTTTTGGTTTCAATTTGAATGATAAACTATAACATTTATGCACAATTGAAAGTAATGAAATCGAAAATCAAAATAGTTCTTTATTGTAATGAATCATCGCCGATTACCCCTTTTTGCTCGAGTTACTACAACAAAGACTACAACAATTTAAGAGGCGACTGATAATTGCCTCTTAAATGCAGTTGATGAATCACTTCGCAAATTAAAATACCAAGTGCAAAGCAAGAATACATACATTTAATCATTATTTCTTGATTGAAGGTATTGTTTCATGATTTAAAAATTGAGCATTTTGTGATAATTATTAAAATTTTTGTGAGCTATCACTTACTTTATGAGTTTATCAGCTTGGGGAAGATTTTAAAAATAAGTAAACAATATATTTAAAATTTTTGTTCGCCTGTTCAAATATTTTATCATGAAATGAATTATTGAGTATTTTGTAATTCTTTGATACCTGTAGTTGATCTAAAAATGAATATTGTGCACCAGTTTTTCATACTTATTTTTGTTATAATTAAATTTCGTTATGTTATAGAATTGAAAATTCGAATCATATATTTTAATGTTTTTAATGTATTGACTTTAGTATTGAAAAGAGTTATGATAATTTGGTAGTAGAGTTTTGAATTCGAAATTGATAGACCACATTCTTCCATAGAATTTCACCGTATACAATGTTATGGCATAAAATATATTTATTGAATATCAATAACCATTGAATATTTTGGAAATTAGAAGAAGGTTATCTTGTCCCAAGTTTTATTCTTGTGCTCTGGTCACATTTTAAAATTATGAGATCCATCCAATAACAATCTTACTGTGTTTCCAAAATTTAACACCAATATAACATATAAATAATAAAAAAAAATTTAAAAAAATTAAATAAATGCTAATATGGCACTTTCTTTTGAAATAAATAAAAGTACAGGAATTTCATTAGTTCCTTGGCACACGTCATACGTTATTGTCCAAGATATTTATTTTTGAAAATGCCATACGTAAAATGCATCATCGTTACATCGTAGAGAGTAATGTGCTTTAGTAAAATGCTTTGCCATGTTATATTAAATTTATTAAGTTAATTATTAGTGAGCTTAAATTGTAATTAATATTACTTAAACTTGTAATTAATATTACTTCATTTAATCATAACCGATGAAACCTTACCACGCTTGCTCGAAGTAGTGCTTTCTACGCACAATAGTTTCCATGTCATCTTACTCTAACAGAATAAACGATGCGCGCTTGTTTACGGAGATAAGCGCGCTTCATTTCGAGTTATAAATTAATATAATTTAACACGTACCATTATATATCTTCTAGCCAGAAGGAAAGCATTACGACAATAAAGACGATTTTAAATTATACCAGTATAGATGCAACCCGAAACATTTGGCATTTAAAATTTTGCCGCCCTAGTATTGCCATCATCGGATAAAATTGGTTTCAGAGTCTAATAAAGATTAAATACATGCTTTATAAAAGTAAATATTGTAACCATAGACTAAATATAAGTAACATTAATTCTGAAATATATTATATTTAGAACGAATAAATTCTTAGAAAAATTCCCTAATTTCTTTGATGTTTGCTTTTAAACTAAAGGATGTCCCAAAAATAATGCAATAATTGAATTTGCAATTATTCGGGCGATAAATGGTTGGAAACACTATAAAAATACAATTTGACAGCTGATAGTTTCAGGTTAGTAAATATAGAACGTTACACGAAAAAATAACGTATTTTTATTGTTGAATAATATTTCAAAAACAATGGAAGTCTTGCGGCCAAAGTTCTATAAATTTGAGAATTGACCCCTAGATCAGTGGATTTATTTTCATGGAATTATTGGAAATCAAAGATATATGCTAACAAGTCCACAATTACATGTGCATTGAAAGAGGAAATTCAACGCTGCATCAACAAAATTCAACCACATTTATGCAAAATTTTATCAAAAATTGCGAATGGGTCAGCAAAGCCTTGAAGAAAATTTGCCCCATGTGTTATTTTATACATAACCCTATTCGGTGTACTTTACAATTCAATAAAAATATAACAATTTCAAAGAAAAAAAATGTATTTATTTGGTTGTATGGTATTTGAGCTCAATAAATTTCCCCCTTTCCTCTCAAGTGTCAAGAAAGGCTACAACATTATAAACTTTATCTTTGCATGTATGATTTGGCGATTTTACAATGTACGCCAGAAGGTAATCAACTTACTCCTTGTCTCTGATAACGAAAAGAAACTTCCTTGAGAAAAATGCTGATGACCCTTACCACGTTTCAGACGAGTGTTGAAAATAATAAATATAAAGTGTGAGAAATTTGCTTTAAAAATGTATTTATTAAAAGGAATACGTTTATAATTTTCCCACACGGAAGACATTTATAAAAATTATAATTCTGATGTGCATAATACAAATTTAATCTAATAAAAGGAATTATAATTTTTAGTTTTATGAGGATTAATCTTTATATCTCTTACGGTTTAACTTTATTTAACAAAATGAAAAAAA